>OZ021729.1:55086801-55686801 GCA_963978545.1 Linyphia triangularis
TAGTGTGTCCCATTATATTGTAAATCTATTGTGAAATATTATTTTGGTAAAAGGACCTGGGCTATCTCTAACATTTTTGTTTCAAGTTAATTTTTTCTACACTACATTATCACTGTGGGAATCTTTCACAAATTACTCATACTCTATCGCCCCATCGGGCCAATGCAATTTCTACTATCCAGAAACGAGTAGGCACGACAGTGATTGTAACAAATTATCTCTCACTAGTTGTGAAGGTGTTACATTTGTTTTTTTTTTAATTTTCTCCAGTATAATAAGTGTTATATAGCAAGATAGTTATAATATTATAAGAATTTTGTTTTCAGAAACGAGTATGTTCAAAAATAATTTAAATTTTTGAGTTACTTATATAAAATTATAACTTTCTAGAAATTAAAAAAAAACAAAAAACTAAAACGTTGTTCAGATGGCGCCGATTAAATGCGTGTTTTTCTTAGCATAGTTTACCATTGAAATGAAAACTAGGGGTGTGGAACATCGCACAACTTTCAATTACATACTGACGTGAACTTGTGTCATTTACCGTTTTTATATATTATCCTTTATTATAAGTGAATCTGAGGGGAGAAGAAAAAAACAATCGTTGATGAGGTATGCTCAAGGAAAGAGAACTTTTGTAGAAGGCATTCATTTTTCAACTTTTTACGCCATTAAAGCATTTTTATAAGAATTTCGAAGGTGGGTATATCTAGAACACCTTAAGAAGCATTTCCACAGTGATTTTGATGAAAATCGTTGGAGCCGTTTTTTAGCAATAATTGAAAAACATGATTTTTTCAATGGCAGTTACCTTGTGCGCATGCGCAATTTTGACGAAAACCTAAATGGTATCCATGGCCACCACATACCCGCATACTAAATTTGAACATCGTAGGTCAACTTTTTCGGGAGTTATGCTGACCACAGACGTATATTTTTTCTAGATCACTTTTTTGAAAGCCGAATGTTTCAAAACGTGGTGAAATGCAAATACAAAATCGATTTTTTTTTTTGACCGAATGCTATACTTTCATTACCCTATGTATACATATGGGTAATTCAAGCGTTTTTTTAGTCCCAAAATTTTTAGGTTTGCCATTAAAACACAAAAATCAATTTATATTTTGTTTAAAATATTAAATTTATTTAAAACTAGCTGAATACCCGTGCTTCACTACGAAATTTTATCATGTGCAATTTTGGGGTATTTCAGCTACCTGTGAGGCCTCGCGTTGCGGAAAACTGTCATTCGTGTATAGGAACCAGTTTTTGGCGCTTCACTAGTAGGAAGGTTCATCACTACGCAAAATCGAGCTCGCTTCGTTTGCTGAAAAGTTCATTGACACATAAACACAGGCTTACTTTACTCGTTGAAAGGTTCATTGCTATGCAAGCATAGGCTCGCTTCGCTGGCTGAAAGTTTCATTGCTGCGTAAGCATAAGCTCACTTCACTCACTAAAATCTAATTGCTACGTAAAGCCTTAATATTGGAAGCCTCTCTCTTGTCGAGAAAAAAAAATTCCCCTTTAGTACAATAATACAACACCCCTTTAAGATTATTTTAACATGAGTTTGTGGAAAGCAAAATTAGAGACCAAAACTACTTATGTTGAAACTTTCAGAACTCTAGGCCTATTCGAAGTCGCTTTTTAGGAAAAAATTAATTAAAAAACAAATTAAAATTTTAACCTTCCTTTTGTCAGTCCAATTAGAAAGCCGTTGTGGCTTTCTAATTGGACTGACAAAAGGACTTTGCTACTTGTGTTGAAAATTTCAGAAATGTAGCCCTATTTGAAAGCGTTTTGTAAAATATATATTAATTAATGAATTAAAAAGAAACTGAATAAAAATTTAAAATTCTGTTTTTCTAAAGTCCAATTGGAAGGTCAAAACTAGAGATGTGATATTTACGTTCTTTTTGCTGAACAGGTGTTCTCTGCTCCTGTTCTTTTAAAATGAACTACTCATTAACCCGTTCTTTTGAAGAACCAGTTCTTTTTTTTCCATTTACCGAAATCATTGCGAAGAAGTGCCGGTCGGTCTTTGGGGTAGATCACAAGGGTCAAGGACGAATCTTCCCGCACTCCGCTGCTCTGATGACGTTGCGTTTTAAAGAATGAGAGGGAAAGTTACTAAGTTTTTGTTTGATTTTCCTATGACTGCGTTAGAATAATATATACAAATTAGAAGACTTTTTGATATTTTCGAAAATATGATTGTGACAGTCACACTCCTTAAATTATAAGCTCTACATATAATTTTAGGCTGAATATTTGCATTTATAATGTAGTAATTTTAAGTGAATGGAGTTTTTAATATATAAAGTTTCCAAAACACTGGGACTCAAAGAATGTTCCAAAACCTCAATGGACAAAAACAAATATTATTGCATTTTATTTAGTCTATAATTTATTAAAAGGGATAAATAAATAAATTAAAACTTTAAATTAGAAATTAATGGAGGTATACAAAATCACAAACGATGGTGAATATTGTATAATTTTTTTCCCGACACCCTAGAAATGATTTTTTTTTACTTCCATTTACCCCAAGGGCGTAGCCAGAAGAAAAAAATTTCGGGAGGGGATATGAAATCATATCAATAAATCATACAATCCTCTTTATCAATGCCGCATGTATTTAGTAATCAAGATAATAGCTATTTTGTCTGTATCCTTAGACATTCAAAAACATCTATAATAGTAAAATAAGCTGTGTGTCTGTCTGTCTATTTGTCTGTGAATCTATAATAGAAACCTACTTAAAATTGGAGTAGAGCTCTGAAATTTTCAGCATAAGTAGTTTTTTCCTTCTAATTGTATACATCACAAAACAGAAAGTTAAAATTTTAATTAGTTATTTTTTAATTAATTGTTTTAATTAATATATATGTTACAAAACGATATCTAATAGGGCTACAGCTCTGAAATTTTCAACATAAGTAGCTTTGGCGTTTTAATTGGATTTCTAAAAAACAGAATTTTAAATTTTTATTTTGTTCTTTTTTAATTCTTTTTAGTTAATAAATAAACATTTTACAAAACGATTACTAATGGGGCTACAGCTCTGAAATTTTCAACATAATTAGTTTTGGCTTTCTAATTGAACTTTTGAAAAACAGAATTTTAAATTTTTATTTAGTTTCTTTTTAATTAATTAATTAATATTTTACAAAACGATTTCTAATAGGACTACAGCTCTAAATTTTTCAACATAAGTAGTTTTGACCTTCCAATTGGACTTTAGAAAAACAGAATTTTAAATTTTTATTCAGTTTCTTTTTAATTCATTAATTAATATATATTTTACAAAACGCTTTCAAATAGGGCTACATTTCTGAAATTTTCAACACAAGTAGCAAAGTCCTTTTGTCAGTCCAATTAGAAAGCCACAACGGCTTTCTAATTGGACTGACAAAAGGAAGGTTAAAATTTTAATTTGTTTTTTAATTAATTTTTTCCTAAAAAGCGACTTCGAATAGGCCTAGAGTTCTGAAAGTTTCAACATAAGTAGTTTTGGTCTCTAATTTTGCTTTCCACAAACTCATGTTAAAATAATCTTAAAGGGGTGTTGTATTATTGTACTAAAGGGGAATTTTTTTTTCTCGACAAGAGAGAGGCTTCCAATATTAAGGCTTTACGTAGCAATTAGATTTTAGTGAGTGAAGTGAGCTTATGCTTACGCAGCAATGAAACTTTCAGCCAGCGAAGCGAGCCTATGCTTGCATAGCAATGAACCTTTCAACGAGTAAAGTAAGCCTGTGTTTATGTGTCAATGAACTTTTCAGCAAACGAAGCGAGCTCGATTTTGCGTAGTGATGAACCTTCCTACTAGTGAAGCGCCAAAAACTGGTTCCTATACACGAATGACAGTTTTCCGCAACGCGAGGCCTCACAGGTAGCTGAAATACCCCAAAATTGCACATGATAAAATTTCGTAGTGAAGCACGGGTATTCAGCTAGTTTTAAATAAATTTAATATTTTAAACAAAATATAAATTGATTTTTGTGTTTTAATGGCAAACCTAAAAATTTTGGGACTAAAAAAACGCTTGAATTACCCATATGTATACATAGGGTAATGAAAGTATAGCATTCGGTCAAAAAAAAAAATCGATTTTGTATTTGCATTTCACCACGTTTTGAAACATTCGGCTTTCAAAAAAGTGATCTAGAAAAAATATACGTCTGTGGTCAGCATAACTCCCGAAAAAGTTGACCTACGATGTTCAAATTTAGTATGCGGGTATGTGGTGGCCATGGATACCATTTAGGTTTTCGTCAAAATTGCGCATGCGCACAAGGTAACTGCCATTGAAAAAATCATGTTTTTCAATTATTGCTAAAAAACGGCTCCAACGATTTTCATCAAAATCACTGTGGAAATGCTTCTTAAGGTGTTCTAGATATACCCACCTTCGAAATTCTTATAAAAATGCTTTAATGGCGTAAAAAGTTGAAAAATGAATGCCTTCTACAAAAGTTCTCTTTCCTTGAGCATACCTCATCAACGATTGTTTTTTTCTTCTCCCCTCAGATTCACTTATAATAAAGGATAATATATAAAAACGGTAAATGACACAAGTTCACGTCAGTATGTAATTGAAAGTTGTGCGATGTTCCACACCCCTAGTTTTCATTTCAATGGTAAACTATGCTAAGAAAAACACGCATTTAATCGGCGCCATCTGAACAACGTTTTAGTTTTTTGTTTTTTTTTAATTTCTAGAAAGTTATAATTTTATATAAGTAACTCAAAAATTTAAATTATTTTTGAACATACTCGTTTCTGAAAACAAAATTCTTATAATATTATAACTATCTTGCTATATAACACTTATTATACTGGAGAAAATTAAAAAAAAAACAAATGTAACACCTTCACAACTAGTGAGAGATAATTTGTTACAATCACTGTCGTGCCTACTCGTTTCTGGATAGTAGAAATTGCATTGGCCCGATGGGGCGATAGAGTATGAGTAATTTGTGAAAGATTCCCACAGTGATAATGTAGTGTAGAAAAAATTAACTTGAAACAAAAATGTTAGAGATAGCCCAGGTCCTTTTACCAAAATAATATTTCACAATAGATTTACAATATAATGGGACACACTAGTTTTATTACACATTATATAAAAAATACAACATTCATTACAGTGGATTTCGAAACACAACGAACAACTCAGCCTGCTATAAGGATTCGAACCTAGCACCTTAAGAGTATGACAAGCAACCTTTGGAATTGCGTTAAACAAAATACGACATTTCGTTTCTTTCTTAATTAATACAAATTAGAAGACCAAGAAGAGGCTTATGATCCAGGAGGGTTGGTCTAGACAAAATAAAATACTGAATTTATAAAATACACATTATAAAAAACCGAATATGCAGAATGCATAATAGAAAATACCGAAATTGCAGAATTCAACATTTTCAATTATGTATTCCTATTATGCATTGTGTATATATTTCGTAAGTAAAGAAAGTCAAACTGTTTGCAAGTCCTCACATGCCGAGAATTCTGTGAAAGAACATGTTCTTGACAAATTTATTATAAACTCCGCAAATTTATTTTTTTAATTCTTTCAAAACTAGCTTTTATTTGTTACATACAAATCTAGTGAAAAAAAATTATAATAATTTCAATTTAAAACCAGAGTAAAAAAAAAAAAATTTGTTTTTTTGCCGGATGGGATTTACCGGACCAATGTAACATAGACCTAATACATTAAAAATTAAAAAAAAAAAAAAAAAATTCCAAAGTTAAATATTCCACAACATTTTGTTATCATAAATTATGTTTCCTTTTTCCAAATTTACCAAAAATTAAGTTTACTTAATTTAAAAACACACTTGTAACATATTACAATATAAGAAAAACGCAGTTTCATTCAATGCATTGATAGTTTGAATATAAACGAGAAATGAAATAATTACCTTATTATTATTAAAACAATAAAAAACAACAACATATAAGCATTATTCCTGCTGAAATTAATTGAAAAGATCCCCCCCCCCCCTCCACCCCGCGAGCATTTCAACACAGTCCTAATAATGAAATCAACAGCATATCCGAGAAACACGGAACCAGTTCTGTAGAAGCTCCCGTTCCGACACAGAGCGGGAATGAGCAGAGAACAAGTGAACGGGAATAGTTCAAATGAACTAGCTCTTTACGGAGCAGTTCAAACTGAGCCGTTCGGAAAGAGCAACTCAGCTCAACTGTTCTGAACAGAGCTGGTTGAAAAGAACTGGCTCTTTGAAACAAACCTGCTCATCGATAGTACTCCATACCGATGTTGTTCATCTACTCTGCGCCTGCGCAACGCAGCCCTGCTGTTAGGAGAGAGATCACGGATGAGGAATGTGTGTGTGGAGGGAGAGGGGGAAACGAAACCTTCTTCCTCAAGTGCGACGTCAGAGGTGTGACGCATAGGATCGGAGCTGGAAGGATATCATCGAAGAATGTTAAGGAACAGGGTTTTGGTGAGATCAAAGAACAGGATGTTCTTGCTCTTTTTAAGGAACAGGCTCAAAATAGCAGACTGTTCTTTTATTTCCCATCCCTAACAACCGCATCAAGACCGAAAGCCAATGTCTAGCACAGAGTATTTAAATCATTAATCGAATATCAAGGTAAGTAAAATGCTTTATTTTACATATATGGTAAATGTTTTTTGCTTACTGTAAATTATTTATCGATGCAGAAACTGATTTGCCCTGTGTTCAGTTAGGCTTAAGTGATGTTGACAAATTCGCAGCAATGCATTACCAGTGAAATTACATTACAATTTCTGATTTCGCGATGTTTTATCGCACTCTTGCTACAAAAGTGACACAACCCAAAATTCTTTTTTTTTTAAAGTTAAAGTGTATACATAATCATAGATTATATGGGCTGGAAGGACGCTTAAGTCTATTTCAGCTTGAATTTAATATGAAAACAATCTTGTGCCATTCAACTAGCTTCAAGTACATGCAGTCTCGGATTTTTTACTCAAAATGATAAATTTTGACTTATATTGCACCCTTTCTACAAAAATGACATATGTATGAATAAAAAATTATTTTATTCAATAATTATTAGCATTATCCTAAAGTTTATAAGCTTTAACTGTTGTATGCAGTTTCAGACCCGAGTCATTTTTCATGAAATGTTTCCACCCTTGAAAGTGAACAATGGTCCCTCCTCTTTTCAAATAAATAATAGTACTTAAATAATATTTTATTAATTTTCCGTCAACTTTTAATCACGCTTATGGAAGAATGGTTTGAGAGGCCACTCATATGAATTATGTAACAGTTTATGCCACTGCAGTTGAAAGTTTGGTAAATTCCTAGTTCACGTTTATGGGTTGGCGCACTTTTGAAAAGTTGGCGACAAAGCCAGAATGTCGCCAATTCGGAATTCCAATATGAAAAAGTGAGAAACGAACCAGCTCCATAATTTGTGGTATAGAAAGGTTGAAACCAAAGCACATCAATAAAAAAAATGGGGTTGCCAAATTTAGAACTTTATCGCCTACAAAACAGCGCCAAATCAGCTTGGCGATATTTTAACGTCAACTAGGAATAGACCGAAAGTTTAATCATACAAAATATTCAAAAGTTCAATTTAATCAATTTCTCGAACAATCATCAATTTCATCTAAACATGTTTTCTGAAAAAGAATGTTTAAGGCCCCTTTCGTTCAAATTATACGTTTTCAATTAATGCTATTTTAAATGTATTTTTTTCACGCGTAGTTTATTGTCTTTTTATATATCCTTTATTTCAATTCTACCTGTATCACTAATAGACTAAGAGACGACTGCATGTTGAGGTACATCATCGAACATCATTCTGTATTTTTTATAGAATGCGAAGAATGTAAATCCCCTCGTCTGCTGTGGCAAAAATGGCCAAAACTGCTCGAAAATTTACATTTAATGACTTGAACTAAATCCGACTGCCAAATATGTCGTAACTTGCTAGTATATTAACTCACTTTTTCTTCTGGTCAGCCAACGCACTTTGAAGAAGGAGGCAAATGATTTCTGATTTCTGGGTCAGAAAACTAGCATATTTCAAAAGTGAGCTTAATTGGCAACATCAGTTACGTCATTAGGGACATAATATATATTGTGTACTTGATTCATTTTTAAAAGATACAAGTAAGCCGTCGCCTGATATCTGAACCATCTGCAGCCTTTAATTGAAAATTAAAGAACTAAGGGTTATAAAATAAAAAAAGAATGCTCATTATTTGGCAATCGGATTTAGTTCAACTCATTCCATATCGATTTTTGACCAGTTTCGGCCATTTTTGCCACGGCAGACTAGTGGACTCATAATCTAACTTTTCTCCACATTCTGTAAAAAAAATTATAATGATGTCCGATGGAGTACCTTAACATGCAGCCCTCCTTCGGACTATAAGAGTTTAATTGAGAAATAAATTGCATAAATAATAAATCGTCTCGGATAGTTATCGATTAAATAATAAAAAAAATTATTCTGTGTAGAGCGACCAGTGATATTTCAATGAAATTGCAGTAAAGTAAACACAATTTTATACATAATAAAAATAATAATAAACTCGGGACTTAATCATGCTCTTTTGTATATTTCAGTTTCCCGATGATGATGCTCAGCTCAGCTCACAAATCCATAGGAGTGCGAGGTGGTGGAGATCTCTTCTGATCATCACGTTGCAAGGCATCCCAGATATACTAATATTCCTGTCTGGGGGTTTAAGTGGTCAACGAAGATGTCCCAAGTCAAAAGAGTGTCCCTGGAGCCAGTTTGTAGCTACTCGTGGCATGTGGAGTGTCCCATTGTCCTGCTAGAATTGCCCAAGTCCAGCCGAATGCGCCATGGACATGAATAAGTGCAGGTGATGGGAGAAGATGCTTACATACCTGTCAGAGTCGTTTCTAGACTAATCAGGTGTCACATATCGCTCCAACTGCATATGCCACATACCATCGCAGAGGCTCCACTAAGTTAAACAGTTCCCTGTAGACATGTAGGATCCTTGGATTCATAAGGTTGTCTCCAAACCCTGCTTGTCCATCTGCCCAATACAATTGTAAAGGAGACTCATCAGACCAGGCAACAGTTTCTTGTCATCAACAGTTCAATAGCGATATTGGTGGGCCCAGGCGAATCGTAAATCCTTGTGTCATGTAGTCAACAACGTCATGTGTGGGATTCCGCCTCACATCATTGATGGTTCTTTGAACTGTTTGCACATTGACACTTGTTGATGCCCCAGCATTGAAATTTGTGGCAATTTGTAGAAGTGGTGCACTTCCATCTTGTTTAAGGATTCTCCTTAGTTGTTGATGGTCCCTGTCTTTCAAGGTATTTTCCTAACCGCATCGATTTCTCTGAGATTTGATGTTTTACCGGGTAATAGATACACGGTTTATTTACCACCTCGGAGATACTATGCCCATCTTTCAAGCGCTGACTATAATGCCACGTTCAAAGTCCATTAAATTTTGATAACCTATCATTGTAGCAGCAGGAATGGATCTAAGTCAAATGAGTACACAATTGAAGACTATGCTGCACCAGAACGTGGTTCGTATATGATCTGGATAAGTAACCTGATGCTCCGTTCAAGAAGACTAGAACTTATTACAAGTTTTATTCTAAAAAAACCTTAAATAATCTAGTACATGTTTTATATTTAATTTATGTATAAACAATGTTTCTACTAGGTCTTGCTCTTTAAGAAATCCTTACTTTTAGTTTTCATTTATAAAAACCTTTAATAATTCTTATTTTTCTCTAATAGTAATTTAAAATTCCAGCTTATTTATTACAGCTAACTAGATTTGACTCATTTTCGATATTTTGTGGTATTAATGGTTTCAAATGTGTTGTTTATTTTTAAATAAGATAGTTTATGCTAATTATCATACAAAATCTTGTTCAGGTTTGATTTTTAATTCATGTATGCAAGTTAAGGTTAGTTCTTATGAAAAATATTAAAGGTGTTTAGTAGCTTCTTATTGTATGAAAAGTGTGGGAACCCTGATTAAAAACAATGTTTTTGTGTGCTAAATAAAGTAGACTTTCAAAAGTTTCATTTCTACCCTGCTCGTAATAAACATAAACATGAACTATCTTTTTCGGTATGTTTGTGGTATTATTGGTTGTCCCTCAGCTTTTTTTAATTATTCTTTATTAAGAATTCCCCTATTTCAACATGAAAAACTTGCATTTAGTACAAATAACAGTAAAATGACTTCCTCTGAAGGTGACTTTAAATAATTTTTTTAAAAATATATTCTATTTTAAGCTACATGATACCATTGCATAATGAAAGGTTGCTGTAATATGATAAAAAATATAATCTGCAAACTAATAAGTTGATTTAGTGCTCAGTTACAGACTTTTAATCAACTAAATGTTTTAAAAAGCCGCTTCAGTACTTTTCCGTTAAAGGAGGCCATTGTGGCAAAATCCAAGTGTGGTACGGATTCTGCGCCAAGATAATTTTTGCCAATAAATGGCAGCAGCTGCCATTTTTTAATAAGTTAACTGCCTATGGTTGCCATGATTTGGCTTGGTTTTACGTAAACAGTTCTTAACGCAGAATCCGTACTGTACTTGGATATTTTTTGCCAATAGCACCCTTTAAGGGAAAAGTACTGTCTCTTCTGTATTAAAAATGTATGTTTATAATATATTACTTTTTTACAAATATATTTAAACAGAATTTGTTTGATAGTATAATTTAGATACACATGTCCAACAGGGCAAAATATAATGGTATTCTGAAGCTGTGGTTTCCTTAACACAAGTTGTGGTGTAGAAAGTGGGATGCTAATTTTACCAACCGTATTGTTATTCATAAAATGTTTTGTAATTACATCTGTTCAGTTTGCTTTTTTGTAATGAGCAATTAATAAAATATTTTGATTTTGTATTTTCATTTATAATGTGAAGCTGCTATTTAAATTTGAATATATATATATGAAATTGAGGGTGTCATGTGACTCATTTTTATTGCATTTGAGATCTGATTAAATAAGTAAACAATGTTTTCCTGTTCAAGTATTCTGTGTGAAATATACAGGGCTATAAAAATAGTTTGCTAAAATATGAGAATTGTTGATCTGATCATAATTTTAATTATTTAAAAGGGTTATTGTTGGTAACAATAAATAAAGGTATTCAGTTTTTAAATAAATAGTAATGCTTATTAGAAATATAATTTTTTTTAATTATATTTTCTACTTAATATGTGGATATTTTATTTGTTGAAAAAAAAATTACTTTAATATTGGTTGTTTCCAAATGGATATATTTTTAATTAATGCATGATTATACTACTTCATTGCCCTAGCTGAAGAACCCATGCAGTTATATCCTCATTGAATGTTGAAATGATAACTATTTTTTATTTATAATACATTAAAATAATTTATATACAAAATATTATTTATAAAACTATATAATATATGAAAAAGTAATAATTTAAAACAAAAAAAATTATTTAATACAAACAATATTTAATTTAAAAATATATATTCTATCCACAGCTATAACAAGCAGGGGGGGGGAAGGGGGGAAAACGCATTATTCAACATTTAATGCACCTTTGAGTTGAGGACAGAAATCATAAATATTGATTCATCCTTAACTTCAAAATGCGGCACAAAAAATATAAAAGGGGGTTTAAACTATCACCATAAAATGGAGTAGCGAAAACACTAATTTTGGTGCAACCATGCACCATAAAATGGGGTAGCGAAAACGGGAATCTTGGTGCAACCATGCACCATAAAATGGAGTAGCGAAAACACTAATTTTGGTGCAACCATGCACCATAAAATGGGGTAGCGAAAACGGGAATCTTGGTGCAACCATGCACCATAAAGTGGTGTAGCGAAAACGCGAATTTTGGTGCAACCTATCACCATAATATGGTGTCCGAGGTAGCACCATTATTTCGTGAAACTAAGCACCAAATGTTGGTGGCAGCTAAATGGGCACCAAATTTTGGTGCAGGGTGGAACCAAATTTTTAACAGTGTACGAGTTGCTTGCTGGGCTGCCTCGTACTTCATGGCGTACACTAAAGCATCTTTTAAATACTTGACATCTGCATTCGTAGGGCCTTCTGTATCTCTGGGTCCCTGATGCCATTGACGAAGTACTGTAGAGACAGGATTTCTCTCGTTTCAGCCGGGCAGTCTGAAAAGGCAAGATGAGAGAGCCTTTCAACATCCGTGGCGAGCTCCTGGAGTGTTTCGGTAGGCTTCTGTTGGCGAGATTTCAACTGCAGCCTGCTGTAGTCTTTCACACATTTTTCGCCAAACCGCAGTTCTAATGCACTTGAGAGTGCGTTGAAGTCCAAGCGTTGCTCTTCGGAAAGCGTTTGTAGTATATCTGCAGCTTCAGCTCGCAGAGATGCAGCTAACTGGCAGGCTTTTGTCACGGAGTCCCATCCGTTGACGTTGGCGACAATTGTGAATTGAGTTTTATATACTTGCCAGGAAGATTTCCCATCGTAAGTCGAAAGCTTGATTGAAGGTCGGGTGGTAATTGGCACACATTTCAAATCTTCCGAAATAGTTCTGCTCGCCAGTCTCTTCTCTAACATTTGGTCTATCTTTTCTTCTATCTCATCCAAATTTTCTTCTAAATTCTTCTTTTCCAGAATTTCTATTTTTCTCTCCAAATCATTAAACTTGACTTCTACATTCACGACTTTCCCTTCTAAACTCTTGCATTTCTTTTCGACATCCTCGAATTTCTCTTCAAATTTGTCTTCTATTTGTTTCACGCTTTCTTCCATAGTTGCTAAAAGATTCTTCTTTAATTCCTCCTGTCAGTCAGAGATCGCAGAAATATTATTTTGCATTTCCTCCTGGCCCGCTTTCATTTGTTCTTGACTCGCTTTCATTTCTTCTTGGCCTTTTGACATTTTCTTCTCCATTTTTTGCATGAAAGCAAGAAGCTGTTGAAATTTTTCATCTTGTTCCGCCATTGCTCTGGTAATCGGCATCAAATCCCACTTCTGACACCAGTTGTTGCGTTGTACGGGTTCGAAAGATTTGACGCCAAAGCAGATCAAAACTTGCAGAAATTTATTCCAAAATAACTCTTCACAGTTCTTTTACAGCTCCAGAACTTCTCGTTCTAGTAGACACAATACAGCTCTTTTCACCTCAACAGAGCACAAAACAGCAGTTAAAAACTTGACAAACAACTGCTAAATCGCCGCAAAAGGCAATGCAAAACAGTTCGCTTTAGAACGCTCAGTATCTCAAGTCAGGAATACAGCTCTCACAAGGAACGTTGAAAAACAACTAACTCAGTGATTCAAAATCAACTAACTACTAACCAACTCAGGTCGCGCTTATATAGGAGTGGCTGCGAACATACTTGAACCTTCCAGAGATGGGCATTTGGAGAACTTTCCAGACAGTAGTCGAAAAATCCTATACATGTACATACATGGGATACATGTACAGAAAATGTCGCCAAATGGTCGCCAAGTTTGGCGACATTTGGCGATTTCTCGCCAAATTTAGCGACAAAAATTAATCGCCAAAACCATCGCCAACTTGGCTCTATCTCGCCAACCATTACCATAATGTTAAATGCCCTGCCCCTTGAAACTCGCTTCCCAGAGTTACCTCTTTAAAACTCGTTATCAAGCATTGAGAGATTCATTGCTGGGAAACAAACCAAGACGAACCATTGCACTGCCTTCCTCGAGATGAACATAAATTTTACTATTTACAAAATTAACACTACGAAATATTTACAAATATACAAAAATTCGTAACAATACACTATACTATTATGTTCTGAGGAACTTATGTATTGTGGCTCTGGCGGTTTGTCTTTGTCCGTCTGTGCAAGATCAGAATTCCTAGGTAAATTTACAATTATCAGACACGTGTGATTTGACAAATGAAAGGTAGCAGATCATACAAAAATTCAGCGACAAGACAGAAGTACAGGAAAAATGGTGGCTTGAAATCAATTTGCAATTTCTTAAGCCTAAACTAGATGTTCAGCAAAAAAAAAAAAAAAACTTTAAAAATTACGTAGAATTTAATCAGCTATTTCAACAAGAAGTTTGACAAAAAGAGTGATTCCGTATAGAAACGTCATGAGAAGTTCATATCTTGGCTTCAAGGAGTGATATCGGATTAGAATTTAGATATATTCTGTGACCAGTTATCTCAGAAAATTCACACACTTTGGCACAAAACTTTTTTTTTTTTTTTTTTTTTTTTTGAATGTCGTCATTAACCTTAAGGTAAGATTTCAGTCTTGAAATGTTACCGTATTGTACATATTTGATATCTGGGCATGATGATGTACTACAATAAAACGGATGTAGAGGTGGTCTTCTAATGACAATTACTATTAAAATCTAACTTGTGTTGTTAAGTTGAAATTTTTTTAAATTTCCCCGAAAGGATTCTGTGAGGAAGCAGTTTTACTTGTCGGCGTAAAGAATTTGATAAAGAAACTGAATAAATCATATTTTTTTATTAATGGGATAAAATATTATAATTTGTTACAATTTCACAAAAGTTGTGTTTTTAAATTTAAACCTCTACTTTCCCGACGAAAATCTTAATTTTCCGACGATATAACATGCCTCCACACAGTATGTGCTCTGTAATTATTATATAGCATTATTAAGGAGAAAATTCGGCATAATTTTTCAAAAGTTATGATCGTAAATTGTAAAACACAACTTATTTCCAAAGAAATTCTTAATTTCCCCGACGAGATAATCTATTTGCCCAATATGCAATATAAATTTTTATATATTTTTCTGTGTTAACACAGTTTGTCTCATAAGTTAACTTGAAAATTTCGTTGGGAAATGAATTGTGGTTTTGATTTAAATACATAACTTTGGGGAAATGGTATTTCATTGATCCCTTATTGAAAAAAAAAGGATGATTTATTCAGTACGACAGGGATGAGGATAACAAAGTCATAAATAAATTTAAACGACATATTATACGAACACTAGTAAAAAAATTTCAAACTAGAAAAACAAATATTTTTAATACAAGCATTGCAGCTTGTGAAAGGAATGACAGTCAGATTTTTAAAGGGTTATAATTTATTTGGACATAAAAGTAGTTAGAAATTATAAAAGAAAAAGAATTAATAATAAACACAAAATAGAAAAATTTATTTGCAGTCAATTTGGTTTTGGACCTTATGTCTCATAAAAACCTGTAAATTCACTGGTAACTAATTTATAGTATTTTTACATAATTATTTTAAGAAAAATCATACTAAAAAATAGTTTAAACAATGACACGCAGCTCACACAAAAATTTCAACTTATTATGTTTAGTATGTTGTGAGTATGCATGACCATATATTGTTTCTCATGACATCATGTCTCTAACTTATCGCTATGTTTTGAGTTAAAATATTAATTTTTGTATTATCAAACATCACAAGTCCTTTCTGTAAGCAGAGATAGCACAAAAAACAACAGACTTCAAACAGATTTTTTTTTTTTTTTTGGAAAAGTCACTTTACATACCCCTTTCATACATAAAAAATACTATTAATTCCGTACTAATAATAGTAATTTATCAATCTATCTCAAATTTATTTATCTATACTCAAATAAATTGCTCGGCTATCAAAATAAAATATAATTTCATATTTTTCCAAAATTCTCTTCAATGAATAAAATACAATTGCGCATGGTTATATAATTTCCCAATCATTTAGTTCTTATGTATTGCAAGTTTTAGCATTGTATTTGCTCATTGTTTCTGTAATTAATAATTCGCTGTAAAAATGCATCATATTTCATTAATCGTGTGAGGAGGGATGAGGTAGGAAAGCATGGATCAAAACTGCAACAAGTGACAACTCCAGGCAAGCCACTGAAATTCGCGGAGATTTAGAATGAAAAGCGACAACATGGTCTCACACATGTTCAAAATTCCATGAATAGAAGGGATAGTTCTGAAAATGTGCTTCAAGCAATCGCAATGGTTTGTCCATGAGTTTAAAAGCGAGGGATGCATTGTAAGGGCAGTAAATAAGCCCTATGGCTAAATAGGGGTGGGCTGACCATTTAAAAATCGAATGGACACTGACATCAATAAAAGCTTGAAGTCGATGGGAATCGATTTGCACTGATAAGATTCTTTGTGTGTGTGTGCTTTTTGTCAGGATAATGACCAGGGATCTAGATGAAGGCGGCTTTTTTCGTTGTGAGATTGGGGGACTGGCTAATTGTGTCTGCGAACTATTCAGAAAGAAAAAAAGAGCGTCAAGAAATGACTAGGGGGCTATAGACACCAGACAATCATTCTGATAACGTTTTTCAGGAATGATAGTCAACTTGGATCTTTTCATCCATATTGCACTAGTTTCTTTGGATTCGGATTGAACCTATGTAGTGTGTGGTAGACAGTAGCATAATCTTTGCAGGTAATTGAAACGTTTGCTTTTTGTTTTTACATTTACAAAAACGATGAGCATTACAAAGCTGAATGCTGTTTATGTTTTGTACATTTTGACAACGATTATGTTGAGAAACATACGAATTTGAAGCACTTGGATTACTTTAAAGAAAGTATAACTGTGCCCCCCTAGTTATAGAAATAGGAATCTCTTCCAGAATCTTCCTAAAGCTAAGGTACATTTTTTTTTTAATCTGAATATTTTGGTCATAAAATTTTTGCTTAACAATACATCGACAAAATTTAAAACTCGTATTTACATCCAAATTTAATATATCCTATTAAATTATTTAATTTTCAACATATAAATAAACTTTTTTCACAGAATTTGTTGTTAGATATTTATAAATCTATTAATTATGTAAAAATAATAAAAAATTTTAATACTCTGAGTTTATAAGCATTTTTTGAATGATGTAATTTTTTCAAATTTAAAATGTAATCGTTTGCCTTCTAGACAAATTAAATTATAAATCTTTATAAAACAATTACCAATGTTAACTAAACATTTTGATTCAAGCCGTTAACCTATTTTTAGACAATATATATTTTGTTGCTTTTAAAGTTTATGAAAAAAAAATTATGTTTTGCATGAACTTTTTTAAAAAAGTTTTGATTGAATTTTGAATGAAACATTTGGGTTTAGGGAACAGTGAACAAACGTTATTTTCATTATTTTTTATTTTATTTTCATCCAACTGATTTTTTTCTTCAAAAATTAATAAGATATATATTAGTTTCTTAAAATTGAAAGTGTTTTAAAACATAAAAATATTTGAATATTAGAAGTATAGAATGAATAATTTGCTTTCCAGGCTGAAATTTTTGTTTCTTGCAAAGAATATTTGCGACAAGGTGACATTTTTTTTTTTTTTTTTTTTTTTTTTTTCCTCCTTGCTTTCTTTACTGAGTCAGAAATTTGAAATTTTGGATTTTATTTAACATAAATTAATAACATACAATGAATCCCATTTTGAGTTAAGCTTTGTTTTATTGCTATAAGTTTTATAATATAATATGTAATAACAATTTTGAAAAAGTTTTATTTGATTGTTCCAGTTGTTCTAATATATTAATATTAGAACATTACTTTGTTCTAATATTAATATATAATTTCCATCTAATATGAAAAAATAAGATTTTCTTTTTACAGAAAAGTTTCCTAAAAAGTTTAATCATTTCAAATTCTTAGCTTGTAACTACCAATTTTTGATGAATTTAAATTTGCCTTCTTTTACTACAGTAATGAACTATTTGTTTTACATAACATTTTGTGTTACTAAAATCTTAACATGCTCTGATTACACTGCAAAACTGCCATCGGCTTATAATGAATGGAATTTTAGTTTATTTTAAACTATTTAAGTTTTTTCAAAAAATTCTTAGCCCCCCCCCCCCCCCCCCATCGGGGTTGGATAGCCCCCTCGTCGGGCAATTCCTAGCGCCACCACTGCTGATTACAGTCGTCATTGTGCATAAAAATAGGTCGTTAAACGTACAAACCAGAAATACACCAAACTCTTTACTTTACTTTATTAAGCAAATAACCACCTTATCTAACTTTGGCAACGCCCCCTGGGGCTGACGATATTATACCAGCTCAACTCCAACATGGCAAAGATATTATTATGCCACACCTATGCAGAATCTTTAGATCATGTATAGTATATGGCTATATACCACATGCATGGAGAACCTGTAGAGTTATCTTTATACCCAAACCAGGAAAGTCATGCTACAATGAAGCCAAAGCCTTCAGACCTATTAGCCTGACTTCTTTCCTCCTTAAGACTCTGGAGAAATTGATTGACAGGTATATCAGAGATGAGGTTTTAAAAGCTAAACCCTTATCGAGATTTCAACATGCATATCAACCTGGGAAATCTACAGAGACTGCCCTATACGACCTTATACGGTACTAGATAGGGCAGTCAATGGAAAGGAAATAGCCATGGCGACCTTTCTGGATATTGAGGGGGCTTTTGATAGAGTCCCAACGAATGTAATCAACAATGCCCTTCTCAAAAGAAATGTTAATTCAAGCGTATGTACCTGGATTAAAAATATGCTTGAAACCAGATTGGCTCAAGCCTCCCTTCTGGGAGACTCGCTCACTGTGGAGAATTGTAAAGGATATCCACAAGGAGGAGTGTTGTCACCACTACTATGGAGTCTGGTGGTTGACGAACTCTTAAACAGAATTAATTTTTTGGGCTTGCATTGTCTAGGCTATGCTGATGACATAACACTGGTCGTAAGAGGTAAATTCCAGAATACTGTAACTGACCTCATGAGCACTGCTCTAAAAAAGGTAGAAAAATGGTGCAAAGAGGTAGGTTTGTCGGTTAACCCCAACAAGACCAACCTAACAGTGTTCACTAGGAAAAGAATACTTGATATGCAAACCATAAAATTCTTTGGGAAACCACTTGCATATTCAGAAGAGGTTAAGTATTTAGGGGTTATCTTTGATAAAACCTTGACATGGAAGCCTCATCTCCAATACTGCACCAACAGAGCCAAACGAGTGTTTTGGGCCTGCAGACGTGCTATTGGAAACAACTGGGGCTTGTCACCAAAAATGGTGCTCTGGATATATACTGGAGTGATTACTCCAATGATATCTTATGGGGCCATTGCCTGGGGAAATAGAACCCATAATGAAACTGTGAAAAAAGAACTCACTAGTTTACAAAGAATGGCAACCATTTCAATTACAAATGCAATGAGAACTACTCCCTCACAGAGTCTAGAAATTCTCCTAGACTTTCTACCACTACACAAACAAGTGGAATTAGAGGCTGTTTTGTGTTCACGACGGCTAAAACTCATGGGTTTATGGAAAACATCCTATGAATTACCTTTGTTTAAAAATATTCAAACACAGGTAAAAGAACATCCATGTTTAACTATGAGTTCTGACTGGATGTTAAAGCAATTTTGCTTTAAAGCCAAATACAATATCATCTTCCCGTCCAGAGAAAACTGGAGATTTCCCTCCAATCTGACTAGAAGAGGAGATGAAATTTGGTATACAGATGGTTCAAAGACATCTTATGGCACTGGCTCAGGTGTCTTCTGTCCTAACAGAAAAATAAAGCTTTCTTTCTCTCTGGGCAAGTTGGCTACTGTATTTCAGGCTGAGGTTCTTGCAATTACGGCATGTGCCTACAATTGCCTAGATAGAGGAGTTGTTAAGAAGGTCATAAAGATTTTCTCTGACAGCCAGGCTGCACTAATGGCTTTAAAGAGTCACTGCTTTACCTCTAAAGCAGTGTGGGAATGCCACAATGCACTTGTAAACCTAGCTGAGGGTAACAACCCAGATAGCATTTTATCCTTTTAAAACCCTTGTCTAAACCTCTCAAGCGAAAAGGGAGTAAGGTTCAGATGACAAGGGAGTAACCATCATAAAACCTTGAAGGAAGGGTCCTAGTCTCCAGACGTCAAGCTTTTGGTAACCATTTCATGACCCCCCTTGCCACAAGGCTTTCGCCGTAAAGGGTATGTAAACCTTTTCGGGATGAGCTTGCCACAAGGTTTTCGCCGTAAAGGGTGTGTAAACCTTTTCGTGATAAGCCTGCCACACGGTTTTTGCCGTAAGGGTTGTATAAGCCTTTTCATAATAGGCTTGCCAAAAGGTTTTCACTGTAAAGGGTGTGTAAACCTTTTCACTCTGAGGTTCCCACCCTGTAGATATAGGAAAGGTTGCAAAAACTTTCCTTTATAAAGTATCATTTATCTTTTGTGTTCAAAAAGAAGCACTTAATTGGGAGAGTTCCAATATTGTCGGAAAATGCTTTAAATTTAGTGGCTAATGAAAAATTAATATTTATTCTATAGGAATTTAATTACAATTTGCCTTTAATGGTATCAATCATAACCCAATTTATTGATAAATTTTAATTTATTTGCTAGGTAGTACTTACTAGAATAATAAACATAATTTACTTTTTTTTGTAAAGAATTTAAAAAAAAAAATAAAGATTCAAAATTCAATAAAAAATTATGTATATATTATTAAAAAAATGCATTGAGATCTTAGTAGGTTGCGTTAGACAATTTAAATTGCATTAAAATTTGTTTTAAAGGGTTAATCCAAGCTACTTATAGTTTTATTATTAGAAACATATACAACTAAAAATGCATTTTTACTGATAATTCTTTTTTAGATAATTCTTTATTTTGAAGTAAACAAACACAAATGAGTTGCTTTTTCATTTTATACAAAGAATATAATTTAAACATGATTTTAAATATATACTACATATATTTCTTCATTTATTTGCTGCATCTGACAAGAAGTTTCTGGAAGATTCTTGAGGAAAACTAAAGTGAATCCCATTCATTTCTATCTGAAAAAATAAACAAATTTAAAATCTATAATAATAAAACAAGCTGTGTGTCTGTCTGTTTGTGGATCTGTTATAGAAACCTACTTAAAATTGGAGTAGAGCTCTGAAATTTTCAACACAAGAAGTTTTGACCTTCTAATTTATGAATGTCAAACAGAATGTAAAATTTTAATTAGTTCTTTTTTAATTAATATTTTAACTAACTTTTATTTTACAAAGTGACTTCAAATAGAGATACAGCTCTGAAATTTTCAACTTAAGTAATTTTGGCCTTCTTATTGAACTATTGAAAAAAAGAATTTTAAATTTGTTGTTAGTTTTTTCTTTAATTAATTAATAAATTTTTTACAAAACGGTTTCTAATAGAGCTACAGCTCTGAAATTTTCAACATAAGTAGATTTAGCCTTCTAATTGGACTTTTAAAAAACGGAATTTTAAATTTTTATTTAGTTCTTTTTAATTAATTAATAACTATTCTACAAAATGATATCCAATATTCCTACAGCTCTGAAATTTTCAACATAAGTAGTTTTGTCTTTTATTTGGCCTTTTTTTGAAAAAGAGTTTCAAATTTTTATTTAGTTCCTTTTTAATTATTTTTTTTTTTTTTAATTTATTAATATATATTTAACAAAACGATATCTAATAGAGCTGCAGCTCTGAAATTTTCAACATAAGTAGTTGTGCCCTCCTAATTGGACGTTTGAAAAACATAATTTTACATTTTTATTTAGTTCTTTTTTAATTAATTAAAAAATATTTTACAAAACGATTTCTATTTGGGCTACAGTTCTGAAATTTTCAATACAAGTAGTTTTCGCATTCTAATTGGACTATTGACAAACAGAATGTTAAAATTTTAATTTGATTTTCGATTGATTCTTTGAATTATTATTTTTTTTTTTTAACAAAAAGCGACTTCTAATAGGCCTAGAGCTTTGAAAGTTTCAACATAAATAGTTTTGGCTTTCTAATTTTGCTTTCCACAAATATGTGTTAAAATAATCTTAACCCCCTGATACCTACAGAGCCAGAGAACTATTTGTTCTGCAGAGGATTCTCGGGCGGTTTTGGGCGTTTTGCGATCTTCGAGGTTTGGGGGGTCGGGTCAGCTTCCTCACCTCCTGTGGTGTTGATTTATAGGGGGCAGTTCACTCCTGTCAACTCCGAGAAGCAGAGTCTTGTGGCGATTTTTTTTTTACTTTCTTTTGCATGGGACATTTAGTAGAAACTCTTTCCGCGCGGGAACTTTTACTAGAGAATTGCCAAGTTTTACAAAATAATTTGCGTTTTGGTTCGCAAAACTTTAAATACATATGAAATAAACCATGCTATTGATATTGTTAAATAAAATTATAATATTTAGCTAAACTTCTTGAAGAAATTAATTATTTCGTCAAGACAGATCCCTCTATAAATTGTTTTAGTCGCATACAACTGCGAACTCAAATATTTGTGAATTTTTGACTCATTTTCAAATGACGTTATTCTTTTTTTTTTTCGCGAGACATAATTATATAACCCATGAAAACAAAGTTTTAAATATTAATCCTTTATATATACATCGCCGATTCTGTTAACAGCGTGTGCTTGGTGCTTGTATCTAATTTTAAATATCAAACACATTTATATCAGCAAAATGTGTTGCAAACTACGTTTCAAAATGTATTTATTAGAAATGAACGTGCATTTATGCATTCACATCCAAACATCTTTTTTTTTTTATTATTTTGATTAAAACAATTTTATTATTTATTTATTTAAAAAAAATTTGGCAATATCAAAGAGTTTCAACAATGATCGGCTTACTGCTATTTTAGCGCGATTGGATGAAGGCAAGTTAGTTTATTAGTATTCCGTATAAGCAACTTTTTAGTGACAATAACAGCCCCAAAATGTGAAAGAATGTATTACCATCGACATCGAATCTATCTACCAACTTTCAGCCCGCTTGGATGACGGCAAGGTGGGTTAATTAAGCATCCGCAGACTTGCACTCTATCGACACTCACATAAAATCGAAGTTAATTTAAAGAATTCAAAATACATCCTTTATTGAAACTTTAATGCCTCTAATACGTACGTTATTGAAATATTCGATTTTTCTTAGATGCTATTTTATAATTTTAGGTGAAATGAAAGTACTCCCCTCGCTCGATAAAAATTTAACACTCCCTGTTTCACCACGATTAATAATTTGGTATTGAAGATCAGAACAAATAAAGGATTCTACTTACGTAGGATTGCTTAGCCATATGAAGTCCGTGGCGTATACAGGGAGGAGGCTGATAGGGCTACAGCTCCCTGAAAATTGAGAAAAATTATATTTCCAAGTGTAATGTAACAATTTTTGTAAATAGTTAATACTTAATATCCTCATTTAACTAACTTTTCGAGTCAGTCATTTTTTCAAAATAATTATAACAACGAGAAATGAACACAAAAATACAAGCACATCTATTTCATTTCAAACTCTTCCGATTTTACATTTCTTTCTCATTTCTATATGCTGGGGTCATGACGTCCTTCAGATGGTCAGAGCAGAGAAAACTTACTGATTCCCTGAAAGAGCATGCGTAGACACAAGACTTCTCCCTCCTGATACCAATAATACAAATCTGCCATAGAAAATCTGGTAAAATTTTATGAAAGAGGTTTTCTTGGTTTTCAAAACATCATCGAAGCAGATTAGGAAATATGGAAAACAAAATACAGGGTTACTAGAAAAGAATCATTCATTTTCAAAACCCGACTTATTCAAAAGTATTATACTTACAAATACGATTGGTACAAGAAAACAACCGCAAAATATTTAAGTTTTATGCTCCAGGTGGTGCTCAAGTTTACCCGATTTATTCAAAAGTATAATACTTTTGAATAAATCTTGTTTTGAAAATGAATGATTCTTTTGTAGTAACCCTGTAGAAAGGTTTTCTTGATGCTTTCGCAGAATGTTCTGTAGACATATTTCCGAATATACGTCCCTTATTAAAAAAAAAAATGTATTTTACCAGTTTCAATTGAAACTTCTGAGCTTTCAACTTTGTGATCATTAACATCATATTAAGAAATTCTATGAGCAAAACAAGGTTGAACAGACTGGCACTTTTTGTCAATTCACAACATAAAAATTTGGTTTCGGTAGCCAATGAAATTGCGTTGTTTAGGGGATTTAGAATACACCAATAAACAGTGTTTACATTATATCATAACAATATTTAACATTTAATAAATTTCACTGTATACACCAGCGTTGACTTTTTAACATGTTACTTCTTGCGTTGCTTGTATTATGTGTTTACATTGATTTTATTTATAACATTCATGCTTACGTTTTTTTTAATAACACATGCTTAAGTTGTGTTTTAGAAACGGCACTAATGTTTATTAAATGTTCTTTTCGTTATAATGTAGAATTGTAAAATTATATGTTTTTCAATACCTTAACAGAATAGTTGTGAAACACTGCAGTTTTAAATTTCCTTTCATTATGTTAAAAAGTGAGTAATTTTAATTTATAACTAGTTTTATTATTTTTTAATATTAGCTGCCCAACCCTCTTTCCTATTATGATCAAATGTTCAGTTTTTAAGGCGTTACATGAATATGGCAAGAGCAGACAAAAGTCTTTTTTTTTCTTTCAGAAAACCAAAGAAAAAAACTAAATAGTGAGTAACTATAATACTACTAAAAAAGTGTAGTAGAAGTACTGATCCTCCAATTCTAAAATGTGACTGCAAAAAATTAATAATCAAATGAAATAATAAAATAAAATTTTAAAGATTGAGACTGCTCTACAAGAAAATAGCCTATAAACACACTAAAAAAAATGGTGACTAAATAAAAATAAACATTAGAAAAATTATAATTTCACTCCATAATACTAAAAAAATATGAAAAAGTAATAAAATAAACAACAGAAAATAATGAAGTAGTTCTTGAAGAGCTGGTCAACAAGGTTACCAGAAAAGCGACTAGCAGAAGAATTCATTGTTTTTAACACTACGCACACTGATTTGATTAAAAATTACAAAAGTTAAAAAAAAAAAAGCTTACCTCAAACTTCAGGAGATAGCTTTGAGTTGGGTTTCAGCATTTTGCAGTCAGATCTTTTGAGTTGTGGAACGCAAATTTTCTGAGAAATATTGGAAAATGTATTTTAAACAGAGTTTGAAAGAAACATTGGAACAGATGTAGCATATAGGACATTTGGCGATTAGAAAATTCGCCAAAATTAAAAACACAGTAACTAAAATAAAATTTAAATAAAAACAAAGAAGGGCTTGTCAAGAAGAACCCGCGATATCTTGTTTTACTAAAAAATTTTAAAATTTATTGGATCCATACAACAAAACAAAAAGACAAAAGGTACCGAATTTTTTTTTTTTTAACTTCAGATGGAGAAAAGCACCTCCTCTATTTCTAACCCACGCCCCGCAAACCAAGAAGCAGTTGGGCTCGGTGTATCTGTCAATACCATACAACAGCGTTATAGCCTTGGGAAATTGGTTAATTGGCCACACATGCTGCATGTCTGCTCTTTGACAAAAGACCAGACATGCCTTGGGGATGCACCGGAGTGTCCTTAAAGTGGGCTTGCAATATACGATTGATAAGAATGTATGAGTTCAGAGTAACATTTAATTTTAGTATGTGTGTCAAGATTTAGAATTTATACATTTAAAATTGAATTTTTTTAAAACTAATTTCAAAAGCTAGCTATCGATACCAATAAAAGTAATTTGTTTAAAGATTTATTTATTTAAAGTTTAAATAATTATTTTTCAAAATACCAAGTTTACATTCTCAAAAGCATTTGTTATTTGGGTAAATGGTATTTATATTATTCATTGATTTAAAAAGGAAATGGCTGACCAAACGGTATAGTGTTTAGAGTGCAAGCTTATAGACCGCGAGGTTGCTTGTTTGAGTCCCGTGTTAGGCATGGGTGTTGGTAAATGTATGTTGGCTTGTCTAATGACGAATGTTTCGGCGCATTATAGCCCTCGTGTTGCTGAAGGCGCCAGATAATCTGAAAACAACCAAGCAATAAGGAAATGATAAATTCATTACTTATGTAAGAACGTATCACCAGAAATTAATGCATATCTAAAATGATTATTAATTCATTGTGTTTGTAATTTATGTAGAAATTTTTTAATATTTGAGAACTACCTGGTTCAATTTGCAGGCAACGTTTTGTAAAATGTTAGGCCCTTATGATATTATTTTACCCTTAAGTAATACTATGGGGGGGGGGGGGAGAGAAAGAAAGAAAAAAAATCTTTTTTTTTTATATACTGCTTTTTTTAAAAATGTCCGTAAAATTGTTAAAATGGTAAATACGTAATTGTTTTGAAATCCAATACATTGATCTGTTTGAAAATTTTGCCTTGAGATAAAAATTATCTAATAATCATTAGTTATTTAATAAGTTTTTCTAAAATATCAGAAAATTCCGTAAAATTGTAGTACTCGATTAATCGACAGCAAACTTTTATAATTGAAATTTTATTTTAAAATTTAAAACTTTAAAAAAAAAATCTTTATATTGTTTTTGTCCTATCCTTTCTAGTTTGTCTAGAAAATACGATATTTTAGTATGCTGATTTATAAGTTTATATGTATTTCTTGGCCTATTATGTTGAATATGCAATAACCTCGAATACCATGAAATGAATTTAATTGAGACCTTAAACCGTTTAAATAAAGGTCACATAATCTAAAATGCTGTTTTCGAAAGTTTCCAAAATGTCTGTTCGTTGCTTTTCTTTCTTACAAAAACTACCAGTTGGAAATATTTTCTAGCGTATGGGCCTCTTCATTTTTCTACCTAAATAAGCCAATAAAATAGCTTTCGAAAAATATAACCTCTTACTAGGAATAAATAAATGGAAGCCGATATGCATTTCACAAGATGTTTTAACAAACTATTTTCTTAAAAATCAGTACACATAAGGACATTTTAACTTTTATTGAAATGAAAAAATTAAAACAATAATTTATTTTAATTCTTGTATTTTAATGTTTAGAAATGAATATTATTGAGATAATTTTTTTTAGAGACTGTATTACAGTATTTTATAAAGCCAAAACATATCATGAGAGCACCCAATTAACGCTGGTGTACTATTTCTATTACCAAAACCTTTTTTACATTTACCAGGGTTCGGCAGACGTTTCTGTGCAAAGAGCCAAACATTCAATAATCATCAGAATCGCAGTACATTTAAAGAGCGGAAATACGAGTTTTTAACAACGAACATTTTTATAGTATAAAAATCATGGCAGATGAGACCAGGCCTGTAGCCAGAGTGGGGCAAGACCTGGAAAAATCTTCGCCTGTCCTGGAAAATTTTATCCCAATCATTTGTAAACCTTTATATCTATGATTGAATTGAAACGAACATTTTGCTGCTGTTGATACCTTCGGTTGTAGCACAGCAACTTGCGAATCTACCTTTTCCACTTTGACGGCCATAAATTGTCTCTAAAGAATGTCAATGGGCCACGAAAGGATGGCAAATCTAGTGTTTTGGGCATTTGAAGTAGAGATAAGAGTTTTGAAATTGTTTAATATGGTGTAAAGATAGGAAATTGCTATTATACTAACATTTATCATTTTATTTTAGATTTTTTTGTTACGCTATGTATTTTAAAAAGTTTCAAAATGTTTAATATAAGACCAAGAATAGAAAAATGAATTTCTATTATTTTATATTATAATTAATAAAATATGCAAATAAATAGAAAAAGGGTTTTTATATTATAATAGTATCTGATAAATTTTTCAGAGTATTGAAAATGATAGGAGAAAATAAAGGAAAATGCAATTCTATTAGTAATGTATATATATATATATATATATATATATATATATATATATATATATATATATATATATATATATATATATATATATATATATATATATATTAAAGATATAGTTTTTATATAAAAATTTAAATAACTTTTTATTGCTGAAAGAATTTCTTAAATGAAAAGTTTGTTAAAGAGTTATGTAGCAGTTCCACAAGACCAATGATAGAAAAATGTAATTTGTTTAACAATATATATTTTTAAATAGAAATGTAAGAACAGAACTTCGAAAAAACTTTTTATGTTAAAAAAACTTTTTATGTTAAAAAAACTTTTTATGTAAAAGTAACTTTTACTAATTTTTATATTTGTAATTATTTTTAAAGTAGATATTCTTAAGTTGAAATGTGTGAAAAATTAAGAGATGGACAAGCATAGAATATTTTAAAGGAATAGAATTGTATTAAATATACTTTAAAAAATTTTTAATTGAAAGTTTTGTTTTTATCAAAAAAATTTCTGGTGTAGAATCTTTAAAAGAATTAATAAAAATAAAATTACATCAAAAATACATTAACAATGTTTCTTTTTTTAAATATTTTTTTGTATATGTACTTCACAAAGTGCTCTGATAAATACTCTTTTACGAATTGTAAAAATTGTATAAATTTGTAATAATTGTAAAAATTTCAATTGTAAAAATTAATTGAAAACCAATTAAGTAATTTATATTTCTGCCCCTCCTGGGAAAATTTTTGCCCGTCCTACAAACTTTGGCTGGCTACGGGCCTGAATGAGACAAGTCAGCTGTCCAAATTTGGTGTTAATTAACGCATACGATTTAGTTCATTCTTTTTTAAATTCTCGATTTTTCACATCAATTTTTTTCTTCGTTTTGGATGAAATCGAACTCGGGTTTTTCCAATCAAGTGTATAAAAAGCAAAGGTCGTTTTAGCAACACGCGCATGTGTAAAATTTTACAGCAAAATTTGCCGTCTACCTCAGTCGGAGACAAGAGAACAACGAACGTCAACAAAAGCTCGATGCAATTGGAATTGTGACGCATCATGGGCGCACTCATATAGCGCATTCTGATTGCTCTGTATTTTGACTGGGAAGGTACCAGGGGGCCGCTAACTTTAAGTTGGTATTTGAGAACAGTGCTATCAGTTCATCTTACTCCTCTAATTTATCTTTGTTTTTTCTCGTTTTCTCTATATTTCTGGTTTGAGAATACGCAGCAAGTTTAGTATTTGTTTACCCAAACAATGAAAAAATGTATAATCATTTATTGCTTCATCTTATTCTTAGGTTAAATGTCCTGAATGCATGTGGTTATAATAACTGTGGAGATATTATCTTTTTAGTATCGACGCTAATATGTGTATATGGGCGAGGGAGGGTAATTGGGCCCGAGTTACATTTGCATACTGGCCGAAAATCCTGTCGGCTGCCCTGTCTGTATTTAAGGGAATGTTGGTGAAACACGGCTAAATTTCATTTCATTACGTTAAACTTACAGCACATAAGGAACATTTCTGTACCTCAGAAGTAAACTATCATAAAATGCGGGATCCCATAAATGCAATTTAGTGTTTAACATTGCACTCCTGGTAGTTTATCTTAAGTACAGATTTATAAATTGTAGTATCGTAAAAACGTGTTACGAGGTAAAAATTACGCTCAGAGTGAATTATGGAATTAAGCTATTGTTTATAACAAAGCATGTACTATTTAAAAAATTCTACCCCAACGCAATTCAATAACTTTTCGCCACAAAAATAGCTGATTTTTTTTTCGGCCCATAAAACTTTTCGAAGAAACAAAAAAGTTACTTGTCTATGAAAAAATTGTTAATGTTTTCTAGGCTGCGTTACTATGTGTCAACAACTAATTAAGCCTATTTCTTTAAGAATTTGATAAACGTTCCAACGCTTCCGTTTTAATAATATTATTGCAGATTGATAAAAAATTAATTAATTATAAATATAAAACAACGTACGTACCGGTTTTTACAGCGGGAATTAAAGATGAAAGTATTTCATCTTCCGTGTCCGTCAAGCTCTTGGTCAAGCTCTTTAACCAACATTCGAATGCCAAACTCAAAACCGGTTGCAAGATACGTCGAGTCACACACGTTTTACGGGGGAGATCTTATCTGATCTGCGGTAAGGGGAGGGGAAAGACTGCAGCCTTTGGAATTCGACCCTTTACCTACCCTTTCGAAAAGGGGGGGTTGCTGATGCCCTGGAATTCGACCCTTTACATATCCTTTTCGAAAGGTGTTACTTTCCAAGCTTTTCACGGCTGCCCATTTCAAACCCTTTTATTAGAGGGGAAAGACTGCAGCCTTTGGAATTCGACTCTTTACCTACCCTTTCGAAAAGGGGGGGTTGCTGATGCCCTGGAATTCGACCCTTTACATATCCTTTTCGAAAGGTGTTACTTTCCAAGCTTTTCACGGCTGCCCTTTTCAAACCCTTTTATTAGAGGGTTACTCGGCAAGCTTAGAACTGCAAGTCTAATGACAAGCATATGACAAGGTTTTCGTAAGCTTGCATGCTATCTGGGAAGGTTTCTCTTCTCTGGGTTCCTGGTCACTGTGACATTGAAGGTAACGAAATGGCAGACCAATTAGCCAAACAAGGATCTAAAATATCCTTTATTGGTCCAGAACCTGTTTTGGGTCTGCCCCATAATGCGGTCAGGAAAACTATCAAAAGCTTTTTATTGACTGAATCCTATCAAGCTTGGCTTGAATCTAAAGACCAAAGACAAGCCAAAGAGCTCAATCAACAGTCACCCTGGAATAGATCGAGGGAGCTAGTAAAATTGAGCAGAAAAGAGATCAAGGTTGCTGTAGGCCTTTTAACTGGACACTGCACCTTAAATAGACATCTTAATCTGATAGGTGTTATAGATGACCCACTATGTAGAGGCTGTCGTATGACAGAGGAGAGCTCCACACATGTGCTATGCAATTGTGACTACTACTCTGCCCAAAGATTTGAACATCTAGGATACCATTGTATCGAACCCTGGGAATTATCAAATGTTCCAATCAGGTCTATACTGAAATTTATTTCAGCAACCGGTCTTCTTTAGATCATTAGGGGGTTTCAGTACAATAGACTTAAGTCGCGGTGCTGGTACTCGATTGAGTCACCCCCATTCACAAGTCATAAGTCATAAGTCATTGGCAACGCCAAAGTATGAGGAGCCAGAAAAATTTATTATATGAGATGTCGCGTTTAGTTTTTTTGGGGTACTTGTACACCATGAACTAAATTAGGATTATTGGGAACAACCCATATAGGCAAACAATACTTGGCAAGCTAGAGGTTTTATAGAATCTCATTTTAGTGAAATAGGTTCAAAGTAGTTCAAATATAAAACATATGAAATGAGATTATTATCGATGGAGATTATATAAAACACCTGCTAAGTACTGATTGCCATGCTGCGATTTTCGGTAATGTGACTGACTAATCACGATAACCAAACTTGGAATTTTTACTTTCCATTTGCCAATTAGAATGCGACTTTAAGTTCATATAGACATTAAAGTTAGAAATGATGTAGCATAAGATTTATTTAGTTTATATTTGTAGAAATGTAGTTGTGCCTGTAACTGTATCAGAATCTGCTTCGCGAACGCGAACAAACCACAAATAAAGAAACGATAGTCGGCGACCACAAATTATGGAATAATAGCACGCAATTTAGAATAATTTAATTACATTATATTTGCTTAAAAAAGTTTATTATATTGAAGCCATCTTTCTTTGTGAGAAAAACATGCCAAAGCGAACCGCCCATATTTTTGAAGAAAAGTGGAGATCGGATGATGTCAAGTTACAAGAAGCAACTGACTTTTCTTCCTTACTGATATCTGAAAGAGTCCTATTAGGTCTAAAAAAAGCTGGATACAAAAATCCATCTCCAATACAAGTGGACGCAGTTCCTGTTGGTCGTTTTGGAAGTGGTAAGCATTTATTTGTATTAGCTGCTTGAATAGGAACGCAGGTGGAAAGCGAAGTGATTATGATGACACACATAACAAAGAATAGTAGTTTTTAAAATTTTAAGAATAGGAAAACATTGTAGTAATAAAAACTCTTACTTGACGGTTTAGGTTTAATCGCAAATTTATGTCTGAAGCTTTTATAGGACGCTTGTTTTCATTTTGGACATGATTTATCTAAAATAAATAGCCAGTTGAGTATTCAATAGCACTATGTGTTGTAACTGACTGGTGTATAATTCTAATATTAGAATAACAAACTTCCATTTCTAATATGTGGAAAATTGTAAGGTTATTTGGCTAATTTTCATGATTATTTGTATACTTTTTATGCTTTTAGTTCCTTTGTTTTAACCAGATCATTTTGAGTCGCTCATTTTTTACTTGGCGACTATTATTAGATATGCCTAATTTTGGTAACAGTTTTCAACAATCGCGCATATAAGCACCCAAAACTTTGAATTTACCATCTTATGTTTTCCATAACTTTTCTGACGTATTATATTTACCTTTTGCTTTTGTCTCTTTGTAGATTTAGTTGTTCAAGCTAAGTCTGGAACTGGAAAGACCTTGGTGTTTACTATAGTTGCTCTTGATACATTAAATATCGAATTAAAGGTCCCTCAGGTATGTATAAGGTTTAAAAAACAAGTTTCTTTCTTACCATAATATATTAGAAGTTTTGTCTCTAGGAATAATATAAATCAGGGTGGCTATAGAACCTGGAAATCAGTGAAATGTCAAGGAATTTCACTCTTCTGGAAAAATCAGGGAATTTCGTAAAATTGCCCTTTAATCGGGCAATTTTGAAATTTTTGAGTTTCTCTTCTCGTATGCCCTGTGCGAATATCTACCTCTACTCGCGTCACGTGAAGTGGATGCTGTGAGGTCATCACATTGAGTACTTTTTTTTTTCATGTACTTTTTTAAGTCCGTCTAAAAAGCCCTCAATATCTGGCTACTTGGCCAATTTGGGAGAATGACGATTCCGAATTTTTTCTACTCTCAGCAACTAAGCCAAACCATCGATATCCCGCCCACAACCGCCTGTTGATGTTCCGCTTTTTATTTTTTATTATCTGGGATCATTATTATGCCTAGAACAATTATTTCTGTTAGATTTCTGATGATCCTATAACTTAGCAGCGCTGCTATTATGCTATGAACAGGAAACAGCATGTGACATATATTAAAGAAAATAGCATGTTTTATTATTTTTGAAATTAAAAAGAAAAGTATTGTACTGGTTTTGCTTTACCTTGAGTTAGCAAGTATGGCTGTTGTTGGTGAATTTTGTATTTTTTAATTTTTGTTATCCATTCGTTTTCATGCTCTAGCTCTGAAGATGTTTGTTTTAATTTTTACCGTATATCTATTATGGCGCAATTATACTTTGACTATTTAGATTTAATATACTTATTAAATTTTTGTTTTTTTAAATTCTCCATTATTTAGTTTTTTGGATTATAGCGCACATCAGGTAATTTTTAAAGAAATCTGCTGGAAATCCGGGAATTTGTTTCTAAAATTTTGTAGCCACCTTGTAAATGAACTAGTGGGCCTTAACTGGGAATTTAGAAATTACTTTTTTAGAAGTCCATCAGATTTAGTTGAGAGATATAAAAAATTTTAAGTTTCCTCAACATGTTTAAATTGGTTTTTTTTTCTTTTTCTTTAGTTCTGATATCTAAAATATAAAATTTTATCAATTTTGGTTTTATATCTAGGTAAGAAATGGTTAAAAGAAAGTACACACTATTCAGAAAAAGATCTAGAACCAAAACTAATATGCTGTTAATTGATTGTATTATAACCAAACTTGTCATTTTCTAAATCAATAGAATTTTCTTCCAGGGTATTGAATTTCTTGCTTGACATGCTTTGATTGAAATAACTTATTAAATTACTATTTTAGGTTTTGATATTGGCACCGACTCGAGAAATAGCTTTCCAAATCTGTGATGTTATTAAAGCTGTTGGTTGTACAACTGATAATTTAAAGTGTGGTACTTTCATTGGAGGACTTCCAGTTGAAATGGATCTCCTGAATATTCAAGGCTGTCAAATTGTTGTTGGAACTCCAGGTAAGATTATTATTTAAATGTATGAAATATAGAGAGAAAACAGTTGTATATAATATCAATATAAATAAGTAATTCCCGAATTATTAAAAGAAATAGTTTACAAACCGTGTGATACTGTTTTGCTACAAGTATATACGTGAAAGTGGGGACAAGGTTCCCACGGCCAATAAAAGTGTTTAATATTTGTTAACTTGTTTTCAAGGTTTAGAGGTGCTTAAAAGTCCTTAATTCTTGTGAATGTTGTGTGCCCAACTGCAAAATTTATAAAAATACAACTCAGACTTACTATTCCCGCCTGACCACCACTTATTCGCACCTTATCAGAATTCTCCGACATATTTGTATTACACATGCGTCAATTTGTAACTTTTTTGGTAGAATATACTTTAAAAATTTATATATAGACATGATGCCTGAAAAAAAAATTTCAAAGATCCTTAAAAAACACTATTTAGGTCCTTAAAAGTCATTGGTTTTTATTCTGTGATTTGAGTGGGAACCCTGCATAAACTGAAGTGGCTTGACATCTTATGTATGGATACTTTGTGGAGCTTTTATGAGAAAAAATGAGCTTTTATATTGCTAATGCTTCATGCCAATGTTTTCTTTTGAATTGAATTATATTACTTTAAATTCATGATTATAATAAACTGTTTTAAAAAAAAAATGAGGAGCTGTTTTTAAAAATAGATATCTTTGTCAAAATTGCTAATTGCCCCAATTGTTCAATCACTCTCAAACTAATGTACTGTTCTAAAAAATCGTGGGTATTCTATAGACGAGGTGATCCTAATTTACTTTAATATTCAAATGAGTTTTTTTAAAAAGGCTGCAGATCACTTTTCATTGTAAGGGTTATTTCGGTAAATCCTAGAAATTTATAGTTATTACCCCCATTCTAAAAATTTTATGAAACTTGATCTCCTGAAAATATATTCTTTGATTATGTATAAGTTTTCTAAATTAACTACTGATTTATTTTTAAAAATAAAAGAAATATAATTTATGTAGCTAATATAAGATACTACTAACTTTTATTTCACTAAAGGTCGAATAACACAGCTCATGGAATTAAAAATTCTGAAAGCTCATTCAATACATCTCCTCGTCCTTGATGAAGCTGATCAATTACTTGAAGCATCATTCAAATCTTCCATGGAGTAAGTGTTTTTAGTCTAGTAAAAAAAGTTTAACTCTTCTGGTACTTGATTAAATGGTGTGTATACTTTCACTAGAAGTTCAATAATTCTAAGATTTAAGAAGAAAAATAGTTTTGAAATAATTATTAATATGGTTTTTTTTTTTTTTTTTTTTTTCAAGTTACACTATAAGTATTTCATACTTGCATCCTAAATTTTTTTCTGTACTTTTAATTAGAATTTTCTTTTTAGCAAAATGTTATAATGGTTACTGTGAAATCATTATGTGAACTTTATATTTAAAGCTATTTTATAGCAAGTATCAGTTGGAAAAATTCTTTTCAACCTTTAGCTTGTATGTTCTTTTAGACTAATCTTTGGATAGATTTTTAAAGTTTTGTGGCTAAATGTTGTAGAAAAAGAGTTAAATTTTAATTTTTAATTTTAGCATTTAAGAAAGTTCTTAAGCATTTTGCTAAAAAAGCACACACATTTTTATCTCTGCTTTTAAATAAAATCCTTATTCTGAAACAGAATCTCTTTGGTATTGTTGCGGCCAATAAAAGAAGTGTCACTGTATAAAATTGTTCAATTGGCCATTTTTTATGCAGCAGGGGGGGAAAAAATCCAAATAAAAACACTGTGTAGTGTACAATGATTTGTAGGTGGTTTTAATAGTGTAGATTTTTATTTTGACAAATAATTTCCTAAAGCATTATTCCTTTAATTCATCAGGATTAAAGAAAATATATTCTTTTCATTAATAGAATATCTTGTTCAAATAAGTTTTAAAAACATTATATTTAATGCATTTGAGTTGTGGAATGAATTATAAGTAATGTCTGGGGAGAAGCTTTGATTCGAGGAACTTGGACTAATTTTATCTGTTGTGTACTTATTTCATCGGAAATGCTAATTATACTTTCAAATAATAGTTCATATTGCCTTAGTTTTTTAGGATCGTTCCTACCAATTTTTTAACTTTCAATCCACAATACTATTTATGTCCATTCTCCTTACAAAACTTCTCTGAAACATTAACACATCAAGAAATTATCAAATCGTATAATCTTAATGTATGTAGTTACATATTCTGGTTATTTAAAAAGTAACTTCATCTGAATTTACAGCAATTGATTTTTCATTATTCCTGGCACTATAGGTTAGCTTGGGCGATACTACAATAAAAAAAATGTGAGCTTATGTTATATTTTTATAAGTTCATGGATTTGTGTAAATGATTGCAAAGGACTATTTTTAAATTTGTGGAAGTTGTATAAATATTTAAATTGCAAAAATGTTTCACAAATGGCAACAAATTTTAAGTTGATAGAAGCGAATAATGTAGGAATAATAACATTTTCAATGAAACGTCTCTATGATTTATCTGTTTGACATTATTTGAAATTAATGAAATAATACCCTGAAAATCAAGTGCTAATCCTGCAATAAGATTTCAGTGTTTAACAGCTTGTTGCATTTTTTAGATTTGAAAAATAAGACGTACAGACTTAATATTGTAAAATAATTGCATATTTTTCTTTAAAATGTGGCTATTAGACACAATGTAATCTCTTGTTATCTTTGCTGGGTCTACATTTCATGACAAAAGAACAAAATAAATTATTTTTTTATATATACAAAAAGGCCATAAATTACAAAAATCTATTATTTTTTACAAAAAGTCTAAAAAAAATTTAATGCAAAAAGGCCATAAATAAAAATGTTGAATGCCTTTAAAGGCATTCAATATATTTATTTATGGTCTTTTTGTATTAGAAAAAAAAAAAAAAAATCTTTCTGATTTTAAACATTCAATTACTGAATCATTGTTATTACAAAGTTTCTCAATATTTTACTGTCTGAAGTGGAAATAACTTTTTTCTACTCTTACCTGGTTATTTGATTGTGTATGAACATTTGAATCATCTTTGCTGCTGTTTGCTTGCTCTTTCTGATTTAACTTTAATTTTTCCAGTTTTTGTTGTCCTTTAACAAATTATGCTGATAATTATATAATCTATCAAAATAGTTTTATGTAAATTGATGTAAAAAGTCTTCATAGAATATTTACATATTATTAAAATTTTGTATTATTTATGTAGAAAATAAGTAAGCCATTTAGTGTGAATATTTTTGTTTCAAAATACTGTCTCTTGCTATTGTTACAACTGTAATTTAGTCCTGTATTAATTTGAAATTTTTAATATTGCAGTGCTATTTTCCAATCCCTGCCTGTACACAAACAAATTATTGCCACAAGCGCAACATATCCAAAATCGTTGGCAAAGCTCGTCGACGTATACTTCAAGCCAAACCCTACAATTGTGCGCTTGAATGAAAGTGATCTTGCTTTACTAGGTTGGTATAAAACCCTTTTTAAGTGTAGCTACATAGTGTAGTGCAAAAAGGAATAATTTTTTATTTTGGAAACGCATGAGGTTGGTACATATCTTGATAAGAAAAACTGTAAAAAAAAATTGAAAAAAAATATCTTCTGATTACGCATTCACTTCAAAGTTTGGAGAAAATACAAAAAATAACTATTTTTCCTAAATTTTTTAAAATTACTAAACTTTGTATATTTCAAAGGCAATAGTTTGCAATGTGTAGTGAAAGGATGGTATAACACAGGAAAACACTATTTGAAGCATTTTAAAAATATATATTAATACACAGTGTCCACAGATCGGGAATATTAAAAAAAGTCGGGGAAATCAGCATTTCTGGAAATTTTCAGGGATTTTTTCAAACAGTTTAAAGAAATCAGGGACTTTTCAGAAATTAAACTGAAACTTTTAATTTAGACAATTGAAGATAGACTTCTAACAAAAATACCAAAAACAATTTGCAAAAAAAATTAGAAATTTAAAAAAAAAAAAAAAAAAAAAATTGCAGGGATGGCACGCCTGCGCCAATTTAAAATACTGATACAACCTGATATGAAACTGCCCTTTTTACGATTTTTGCACCAAAAGTTGCTCCAAAATGAGAGGAAGTTTATGATCTAATAACTGACAGAGGCGTTTGGCAGAATAAAAAGATTTAATATAAAAAGTCTTGCAAGTACTAAGAAAAATATGTGGAAAACAAAAATGGCAGCAACTGCTAACTTGCAGAAAAGATTATTGGCACTACCACGGCCTGCCATGAAAATCCTCACAATATAACTAGAGTGATGGATAGAAGACACTTATATACCTACCTCTCCTGCTCATGGATACACTCCAGTGAGATGCGGTCGCGACTACGCATGCTCCGGCAGTACATCCATGGACATGAGAGGTATACCTCCGCGATTGGTCGCATACGTCATCGTCGGGCGTACAACACTTTACGTCGGCGATGACGCAATACGACGAAACGGGAGGAAAAGAAAAACCAAGTGCTGTGCATGAGCAGGGCAAAAAAACAAACCATTACAGAAAAAGGCTCAAAACCAGAAAACTACTGGGTACTTAAGGAAATAAACACTTTACCCTAACAATCGGCCCCCTCATGCACACACTTGAAATGCAAATATATTTCAAAAACATTCAAAAATGCAAGAAAGATTTTATAATTCATGAATAATTCACAAAGATCTTCTTACAAAAACTATTCAACTGATCCCTTGTAGCCGGTTTTGTAAAAAAATCAACTAAGTTATCTTTGCTACTACTATGCATTAAATTGAATTGCTTCTCAGAAACCAGTTTCCGTAGAAAATGATATCGCACATCTATGTGTTTAGTTCTGTGGTTTTCTACAGGGGAATGAGAAAAATCAATTGCTGCACATTTATCACAATAGACATTGCATTCGTTTATTTTTAAACCTAAAACTTGGCATTCTTTTAATATGTTATTAACCCAAACTACTTCTTTCGCGGCTTCAGTCAAAGAAATATATTCAGCTTCCATGGTAGACAAACTGACACATTTGTGTTTAAAAGTACGCCAAGAAACGGGTGCTGTATTAACCAACAGTAACATACCACCCATTGAAATCCTATCATCACGATTTGCTGCAAAATCTGAATCTGAGAAGCATTCAATAGTTAAATTTTCAGCAGATGACAGGTTTAGCATATAGTTTCTGGTACTTTTAACGTATTCCAATAGTTTCAATAAAGCAGTCCAGTGTTTCATCCCTGGGTTTTCCTGGAACTGCGACAAAATATTTACCGCATAAGTTATATAGGTCTGGTCCTATATAACTAATATAACTCTGGACCAAATAGGTCTGGTCCTATTTGCCAAAAATGCTAAGCATCCTAATAGATTTCTAAATGGTAGACCCGTCATCTGCTGAGTTTCAACTTTGTTAGAGGGGCAATCCAATTTAGATAAAATTACACTTTTAGAAATAGGTAGAGATGCAATAGATATATTATACTCTGCAAAAAGTTTACAAATTTTATCAATGTACTGGTGTTGATGAATATAAACATTTCCAGTTTCTTCAAAAAATTCAACCCCTAAAAGTTTCTTAGTTTTACCTAGAATTTTTAAATCCAACTTTGAATTTAATAAATACACAATAAAGTCCATACGATCTTTTGAGATCGAAAACACAATTATGTCATCTACGTAAATCAAGAGCAAAACATCATTTTCATATAAATATGCACAATTACACCATGATAACCTTTTAAAATTTAGATCAATTAGTATACCATCTAATTCGAAAAACCATTCACGGCTGCTCTGGTGAAGACCATAAAGCGCTTTCTTAAGTAAACACACGTAATCACTTTTATTATTTTCAATATAACCTTTAGGTTGCGACATAAAAATATTTTGAGAAAGTGAAGCATATAAATAAGCACTTTTCACGTCCAACTGACAGTGATACCATCCGAACATACACACTAGAATAACGAAGAAGATTCTGATGATCGTGAAGTTAACAACCGGACTAAAAACTTCATCATACGATTCGCCCTTCCTCTGGTTGTACCCCTGAGCAACTAAACGAGCTTTAAACCTAACGGTTTCCCCCTTTTCGTTTTCCTTTGCGGTGTAAACCCAACGACAACCTAACACTTTTTCTTTTTTAGGATGTGGTACTAATTCCCAAACATTTCTTTCTTTTATAATTTGGATTTCATTATCCATGGCTTTCTGCCAATCCTTACTTTGGGGTGACTTTATAGCTTCATTATAGTTTTTAGGGACTTTAAACTCTATAAGATTTGCTTCGAGTAACTTCGGTTGACAAGTTTGTTGTTCCGTAACTTTACCAGAAAAAGTGTCTTTACCACTGAAGCAAAATAAATTCTTATCAAATATTATATTATGAGAGTTGCAATAATTATCGATATCCCTATGAGATCTAAATCTTGTGTTTGTACCTTCGATATTATAATAAATATCAACCCTTGATCCGTCTTTATGCGGAACAGCTTTCCTTATCCAATTAATATCTAAACAGGGTATTAAATTCTGAGGAACTTCATTTTGTTCTTCCTTTTCTACTACAGGAAATACCTGAAAATCATCTTCACTTTTACAATCGGAAACTGCGTCCTCCGAATCTGAATCATCATAAAATTTAAAATGAGCCAATTTATCTCCACTAGGGTCCAGGACGACTTCCGCTGCCTTTACTTTTTCATTGAAACGCTCATTAATAGTTTCGATTATCCGCATTTCATTGGGTAGCCATAACCGATATCCCCTTGTCTTTTGTGCATAACCTACCATTATACCTAATTTGGCTCGCATTTCTAACTTAGTTCTTTTCTGCTTTGGAGTGCCAATGTAGGCAATACAACCAAATACTTTCAAATGCTTTACAGAGGGTTTAAAACCACTGTAGAGCTCTAAAAGCGTTTTATCTTTAGTTTTATGACATATCCTGTTCCACACATATGTGTAACAAACTACAGCTTCTGCCCAAAATTTGTCATTTAACCCACTAGATTTTAACATGGCTTTTACCCCATCCAACACCGTTAAATTGTAACGCTCACTTATATCATTTTGTTCTGGACAATATACGTTTGTTCGTTCGTGGCGAATACTTTGATCTTCAAAAAACTTGGTAAATTCATTGTGACAGAACTCTAAACCGTTGTCCGTGCGTACGCTTATAATTTTAGTGTTCAAAAAACGCTCAGCCCGTTTCTGAAAACGAATAAAACTTTCATAAACTTGGGACTTCAATTTTAAAGGAAAAACCGTCACTTTCCTAGAATAATCATCGGTAATAGTTAAAAAATATTTATTTCCACCATGCGACTCGACGGGAAGCGGACCGCAGACGTCCATGTGTAACAATTCGAGGGGTTTTGTTGATCTTACTTTTTCAATAGGTTTAAAAGAAACCCTTTTGGACTTTGCCAACTTGCAGGCAATACAATCCTCATCAGACTGGCTTAACTCTGGGAGACCTTTCACACTGGAGTTTTTACTAGTATGCATTAAATAGTTAAAGTTAGCATGACAAAAACGTAAATGCCAAATTTGAAAATCTTTTTCGGTTGTAGAAACCGAATCTTTAGTTTTAGTTGCATTTTTAAGATTTTTCTTGCCTTTTGCTACTTGGGAATTACAATTTTCAATACAGCTTAAGTTGTGTTCTACTTTAACGTTACTATCTATCAAGTCGTATTTCGGTCGGAATATGAATAACCCATCTTTTCTCCTGGCGAAAAACAATCTTTCCCAATCCGGTGTGTAGACCCAAATTTTCCCATTTGTACCAACAAAATGAGCACCAAATTCTTCTATTAAAGAACCAGAAAGAAGATTTCTTCTTAACATGGGGCAATAAAATACATCATGAATTTTAATATCGTTCCTATAACCATTTATAGTTACATGAAATTCTATATCCCCAATACCTTCTATTTGACTTTCAACTCCGCCAACTGCCATGGTCATTATACTATTTTCAGTTTCTTTAAAATTAACAAATAAGTCCTTGTTATTGCAAAAATGGGCAGTTGCACCTGTGTCAATTATCCAGGGGTCGCAGACGTCCTATATGTCCTATAAATCCTATATTTTTTTAAAAATCGGTAAAAACGTCCTATATTGTCCTATATTTTACAATTGTCCTATATTTCTACATTGATTCGATCTATATTTTCTTCGAATTCGTAATAACGGCGCCGTTTGTTGCCGTTTTTTAATATTTCGGATTCTTTGGCGCGATTGTAAGTGAAAAAGACCTGACAAAAACGATGTTTGTAACGGCGGCGCGGCGTTTTATCTCTTGTGACGTCACGTGCTACATAACCTACAACTCAACTCTACTGGACCGGCGGGAGTTGTAAACATGTGAACATTTCCATAACAATCGGTCGTGGTCTCCCGATAGCCTAGACGGTTGAGTATCGAGCTCGTAACCGGAGGGTTACGAGTTCTGTCCTCGGTCCGCGAAATATCGGTGTGTACCTAATGGGGGCTGGTGCACATTAAATCTGTTGTGGCCTCAATGTCCTCTCATTGGTGTGGTGGGGTCGGAGAGAGGGGTTTACACTAGAAGATTTCGATCTCGTATTCTTCTAGATGCTCAAAATTACGAGACGTATTTGGCTGTGTTAAGCACTTTATAAGTGGCAGAAATAGACAGTCGGTGGTTTCAAAACAAAACAATCGATCGTGAATTTCTGATCTGATTTCTCCTCCAACGTAATAAATTAATTGGCCATAATGCAGAGAGAGATGCAACAACAGAACTCTGCCTCGGGAAAAACGGATAAAAACAACTTGGGATTAACTTGCAGGACTACTAAAGAATATTTTGAGTGCTTAGTCAATAATTGATGAAGGAAACAAAAGGGTTAAGATTTACCGTTTGATGTCGGATGGCGATTTTTTTATTCCGAATCCTGTTCGGATTCTGCGCCATGAATTGTTTACATCAAACAGCTCCAAATTATGGCAACCATAGGCAGTTAGTTATCTTGCTCTTAAAAATGGCAGGGCTGCCATTTTTTTGCGAAAATCGCCTTGGCGCAGAATTCGTACCAGATTCGGAATATTCGCCACGATTTTTTCATAAAAGTCGCCAAAATTGAAAATTACGTCAATACGTTGTGTTGTCAAATCCAAACGATTACTAGGGTTGCTTTAAAACCAAGTGCCAGGTTCGCCACATTCGGCGATAAATCTCCCACTTTTCGCCGCCAATCCAGCCGACACTGAACAGTAAATCTGAATCAACAAAAGACTGCAAACAGGGATAAAAAGAAAATACTTAAAGAAATTGGAACAGTTAAAAATGCTGGAAGCAAAAGACTCATGATTGCAAATAATGTAATTAATAAAACTTGATTTAGGGATGGAATATTGAGGCAATAACAGATCACGTATTCAGGATCAGGCGTTTTCTTTTTTTTAAATGTGTTATTCTCTTAAATTCAATATAACGAGTATATAAATGTATAACAAGTTAATTTTGAAGTTCAGTAGCAACTGTGTGCAATTATTTGATGTTTTATATTGTCCTATATTTTTTTTGAAAAAATCCTATATATTCTTATTTTGTCACTTTGACCCCTGATTATCCAGGAAAATTTATCTACTTTATCCTTTACATTACTAGTCAACACTTCTACGTTTGAATCATGCAATTCCTTATTACTAAGTGCCCAAGTTTGCCACATTTAAAGCAAGGGCCTATGCTATCATGATTAATATTTGATACATTTTTACCTTTAGAAAAACGATTAAAACTTTTACTTTTTGAATAACCCGTGTCAAAAGCACTATTTGCATTATCACTTTGCAATTTCTCACTGTCCTTGACAACCTGTTTTCTTCCAATATCAGTTCTGCTTCGATATTTTTAAAAGTAAATTTGCTTTCCTCCCACCTATAAATGATTTGGACTATACCTTGATATTCCGGCGGTAAGTAGCAAATTAGCTGGAAACCTTGATATAAGTCCTCTAAAGGGTGACTGGCGTCTTGTAGTCGTTTCACAATGGTCTTGAGTCTTGCACAATATAATCCTAATGATTCTGTCTGACTGTTGAATCTTGAGTTGAAGAACTCGTCTAGTAGACTAACTACTCTGGCTTTCGAAACTGGTTCGAAATAATCTTTAAGTATTTTCCAAGCAGCCGGTCCTTCAGTTTCAGCAGCGATAAGATGTCGGGACTCGTAGCGTAGTACAACGTCGTGAAGCTCCTGTCTTTGCGGAGATTGTAGTCTTGCACTTCCTTCTTGGTTGCCGTGGTTTCCAGTTTGGCCTCGGTACCCTCGATGAAGCTCCAAATTCCTCTATCCATGAGGAGGATTCTAATGTCGTTCTTCCATGTATGCCTGTTTTCTGACGTAAGGTATGGAACTTGGCGTTCCACATCGTTCATTCTATCCATGTTGAAGATGACTGGATACGATACGAGCGGCCCCCGTCTCAGCTTTCAAAAAATGGAACTCCGGAATGTAACGCAGTTGAGAGAACACGTTTAGTTTTCCGGAACCAGAATTTTGAACTTGTACTTGCTAGTAAAGTAATTTCTGAACACGTCGCCAATGCTCAAGTAAACTTCCATTGGGCTCACAGCACAGGCCCATAACCTTGAGAGGAAGTTTATGATCTAATAACTGACAAGGCGTTTGGCAGAATAAAAAGATTTAATATAAAAAGTCTTGCAAGTACTAAGAAAAATATGTTGAAAACAAAAATGGCAGCAACTGCTAACTTGCAGAAAAGATTATTGGCACTACCACGGCCTGCCATGAAAATCCTCACAATATAACTAGAGTGATGGATAGAAGACACTTATATACCTACCTCTCCTGCTCATGGATACACTCCAGTGAGATGTGGTCGCGACTACGCATGCTCCGGGGGTACATCCATGGACATGAGAGGTATACCTCCGCGATTGGTCGCATACGTCATCGTCGGGCGTACAACACTTTACGTCGGCGATGACGCAATACGACGAAACGGGAGGAAAAGAAAAACCAAGTGCTGTGCATGAGCAGGGCAAAAAAACAAACCATTACAGAAAAAGGCTCAAAACCAGAAAACTACTGGGTACTTAAGGAAATAAACACTTTACCCTAACACAAAACTTTTTTTTTTTCATTCTTTTTTTTCTTTCTAATTTGCGGTTTGTGTTTGTTAGTGAAAGCCGTCAACATTCCGTTTTCACCAATGAGTGGACGAGAAAAAGAATCTGGACGAGTCTATTTCTCGCTCACAGGTGGATGCGAATTTTTATGGTTAGTGCGGAAAAGAGCTCTATAGTATCGTTTTCGAATCTGATCATTACTCTCGTTCGACCTGCATCTCGCCTGTGTTGAGAATTGCAATGTTCGTAAGAAGGAAATTTTTAGAAATGACCTGTGAAACACCCGATTTAGCGTGAATGATGATTTTTGTAGATTGTTCTGTGGACTGAACTTTATGTTTATATCCGAGTCGTAATAAACTCAACAATTGGTACTGGATAACCCGAAGGAAGCCATGTCGTCAAAGAGTAAGTAAAATATTTCCCTTTTTTTCTTGTTTTTATTGTAGTGTTCAAAGCGAAGATTACCCATTCGGTCTATTCCTAGTTGACGTGGAAATACCGCTTAGCGAATTTGGCGCCGATTGGTTGGCGATAAAGTTTCATAGTTAAAAACTTTATTTCTTGTGAATTTTTTTACCATTTCTTAATTTTCACAATTGCTAATTGATTATTTTCATATTCCTTATGTTTGCAGTCGATTAGTATTTTCGCCCACTTTGAATTCGTATGTCGCTATCTCAGATTTCGAATCAGCCGCCATATCGATTTGGCGCTGTTTTGGCTTTGACAACAATTTTACAAAATCGTGCCAACCTATCCACTTAAACTAGGAATTTACCGCAATGTGTTATTTTGCTTTTTACATTTAGGTATGCATTTATTGAAGGAATTTGATTTTCATCCACTTGTTCCGTCTTGAATTGGGTATCGGCAAACGCAAACGATCTATCCCAGTATGGCACATGCTCGTGGACTCAAAAATTTTTATTGTCGCAATCGTCTATTTGCATCAGTGAAATACTGTTTCGCCTTTTCTTTGGATAAGTGGCGGATATATATTGGAGGGGAAGGGTATTGCACTCCTCCAAACATCCCAAATAACTTAAAAATCACTTAACTAGCAACGGCAAGCAAGGGTGTCCGTGAGAACGTGCCGTAAGGATGACGTCATTTGCGAACCCTTACCTGGGCTGAGGGTTTTATTATTTGATAATTTAGGGGGAGGTGGTCTTAAAAAAAATGTATATCAAGGAAATGAATGAATGACCCCTTGGCGATTACCACTACGGGACTTCTAACTCGTTAATAGTATTTTATCATTCCCCCCTTCTCCCCTCAGGTCAATTTTTTTATTTGGGGACTTTCTTTTAATGAAATGTGCAATAATACAGCCTTATTTTTTAGTTAATTTTTTTCAATTACTTATTATTGCTTATTATACGGGAAAAGGAAATTTCCCTGTCTTTTCATGAAGTCTAAGTTTAGACTTTCTATATCATGCAAATATTAATTGTATGTATTTTCACCCCTTCCCTCAAACTTAAAAGTAGCAATTTTAAAGATTCAAAGAATAATTAATTTTCGAATTTAAAATTTTTTCACACACTAGAATTTATGAACAGTTTTCTGAAACTTCTGTACTAATAAGTATACAGCTTTGAGCTCCCTATTTGGATGTAAATGGTCAAAATAATCAACATTATGACGATGTGCCATATTCCAGTAATTGAAAACTGATAGACAAATGAAGTTACAATTATAATTTTTTTTAAATACATATTTTGAATAACTTAATGAACTATTAATTTAAAATAAATATTTTAACACAAAGAGGCAACTTTTCTAATGCTAGAATAATTAATTAAATCCTATGATGCATGACTATGATATTGTATTTTAATCATTTTTATTTTTTTTTAGGTATAGGGAGATCTAGTCAATTTAAACCTGAAGTCTTAAAACAAATTGATGCAAATGGTGACCATATAGGTGATTGGTGCACTGCCGGTCAGAAACCTAAAGAAGCTTTTTGTTTCATTTGTAATAGCATCATAAATTGCAGTCAGCATGGTGTAGCTGCTGTAAAACGTCATGCCCTTAACAAAACACATGTAAAACACTGTAACAAAATACGAAGAGAAGATGGAATCATCCAAAAATTGAACCAGTTATCTATTGTTAGTAGCTTTGCAATTGGTACAAAAAATAATCATTCTGATTATGTAGCCACTGCAGAAACTCTTTTTTGTTTGGCTATTGCATCATCTAGTGTGCCATACTCCTTTGCTGATACAGCTACAAATGTTTTCCCTAAAATGTTCTCAGGCTGCAAAATTGCTGAAGACTTTAGTTGTAGGCGCAAAAAGATGTCATATTTAATTTCTGATGGCTTAGGGCCATATTTTCAGAAAGAATTGTCTGAAAAAGTGTTGAAAAGCGTTTTTTTCCCCCATCCAGCTAGATGAAACTCCTGTGCCGGAGAAACGCGTACAACAATTGGATATTTTAATCCGTTTCTTTTGTGAAGAACAAAATAAACTTGTTGCACATTGGGATTCAAGATTTCTTGGACATGCTACAGCAAATATTCTTGTGGAAAACGTCATGGATTCTTTAACTTGTTTGCCCCAAGCAAAGCTTTTTTCAATTTTTAGTGATGGGCCTAAAGTTATGCAATGTTTTAAAAAGAAAATGGTATCTCTTAACATTTTAGATGTCAGTGAATGTTCATTACATAAAGTGCATAATGCATTTTCAGCTGCTCTAAATGCTTATGGAAATGATATTGAAGAATTCTGTATAAATATTTATTATTTATTTAAGCGATCTGTAATGCAATGTGAAGATTTTAAAATTATCCAGAATAAGCTTGGCTTTCCTGAACAAGTTTTTTTGCATCATGTGTCTAGCAGATGGCTCACTCTTCATACTAGTGTGACACGTATAATTTCACAATTTCAGGTATTGAAAGAGTACTTTAAAATGGAGAGACCATCAAAGTGTGATTCAAAAAGATTGAGTAACTTATGCAAAACCTTCAATGATAAGAGTCTCCTTGCCAGGCTTCTTTTTTTAAAGAATGCATGTATTCTCTTTAGTGAATATTTGTCACTGTTTCAAAGACAAGAGCCCCTGATACATATACTGTATGATGAAATGTGTAATTTATTAAAGAAATTGATGGGAAGATTTTTAAAAACAAAAGTTTTTAAAAGTTTAGACATAGTACATATATTATAACATATATACATATGTACATATTTATTGTAATGCTGTAAATAATTGCAATAAGTGTAATATTCTTTCAAACAACATAAACAATAATTCTCTAACATAGTACAAATCTTGATTTAAACTCGTGCACAGTTATTATAAAAACATTTTAATCGACTTAAATTTTGATTTTAACTTGTGCAACGCAGAAACAAAATGTGATTTTCCTGTCACAAAGTTGATAAAAATCCGATTTCACCTGATACAAAGCTGATACAAAATTGGATTTCAGCTGATACGAATGAGAAGTCAAGCTGTGCCATCCCTGAAATTAGAACCACAAGTCTGACCACGTAACTTCTTGGATTAAAATTTCCTGACAAACACTGAACCTGCATACGTTCAGACTTCCCCAAATCACTGTTGGAATTACTAATGACTACCTTTCCGCTTAATTTTTCTCTAATGTTATAATCTATCAGCATTATTTACATTGGTATGTGATGGCTATTTTTCTGAGCGTTACATTATTTTTATGATTATGATGGGAGCTATAGCCGTGAATTACGTTCTTCCGTGATGCTCATTTCATTGGGGTGTTACAATGTAATAGTCACTGATGCTATTTCAAGGATTGCTCCTGTCAGACATGGTACAGTTTTGCTGAAACACGGATTTCAACTCTTTTTTGGCTGAATTTTCTTTTTTGGCTATTTCGATCATTCCTGACATCGATTCAAATCTGCATCTTAATTTTATTGGGTTTACTTGTCAGACTCGTAACCACGGATCCTGCTTACGTTCAAACTTCCTATCATGGTAAAAGTTTTCAGCATTTTTGAGGATTTCCGTATTTTTTTTTATTTTCAATTATGGACAATTACGGTAGTGTCTGAAAGGGAAAAGCTCCACTTGAGTTCATGTTTTTCAACAGCTAACAAAGAATTCAAAACGGAACCTGCATATGTTCAGATTTTCTCAAACACCACTGATAGAATGAGTATTTTTCTTTACAGTCGTAGCCTCTATCGGCATTATTTATGTTGTTAGGTATTGCAGAGATTTGCATCTGTCATAGTGTCAGACATGGTACAGTTCAGCTTAAACGTTGTCGGTTTATACTCTTTTTTTTTTTTTTTTTTTTTTTTTCTTTTTTTTTTTTTTTTCCTGAAATTTCAATCTTTCCTAAAATTTATATTAATTTGCATTACAATTTAATTGGGCTTGCTTCCAAGTCTCGCAACAGCGGAACCTAAGCACGTTCAGACTTCCTCAAACCTCCGATGTCACGATCACTTTTACTGCAAATTGCCAACTTCTATCAGCATTATTTACATTGATGCCTGGTGATTATTTTCGCTGAGCTTGACAATAGGCTTGGCCGAAGTTAACATTTCTGCATCGCGATATATCGGGAAGCAAACATCACGATATATTGCGATGTTAACTATATATATTGTAAAATTTTATTAAATTCATGTATGGAAGGTTATTTTAAATAACATGAGTAGCGACAAAATTATTTTCAGGGGGATACACAAAGCACACGAGGAGTATAAGCCGGTTACTTTTTATTTTGGTTTAATCTGGATTTTTCAATTTCTCTATCTTAAGGAAATTTTACTTCGTTATTATCCAGCAGAGGGGAGGGGGGGGGGGGCAAGTGCACTTCTTGACAGTGCCCATGTCACTTTAGTTATTACATATTCTTAATTATTAAATCAAAAAGATACTTTATAATGAATATTTTACTACTTACTAAATACAATATGACAATTAATCAATAAAAATAAAATTAATACCATAACATTTAAATAACATCCAACTAGATCTCACGGCATTCAAGAGACAGTGTTTAGAAAAGAGGAAGTCAAAGAAGCAACAATACAGAAGAGTAACATTTTTTAATTTCATCCAATGAAAAAAAAAAAATGAAACACGAAGGCAGTATTGAAATATGTTCAATTGAATTCTTAAAATAGATTTCAAGATAGTATATCTGATGACTAAAAAACAAAACATTTTCAAGGAATTTTGAGAACTACACAGGAAATAATTATACAATAAAAGGAATAAATACTTCTACTCATCAGCCTCTAATAATCATAGACAACAAGCGCCAAAAAATAGTCACGCAAATAGCTATAAAAAACGACGTAGGAAAGAAACAAAAGACTAGATTAATAGAAAAAAATGCTCATTCTAGCATAAAAATATAAACGGCATATGTGCTTTTTTATCTTGGAATTTACATCTTTCCCTCATTTTTTTTAAATTTTCAAGAGCCAGGGAGGTGCAAGTGCACCTCCTTTCACCCTCCTGGGGGCGCCCATGTGTGTAATTGCCCTATCGCCTGTCTTCAACTAATAAACAGTCAAACTCTGTTAATGCGAAATTGCTTAACATGAAATCCCGCTTAACACGAAGTTAAAGCAAGTCTCTATAGTTAAAACATAACATTAATTTATTCACTTAACACGAAATTCGGTTAAAGCGAACAATTTCAGCGGCCCCATTGATTTCACGTTAACGGGGTTTAACTGTAGCATATCACCTAAGTTGAATTTGGATTTGAACCGGACGTATCAAGGACAGCAGTGTAACGTAGTCAAATGGAGTCCTTGCGCAAATCATTTTTCGATCCAAAAAACTTTTATACTTAGCAATTAAAAAACATTAAAAAAAAAATTAAATTTTGGATTGAGTAATTAATCTCATGGAAATAAATAAACTTTATTCAAATTGTACTAACTATAAAAATTTATAAAGCATTTATTTACTTACCAGTCAGAAGAGAAAATCTTTCAACTTAAATGGAAAAAAATCGCTTATATGTAATCGTTTATACGAACTAGAGAAACAACTGTCCATGTGCTAGTTCACATTGATTTTGGCAGATATAACAAACAGCTCATAGTAATAAATAACCAGATTAACTTAACTGGGTAAAAACTAGACATAAATTACCGCGGCCGAATGGTGCAATCTCCTTGCGTTAATAAATAAAGCAAAATAAAATAATAGCAAGATAAAAAAAATCTTGAAGTTAATATAAAAGATTGCAAAATACAAAAGTGTAATATTTTATTTCTTCCAAGTTAGAGAAATAATAAAGGGGGGAAAAATCAAAAATGAAACACAAAAAGTGTAGGAAATGCTCAATTGAATTCCGAAAATAGATATCAAGGTCTTGTATCTGATGACTTATTAAATAAAAATCAAAACGTTTTCCAAGTGTTGAGAGAACAACATAAATAATCTTCAAACAATAAATCGAATACTTCTTTTATGGAATCTCCAATATTACTAGACTGCTGGCGTCGCCTCGCAATTTCAATACTCATCCCACATGCGTAAGTGTATACAATTACTACGATACGGTTTTTTCTGATGAAATATCGGGCATCCGCAAAAGCAAATGGAAATCGTCTCAAACGGCCCGATGTCGACGGTATCACTATATTTCTATACAATATTGGGAACATCTCTGATATGCAAGGCAGGGTGGATACGATTAGCACGATGTGAGCTTGCCGATGAAGTACCGCGCAAAAGCAAATGGAACTAGTTTCAAACGGCGCGGTGTCAACGGTTTCAATACGTTTCTATAGTGCTTTAGAAACACCGGGCATGAATCGTTGCCACAGTTCTTCGTCCTTGAAGTGCTAGGCAAGTATCGTTCTCTCGTCAAAAGAGATCGCGATGTATCGGTTTGGAGAAAATAGTGACACCGGTTTGACGATGTTGATTTCATACCAGTTTTTTCCGATATATCGATACATCTCCCAAGCCTATTTGACAATGACGTAAAGACTGCTATTGCGGATTTGCGTTATTACGGCGAATGCCATCACCGAGATTTACGTTGTTGTGATGTTCATTTTCGGGGCGTATCACGCCCGGCTATATAATAGCCACTATTCCGAAGGTTTGCGACTCTATAATTGTTGCTATCGCCGAAATTTACGTGCTTGTGATAGTAAATTTCATAGAGTGTTACGTTGATATGGTCTCCTTTATTGCAGATTTCCACCGATATATTGTGTGCTAATGCTGTTGTTTACTTTGGTGTGACTGTCAGTTTGCCGATTGTTATATTAATATGATTGCCGAAATTTGCGCCGGTATGGTTGTTGCTATCGCCGATATTTACGTTGGAGTAATGTTAATTTTCACTTAGGTTTAAGTCGTTTTAAAGCAGTTATCTGTTTGGTGTCATTCGCCTAGGCTTCCGTTGATGTGATAGTCGCTATGTCCGTGATTAGTGTGTATGTGATGAACAATTTCACCATTTGATTTGTATCGTTACCTAATGATTAGAATTTTAATTTAATTTTTTTCAAGAAATTTGTCCCATTTACCCAATTTTTCTGTATATCCTTATTTTAAATTGTAATTTTAACTACTATTGTACATAAAATTGTTTATTTTACAGGGTTCCCACGGTCATTAAAAGTGCTTAATATTTTTGAATTTGTTTTCAAGGCCTTGAAAGTGCTTGAAAATGCTTAGAGGTGCTTAAAAGTCCTTAAAAATGCTTAGAGGTCCTTAAAAGTCCTTAATTTTTACAGATTTTGTCCAACTGCAAAATTTATAAAAATACAACTCGGACTTTCTATCCCTGCGTGACCGCATCTGCACCGTATCGGAATTTTCCGACATATTTATGTTATGCATCCACCAACTTGTAACTTTTTTGGTAGAATATACTTTATTAAAAATATAAATATAGACATGATGCCTGAAAACGAATTTTCATAGGTCCTTAAAAACATTAATTAGGTCCTTGAAAGTCATTGATTTTCATTCTGTGATTTGAGTGGGAACCCTGTTTTAGCTTGAAAAAAAGTTTTTCATTTTAATTATAGATAGCTTTCTATCCCAGTGATGCACTTTGAAAGAAACTTTTGTAGAAAGGTCGGGCATTGTAGATCTATAATTTTTTTTTTTTTTTTTTTAACTTCTAGTAAATATTCAGGGAGGTATCGAGACAATCGAATTGCCTTATATATGATCTTGTATCCTTCAGAAAATTAACTTTTTTTTTAAAAAATTCGAAATCAATGTGGCATGTAACAATTTAAAATAAAGGATATCACTTGCTTGAGTTCATCCGATAGTTTGCATTCACTCACATATAGTCTAAGTCCAGAAGCAGAATAATATATAATGTTCTGCAACTGGACTTTTGACAGTTACAAATGTTCTGCAGACATTTTTTCAAAATTTCCAGTATGATGTACAAGAAAAAACCCATAAAATTAATACTACACATTTATCACAAAATGATAATGACGAAAAAAATTATTTTTCAAACCAAGGCATACATTCAAAATTTTTAAATTTATCAATGACTTTCAGCAAGAAAAGCGCTCCAGAACGAGAAACAGACACATGATTGATCCCCCTATGAACGCAAGGAGTTTTTCTAAGAAACTGAAGCTCGGGGGAAATGTGTTTCCGAGAAAACTGAGGGGGGGGAGGGAAGGGTGGACAATAAAGTCCATTTGTTCTGCAGAACATGTCATCCCGTAGTTGAAATTCTTTTTCTCACTCGCGGGCATTTGTTCCAAACTTAAAATTGCTCTGCAAGGACTCTGATTGTTCTGCGACATACGTCGCAGTTTTAGGCACTTTCTGCTTTCTGGAGTCTAAGTACTCTGTTTTCTTTTAGCCATTTGGAGTGAAAGGGGATTGGGTTTCCAAGTCATTGGCCTGATCTAATCGCTGAAAAAATATCAAGATGATATAACTGATCTGTTCTCAGTACTTTCATATCAACTTGAGGAATTGAATGTTCAAAACGTAGAAAATCAGTCGAGAGAAATTTTTCACAGTTCTTCAATTTTTTATTTATGTTCCCACTAAAAGATGTTGGTTCTGTTGTAGTACTATCTACGTGTTTAAATAGGCGTCTGGATGGTAGTTCATTGGAGTATATAGGAGGCATATATCCAATGTAGTGGTCTCCCAACGTGCAATTTGATCTGCCCGATTATTTCCAGCCAGTATTAATGGCAGTCCCAATCACAGCCATGTGCACTACGATTCAATGAATAAGCAAGTTAGTTTATGAGCTTCAAAGGAAGAAATGGCCCCACGAGAAAGACCACCCAGATTGAAACTCGCCAAACACAGTTCTTATCAATGTTTCAAAGGTTATGCGCGAACGATTATTATTGAATAATTACTAATTGGATTTTTTTTTCCAAGTTCTATCTACTTCATTCCACACAATACTAACTAATGTCCCGTGGTAATTTAATGATTAGTGAAGTATTAACATAGTTTTCACATTTCACCAACTTTTTATTTGTCAATCAAAAACTTTTGACTTATGGTCCAGTATTGATTGGAGAAAATTTTAATTCTTTAAAAAAATCATTAAAAAGACCCTAAGTGTGCATTTTTAATTCAAAGCTCTTGTTGTAAGTGCAGATATATTAAATTTATATGTACATATATAACAGTGTTATATTGTCGAGAATTAGCTCGTGTTGCTCTTGCGCAGTTAAATTCCAACCAACCAACCTTCTCCAGAATCGAACCCTGGTGTGCCGTTACCCGTTACAATCCCAGTAATCACAGAACCTATCATCGACAATTGATAAGGCAGACATTTGAAAGATTTGTCGTGGGCACGACAGTTATACAAAGCATGTTTTTTTAGTCGCATTATCCTTACCAGGATCTTCAGGATTAGTGATTTTTCATATTCAGAGACACGGTAGTGTTTTGTGCCAAGTAATACGGCGTGTACTAAGGCATACACATGACTTAAATTTGAGACAAGCATGTGACTATTGGCAGGAATAACTGGAGAGTTTTGTACACTTAACTAAAAAAAATTTTTAGTTTACAGAAAAAATAATTAATAGTTTAAAAAACACACTCTAATAGAAAACCAAACTAAAAAGTAGAAAATTATTAATAGTTTAAAAAACTAAAAAACACGTTTAATAGAAAAGGGAACTAAAAAGTAGAAAATAATTTTAAATAAGAATAGAGTGATTAACAAGAAATATTTATTTTACCGTAAAAAACTAGAGCCATTATGAAAATATCTTAAAAAGCACCCCACGCTTTTTACTATAAAATAAATATTTCTTGTTAATCACTCTATCCTTATTTCAAACTTATTTAAAATTATTTTCTACTTTATAGTTCACTTTTCTATTAAAGCGTGTTTTTTAAACTATTAATTATTAAATATTTCGTGTTTCACTAATTAATAGTTTTATGCTCCAAAACAGTGTTTTTACTGCTCCGACAGTGCTCCAAATTCGCATTTTGGCACTTTCATCACTGCTTTACTTAATACTTATATCAGGGATGAAAATCTTCCGCTTTAAAACACAGATTTTTTCTCTGAGAAGTTCCGCTTTTTCTGCAATTTTATTATTTTTAGTGGACTTTTTCAGAATAAACTTGCTTAAAACCCCTTTCAGAAAAAATTTCTGGCTCCATCACTGATCTCTATGCACATTAGTACACAATTATATTTTTTCCACCTATTTTTACATTTCAAAGTAACACTGCATATATTTTCCTCTTTTTTACATTTTGACTGTTTTCACCCCTGTTATAAGCAATCGTATAACTATGTGGAAATACTTATAAATTCCAATTAAAGTATTTTAATTTGCAGGTATTGTACATTTCACTTGCCTCGTAGAGAACTCCCAAATGCCTGTTTTGGCATACAGACGGAAACTACAAGCTTTGGAAACTGTTTTAACCAGTGTGAAATTTTCTCAATGCTTAGTGTTTTGTAATCAAGTATCAAGGTAAATGCTTCTTTATTTTATTTGTCTAATGGTTTTTATGTTTGGAAAGCTGTAATCATGTAACCATGAATTACTCAAGCTAACACCTACAATTGTTAACAGTTTTTAAATAAATTATTAAATTATTTTGAATTCTACATACTCATCTTTAACTGTAACTTCTGACTAATGTATCCTAGACTATTGACTTGATTCTGAAAAAGACATAACCATCATTATAGAGATTTATATTAAGGCTCTTCGCTACCGTCCATCTTGATTCTCTCCCCTAATGTTAAGTCTATGGGAAAATCTCTATATGCCTATTCGTAGAATAGAAAGAAGTTATGCGAATATTTTTATACGGTTTGTTTTGTTGGATCGACGTAACTTTTATCCGTATTTTGCCTTAGTTGTATTTGGCCTAAAATGTTGTTAAGTTTATTAAAATATCAATTGTTTACTTTAACATCATATTAAAAAAAGTTGAAAAGAGTTATTGAAAAAATAACATTGCAAGGACAAAGATTAAACTTTTTTCTATCCAGATCATATTTTAAAATTATTTTTGTGTTTCTTAAACAGTCAAATTTAGAGAAACATTAAAGCTATATTTTGAAAAAAAACCTCTTCGCAAGAAGACACACCTCCAAATGGGGACATAGATATTTCCCCCCCCCCCCCCCCCCCCCCCCTCAAGAGCGAGGAGGGTCAAGTGATTTATTATCTTGGCTGGACCTGTTTTGCTGTATAAAGCGGTTCTTTATAAGCGGTCGTTAAGATGGTCTTATCCAAGCGGTCTTTAGCGTTAATTCCAGAAAACGTGCTTTACTGTTGTATTTGAAGTTGCATCAAGGCGCGTTCTCAGGGGGGTGGGGGGGGGGGAAGTTTCACTGTCATAATCCACATAAAACCCTCGACATCCCGATGTTTTCTGACGAATGAATTACAAACACTAAAAGTAATCATAAATAATTTCAAAAAACTACTTTTTTAATTTACCATCATTCCGATAGGGTTAGCTTACCGTATCGCATTTAAACAAATAAAACATTTGTAACTCTCATAACATCAAAAAATCGTCATACTTTATTTTTTATCTACTTAGATTTAATATAAACTACATATTCAGGGTTATTCAGACTTCCTTCCTGGGTTTCGAAGCAAGGACTGGACTATCGCATTGATGTATGCCGTGTGACCAAGGATCCACACATAGAACACCTGTAAGCTATGTAAATAAAACTTGATTTGTTTCTGTATTCTTTCAAATTTTCTTATTTTCTGTATTAGTCTTAGTTTTTTTACTATAGTGCTTCGAAACCTAGGAGGGAATTCTGAATAACCGTTTATATATATATAAAAAAAGGAAATGTTTAAAATATATAGATGTTTTCCAAATGTAATTATAACATTTCAGTGCTACATGGCCTTTGTATTTCAAGCACCATAAATATGTAATAAAATCAGTCTGATATGATATTAGTGTATGTCCGTTTGCCTAAATATACTGCTCCTTCTCTAAGTGAATATAAACAAACAATTGATTAAACTATATATAATCTAGATAATATTATTATACGTTTTCTAAGTAATATGTAGTCTCATGTTGAGGTATTTAATATAACTCGAATACTGGACTAGTTGCATATATAGGTGGCAGATTAAAAAACTGAAAAAATATTATGATATGGGACAAATATGGGATGTTTTAAAATCGTATTTGTAGAGAAATACAGCAGCAAATTAATTGTTTACTTGAAAACCCCTCCCACAGAAATTTTCTGGTTGTGCCCCTGTTTAATGTAACATAATGATAACTAAAGTAGCACAGATGTAAAATAAAATGCAAAATGTACATGGGTCATATGCAATAGAGTACCATTATTGTACAGTTTTATCCATAATAAAAGTTACGCAACTCAAAGAGATATGAACTCCCCTGTCATCAGTGTTTACTTCCAGGGGCGGACTTAGAGGTCAATCAAGGAGGGTGCGATTATGACCTTGAGTGTTTACAGTGGTGGTGATAGTTTGTGAACTTGGGGGACAGGGGGGAGGGTTATCATCAATTAGTATGATACTACTAGTGTTCAATGAAAGATAAAAATTAGAGGGTTTAACTATCCTCTTTTGCGCACATATAAGAAATTACCCCGAAAATGTAATACACTTTAATTCAATTAAATTATAAATATTTAGTATTTATTATTAGATAAACAATATTTAAGAGCACAAAAAAATATCCCATGCAGATCAGGTGAAGTGTAAAAAGTTCAACAACCCTGAAAATTCAACTTTTTTATACAAGTTAATTTACCAATATATTCAACATCACAAATCATTTAATGCAGAAAAAGGCGGCAAATCTTTTAACAACTTTAGACAACACTGCAGGTACGTAAAGCTCTATATTTATAAGGTTTTACTAATTTCCAAAGTTAAATAATGCTTTTCAACTTGGTTTGACATCACATTAGTAAATTAAAATATAAGTTATATAAACTTGAGACTACACTATAATATTGATCATTGTATTCAAATATGGTATTATTTTCTGTTTCCATATTTTCATTTAAATGAAAATGGAGAATTTGGCGATATTTTTGGCAATAATTTTTACATGGGACTCCCCCCCCCCCCCCCCAAAATCCGCGTCTGTTTACTTCGAACAGTATTCTCATACTTAAAATGAGAATTTTTATAATTTCCAATCGATTAATTGCTCGTACTACCTTCAGAACTGTTTTAAAGTTATGGAAAGTTCTTAATACATTAACACTTTCCAAAAACGCATATCGTGGAAGCGTCCCACACAGAGGAGCTGTAGGAACGATATTGTGGTAAATGCCAATTCAAGACGACGATATGGTGGGGAAAGAGTTTTGGTCTTCAGAATGCAATATGTCGGATTGCTTTGTAAACTTCACAGGAACGCAAAGATAATTAAATTCGACTTTTTTTACTGTAATTTCGATAACTTGATCTAGGCAAATCTGTAATGGTGAAATATGGGTTTCTAAATCGTATTTATTGATCCCAAAGGTGCCGCTAAACAATTTTGCTAGTGGAGGGATGGGGGAGCAGTACTATTATATATTTTGAGGCGGGAATGACATTTAAAAAAATTAAGAGCCAGAAAACGTGTTCGTGCATGAAAGAAAGATTATGGATATATACCAATAATCACCATAGGATGAAGAAATAAGCAGTCAAAAAAATCAGTGCCACGGATATTTACTAAATGAACACAACACAAACTACTTACTACACATTCTTTTAACAAAAATTAAGTTCTCCTTTTTTCTTTGGCAAACAAACCAATGGACTTTTGTATAAATTCTTTTAGGTTTCTATCAAAATTTTTCTCCAAATTTCAGTGGCATTAAGCATACTTTTCTTTTCAGCTTCTGCCAACGTGTTCAGTGTCGGTAAATTCAAAAGGACAGCAAACAGCGTGGGACGATCTCCCATAAGAAACGTTTGCCACAGGGGACAATGCTACTATGTCTATGTCCTGCTACTACCCCCATCATCAAAATCTTTAGTCAGGGCCCGGGGTTAGCCATACACTCATTGTGTCACAAGTCGGAATTTTAAAAGCAAAGGGTTTACTGATTACGCATTCCTAGAACGGCTTCAAAAAGAATAAGGGGCCTTTTCTTCTTTTTTACATCCAGACTCCAAACCTTGCTTCAGGGTGTTTCACATGGGAACTGCGATACTTTGTGAACAAGGCGACAAATAGATGAAACGCCGATGGAAGTTACATGGATGTGGTCTGGCTATAAGAGGACAAAAACAAACTAGCCAATCTACACTTTTGATATGGCTGCATTGGAGCTGGACTGAATACGCTATACGTGGTTCTACGATACTTTGTTTTGTTTTTTTAATTTTTATTTGAGTTAATTCCTACTCTGCGGTATGATCAGGATTTAGCAATATTGACGATAATTGGTAAGTGATAAAATTAAGCTTTTTTGTAAATATTTTTGGCTGCCGTTAATTCTGTTCAGAGGCGTACTGTCCATTGGGCTGTCCGGTGCAATTAATGAGCCGGTCAGGGTCCGTAAAAATAAACCGGTCCGGAAGTTATTATTATTACTATTTTTTTTCCTAAAGTCTAATGCAAACATTGATGGATCATAAATCCATTACTATAATTGGATTGTCAATAGAAATTGACAAATAAGCAAATTCAATCATTTTACATAAGGAAATCACATTTGTTTTTATAGATTACGCTGTGTTTATAAAATAAATGCACTAAGATTTATGTATTATCGTACAACGACTTTTTACTTTATTACAACTTTAAAACAACTTACAACTTTTAAAGTTAAATGCATATTATAATTTTTTATGCAATTTTCTGGTAAACATACTAGTTATATATTTGGACATTAATTAATATACAATTCAGATTTCTTTGTTTTAGTTTAGCAACGATCTATGGTTGGTTTTGAAAACCAAATTCACTCAAACGAGGTATAAGAAATAGATAAATAATTTTTGATGTATTAAATTAATTATTGAAACAATTTATCTAATAAAATTAATTAGTAAAAGTAACTATTCAATTATTGAAATTAATTATTAAACATAAGTATTTAAATAATAAAGCACATTAAATATTAAAACTATATAATTATTAAATTGATCACTGAAATTATTTTATTATTAACAACAATTGGGGTTTAAATTTAATTGATGATTGTATTGAAAATTTGGGTCAGCATAAATCTAAAAACACAGCATAAATCTAAAAACACCTGAACTCTCGATAGTACTTGCCCCTTGAAAGATATGACATAAAAAACAGTTGTAACGTGCATTGGGATTTTTTCATCTAGAAATTAATTGAATATCACACTTTCATTGGATTTTTCGGATCTTCTAAACTGTTCCAAACAATTTACAACAGGTGGTTCCCAAAACTGTTCGTGCACTTACTAATTTCAATTAAATACTGCATTATCCATATCAAAAATTAATATTTGAAAATAAGATTTGTTTAATAATATCTCTAATTTCATCTTAATAAAACTACATAAAATATTTTTAATGCATAGCAAAACTTTTTTTTAGAAAATTATTAAACTATAAGTAACGTATAAAATATCTCCCAAAAGTTTTCGTAAACTTAAATTTTTTCTTACATATTGATATTTGCTGCAATATTCTAGTAAATTACGAAGACTTTTAGAGCCACTTTACATACAGGTCAAATTAACGTATAGAAGTCGCAATACATTTGAAGAAAAAGTTTCTCATTTAAAAAAATTATAATTCCCTATATTTAGTGCCAGAAAAGAAAAGATACATCGTAGTTTTCAAATTTATTTGTTGTAGAATAAATAATTGCAAACATTTCAAATGTAGAACATAAGAAAATGACTAGTGACTTCACTTTTGGAAAAACAACAACATTAAGATTGTTTATTCTTCAGTTTATATTCTATTACAATGACCAGTGTGTCCTCGTCCCCCCTTCTCAAGTTAATTATCGGGGGGACAACTCACTGTAACGATCAACAAAAGAAAACCATGACCCCCTCTGAATTTTGGACCCCTTTTCCCCTGCTGTCAAACTGTCAATCCCCATGTTCTCCTCGAATCAGATTCATTACCTCGTGGAGCAAGACACGCCTTAACTGTTGCCAACAATATCTGGTTTTCTCGCAGAGAAAATAACTCTAGGGTAAAGAAGCGCCTTAACAACTCTTCCTGAACTAGTTAGCGTTGGTAACCACGCGCAACATTTTACACAGCATTAGATCGTTTGGTAGTGTGACACAACTCATTTGGCTTAATCTGCATGCTGAGCAGAATCCACTAATGACCTTTTAACATCTAGTGCTATCTATAAATCCGACTCGGACCATTTTTGCTTACTCTAATCAGTGATGAGAGTTTTCCTCCTTTTAGAAGATTTCCTCCTTTTTTGTCTTTTATGTAACATTTTCCTTCCATTTGTCCCTTTTTCGAGGATCCACATTTTTCTGTTCTGAACCAGTTTTTCCTGCAAGAAGTATCATTCTCCTCTTGTCTAAACAAAAGATTTTCCCTCTTAGCTCCCCTTTCCTCACAGATTTCTTCACAAGTCTCTTATATTTGAAATGCAATTATTATACAGTATGAGAAATTTCATTGTATCTTTAAAAGTATTGAATCATCCTTCCTACATACTGTTTTGTTGAATTTTTGTGTATTCCTTACTCGATGAGGGGGAGGACAAGTGCACTTCCTGGCGGTGCACATGTTACTTTAGTTATTAGATATTCTTAATTACTAAATCAAAAACATATTTTATAATGAATATTTTATTACTTACAATGTACAATATAACTATTAAACAATAAAAATAAAATTAATGAGTAACATTTAAAATTCTAATGATCTTTATTTTGTGCCAAAAAAATCCCGCATTTTTAAAAAGCAATGTTGGATTGAGTAATTAATCTTATGGAAATAAACTTAATTCAAATTGTACAAATCGAAAAAAAAAAATTATAAAACATGTATTTACTTATGTGACCGAAGAGAAAACCCTTCAACTTAAATGGGGGGAAAATCGTTTATAGGTATTTAAGCAATCAAACTAGAGAAACAACTGTGATTAGTCCATGCACTAGTTCACAATGATTTTTGCACATATAACAAACAGCTCATAATAATAAATAACCAAACAGAAATTACCACACCAGAAAACCGCAATCCCCTTGCTTTAATAAATAAAGCAAAATAAAATAATAGCAAGATCAAAAAGTGTAGGAAATGCTCAGTAGAATTCCAAAAATAGATATCAAGGTCTTATATCTGATGACTATTAAATAAAAATCAAAACGTTTTCCAAGAGTTCAGAGAACAACATAAAAAATGTTCGAACAATTAAAGGAATACTTCTTTTACGAATCTCCAATATTACTTGACTACTGACGCCACCTCACAATTTCAATACTCATCGCACATACGTAAGGTGGATACGATTACCACGATGCGTTTTTTTTCTGATGAAGTATTGAGCATGCGCAAAATCAAATGAAATCGTCTCAAACGGCCCGATGTCGACTGTTTCTATACAATATTGGGAACACGCGCATATGCAGGGCAGGGTGGATAGAATTATCATGATGTGAGCTTGCTGATGAAGTACCGCGCAAAAGCAAATGGAACTCGTTTCAAACGGCGCGATGTCGACGGTTTCAATACGTTTCTGTAGTATCTTAGGAACACCGCGCATGAAACGTGGCATGGTTCTTCGTTCTTGAAGTGCTAGGCAAGTATCGTTAAAGAATATCTTGATGTATCGGTTTTGAGAAAATTATGACACCGGTTTGACGATGTTGATTTCACACCGGTTTTTGTCGATGCATCGCCCAAGCCTACTTGCAGCATACTATTTCACTTTAGTTTAAGATCACACCCCGGGAAAAAATACAAGAACACCCTCTGAAAGTAATGAAAAAACAAATGTAAGCCTTTTCTAGTTTTACGCTCCACTATTTTGTTACAAATATATTTTTTATCCTTTCCAGACTTGCAAATATGTATTTATTGTTTATGACAAATACAATAGAAACTTGTGGATGTTAACCTTTTTTGCCGAATTTCTGTTGTTTTAAGGATGTTTTTTGAAACCAACAAAAAGATCTACACGAAATGTCTTTTCCCATTTTTTGCAAATAGTCTTGATATTCATCATTACTTTCTTATTGCCGAGATTTAGGTAGTTATTACTGAGTCGTACCCTGATGTAATAGTCGTTATTGCCAAAGTGGTGGGTCCAAATTTTGTTTTCATTTATCTTATTGCAAGAGTTTAGCCAATGGGTAAAAACTACAAAATCTCCGTACAAAAATTGGCATCTCTGGGAGCTGTTCTTGTTGTATTAACTGTTGTAAGTTTGTGAATACATAAATTCAGATAATAGGTAATAGAATATGGCCTTTTTCATTCTTCATTTTTGAAAATCTGTTTAACCAATAGTTAAAAAGCAAGAGGAAAAACAAAAGTTGAGCTATTAAAAAACATTACAATGTTAATCAAATGACTAAAAAAAGAATGCCAACGGCAGCAAGGGTAATGTTATGCAATAAATGTGTCCACCTAGCACTCGGATACACTGCAACACAGAAGAAACTCGATTGACTTCTTTTCTCCCAGCGTAGTGAAAGTGAGGAATAAACCTGTAATGCTGAGTGGCCACAGAACATAGAAATCAGGGCATTGTCAAGGAGCTTTCTGATTCTGGGAAATGTCGGAGAACTTTTTAAAATTTCCCGAAAATCAGGGAAATTTTCTATTTTAGGCACGTTTCACCGTTTATCTGTATTTTGGTGCCATTTGTGGTAGTAATCGTTAGAATTTAAATAAAACAGAATAATTTAAACTTTTGATTAACGTCAAAACTATTTTTTTTTAAATGGCATATTATCTCTTTAGCATACATGTTCTATTTTATCAGGGTGTCTACACATATGGAAAAATTGTGGAAATGTGAAAAAAAAAATTGCTGTAAAATCAAGGAATTTTTTAAAAATCTGTCAGGGAACTTTTTTTCTTGAATTTTGTGGCCACCCTGTAATGGGAGCAGAACATGAAATATATATGTGTAATGGAGATATTAAGTATAGAAGTGCAAGTTTCATGAAATTGATACATTGAAGATATGCGATGGTGGTTATATAATTAACTTCTATAAACAATTTGCTGTGGTTTAACAGTCTTTTTTTCTTTCTTTTTAGAGTTGAAACCTTATGCAGCGACATTAAAAAATTTGGTTTTTCTGTTACTTATATATCAAGTGCTAAAGATCAAGCTGCAAGGTTGAAAGCCATCGATAGCTTGAAACGCTTCAAGTGCAAAATTTTAGTTTCCAGTGATATCGTAAGTATTAGTTTTATATGTAATACAATGCTAATTTATATGTAGTGTTTTTATGCAAGGAATAATACTTCTGAATAACAATAATTCATTTAATACCTAATGCATGTAATGACTTCTTACCTTACCTCTATCTCTCGTAAGTTTTAAACCAAGTCTTTGCTATTTGTTTTAGCATTTAATGTATAATATAATGTCACTATTGTAGTAAAACTTTTTAAGCTTTTAATTCTTGACAACCCCTATCAATTTTTCCTTTTTGCTAAAGAACTGTAATTTGAGAATCCCTTCATTATTTTTTCTTGTCTTTATTTTTGGGCTTTTTTCCATAAGCGATACAATTTCAATGCAGTTACACCCAGAAATTCCTCTACTAGACATCTTTCACTTCCTGTATTCTATACCACATAAAAACAATTAATTCCCAAATCTAATGCATCCCAACCAAATGGAAAAGAAATAAATTTCCTTATCCTGCAACCTTTCCAAGACTAAAGTTGCATGTTTTTCTTATCTTTTACTTTTTATAAGTCTAAAGCTTGGTTAGCAATAAGTTTGTTCCCACTAATATCCATATAATATGAAGTGACCTTTGACTAGATTTACTTTATAAATTTATCTATTTAAAACTGTTAGATATCATTAGTACTTAATTTTTATTTAATTATAGATTCCAAACCTATTTATTAAAATAAAATTATCTTTAAGTACCATTTATATTACTGTTTGTCATGTTTAAAGTAAACCCGTTAAATCTTTTGTTCTGGATAGGCTTGCTACTTGACTCGATTTTTTTGTGATATATTGTCCTAATCTAAATTAATAGTGGGACAATATACCCTATCGGTTATCAAATTACTACATGATTACATACAGTCAAACCTTGTTAACACAAAGCCGATGGGACCGTCAAATTTTTTCGTGTTAACCATCTACAGGGTTCCCACGGTTATTGAAAGTCATTAAAAGTGCTTAATATTTTTTAACTTGTTTTCAAGGCCTTGAAAATGCTTAGAGGTGCTTAAAAGTCATTGAAAATGCTTAAGGGTCCTTAAAAGCTCTTAATTTTTGCAGATGTTGTGTGGCCAACTGCAAAATTTATGAAAATACTACTAGGACTTGCTATTTCCGCGTGACCGCCACTTATCTGCACCGTATCGGAATTTACCGACATATTTGTATTGCGCATCCATCAACTTGTAACTTTTTTGGTCGAATATACTTTATTAAAAATTTATATACGGTCGAACCTCATTAATCCGAACACGCTTAAAACGAACTACATTTACGATCCCCGTCCTACTGTACATACAAATAACATTTTCTTTTTTAAGACGAACATGCTTATTACGAACTATCGGATTAGTCAAACTCGTATTTGAAATCCCTAACTTTCAAACTTCCATTCTGTAAAATGAACAAGTCATTTTTCACTTGTTATCAACTTCGTTTTCCCAAAACGTCTTCAAACAAAGACCCAGTATACTAGTTCGCGTCTAGGTATTTGGCTGTTTTGCCCGTTTGCGACAATTTTCCACTTTTACCAACTACTTAAAACCGGTTGATCTGTGCTGCTCCCCCCTCTCCAACTAACCAGATCCAAACCTATTGTCAAGTTCACGTATACGTTCCTGGAGTGATTAAAAGACTTCAATAAGGGGCGTATATTTCCACTCGAGTTATTTGACCCCTAGAACTGTTCAAATATGAATAATCGCCCTGAAAGGGGGGGGGGGGGCTACCAGGACGATGGATATACCATATGTTTCACATCATCTAATTACCGGTTTTGAACTTGTTGAGATTTCCAGGGGTTCAAAGAGGGATCTACAGGCGACACTGCGATAGTCCCGAACACTCCCTTTTATTGTCTCCTTGGAATGCTGTCTCTTTCTTCGTAAGTCTTTTTGCTAAAATTCTGGAATCCGCGACAAACCATTCACTGGATTCGTTGGTTCACCTTCAGTTCCAGTTGCCATTTGTTATCTGTACTGTCCTTGTTCTTATGAAGGTAGATCTAGAATAAAGCACGTATTTTAGAATGAATTCTAAGAGTAAAAGAACCTTAACTTTGAAAGAAAAATATGCCTTACTCAATAAAGTTGATGATGGAGTTAAGACAAAAACAGAAATTGCTGCTGATTTTGGAATACCCAAAAGCACATTGTCCACTATTTTAAAGAATCGTGAAAAAATTGAGCTATACGCCTTTTACCATACGATAGTTTAAAAAGAATTTCTCTTGTAATCAATTAATAAACATTCTAGCTTTTAAATCTTTACTTTTGAAACTTTTTGTATTAGTGATATAGATATTGTATTTTTCTTTGAAAAATTCGAAATTTATCGCTTTTACTTAAATATGCATTAGGAACTAAAATTGTGTTTCAGAAAATCGCATGAAATTCTTATAGTAAATTATTTTATTGTATTATTTTATTATAAATTATTTTATTGTTTTTCGGATAAATCGAACTACGGATAAAACAAATTAATTTTAAAGGTCCCTTGGAGTTCGTTTTAATGAGGTTTGACTGTATAGACATGATGCCTAAAAACAAATTTTCAAAGGTCCTTAAAAATATTAATTAGGTCCTTAAAAGTCATTGAAAAGTCCTTGATTTTCATTCTGTGATTTGAGTGGGAACTAAGTAATGTGATCTAAAAACTTTTTCATTTAATTAATACAGATTCAAACTACTAGCTATATGTGTATTTAACCCAATAATGCCTGGTTTTTCCTTTAAGATGATATTGACTCTGCTTAGATATATTGTAGGGAATGATTTTTTTTGCTGTCAATGTTAGTATTTTAAGCAAGAAAAACATATTTAATAAAAGAAATAAGTTTTTATAGTAAGAAAAAGCAATTTTAATTAAAAAAAAATAGCTTATTCAAATATTTGAATGACAAAAATCCTTAATTCTTTTAATAAAATTAAAATGATTTATGTAGAAATACATGAATTTTATTAGTTATCATAAATATATCTTACAAAATATCTATAAAACATTAAAAAAATTATAATTAAATTAGTTAACACAAATATCTATTAAACATTATTTAAATTAGTAAGTATTGTATAAGATTTTAAAATGATAATACTTATTTATATAGCTTTAAAGTTCTAATAAATGATTCAGTTTTAGCAAGGTTTTGTGTGGAAATCTTTAAAACATTTATGTAATCCAACTATGCATTTTCTGCATTTCCTATATACTTTTTTGCCGCAGTGTGCACAACGCATCTGAGTTTTGTTGACAATTACGAAATGGTTTATTCCATCATACTTTACTTCATCACACACTTTCGAGCTCTTTTTATTGAATGTAAGTATTGGTCGTCCTGGTTTTGCCTTACTCTCGTTGCTGTATTTTTGGAAATATGCTAAACATATTTCTCTTCAGAAAGACAGTGAAGGCAGTGGGTTAGTTGTGTTTGAAGGGCAAAGACGATATATAAGCCATGCATTTTGCATAGCTGCTTAAAGTACAAATATCAAGAGACCACCACCATTTCTTCGAACAGATAGAACAGCGGTAACTTGAAATATTTTGGTCCATTCTGTCGGTTCCTCCCATGCACTGATTCTAATGGGCAATCAGATTGTGTGGATCAATTTCCACGATCTTTTATTCACTGTTTGACCATCGTTTGGCCTTCACTAGAGGGTAAACTCCATGAGCATTTGAGGCGAGAGTCACAACGTTATTGTCATTCCATCTAACAAGCAATACATTGTTTTTAATACGCTTTTATTAGCTTCAGACGTATGTATGTTTGTAACGGAATCTTTGAACATGATTTCGACCCCCTTCAAAACATCGGATTAACTCGAAATTTGGCATACTTATTAAGGGCCGATGACAATTCAATATTTTAAACAGTTTGACCCATTATCTTTACTAGGATAATCAGGATTAGCGATTTTTTGTTTTCCTGAGACCCGGAGTGTCTGCGCGTCAAGACCAATAAGGGAAACTATCAGGCGCGTTTGCCGCTTTATCACAAGGATTAGCTCGTGTTGCCATTGCGCCGTTAAATTCCAACCAACCAACCTTCTCCAGAATCGATCCCTGGTGTGCCGTTTGAAAGATTTGTCGTTTGAACGACAGTTATACAAAGCGTGTTTTTTTTAGTCGCATTATCCTTACCAGGATCTTCAGGATTAGTGATTTTTCATATTCAAAGACACAAGTAATACGGTGTGTACTAAGGCATACACATGACTTAAATTTGAGACAAGCATGTGATTATTAGCAGAAACAACTGGAGAGTTTTGTACACTAACTAAAAAAAAATTAGAGTTTACAGAAAAAATAATTAATAGTTTAAAAACTAAAAAACACGCTTTAATAGAAAACCAAACTAAAAAGTAGAAAATAATTTTAAATAAGTTTGAAATAAGAATAGAGTGATTAACATGAAATATTTATTTTATCGTAAAAAAGCGTGGGGTGCTTGATGTCAATTGTTGAAAATATTTAATGACAGATATTGGTAAAAGTAGAGCCATTATGAAAATTTCTTAAAAAGCACCCCACGCTTTTTTACGATAAAATAAATATTTCTTGTTAATCACTCTATTCTTATTTAAAATTATTTTCTACTTTTTAGTTCACTTTTCTATTAAAGCGTGTTTTTTAGTTTTTTAAACTATTAATTTTTTTTTTCATCAAATGTGTGCTCAAAAGTACCTCGTACTTTTTTTTTGAAAGATACAATGCTTTCTAATGGACACTTCTCTGTGTGGTTTGGGCGAACTGTTCCAGTGACATTGAATCCTTTCTTTGATAAGTGATCAATGAGTGCTGGGGATGTAAATAAATTATCACAGTAGAGATCAATGTTGGAATGTTCTGGCAGTTCAGATATGAGATCAACAACTACCGAACCTCCCATACCTAGATTTTCAATTTTATCTACTGTTCCTGCACCCTGGTAAGGTTCAAACTGCACTAAATAACCTAATTTGGCATTTAAGCACCAAACTTTATATCCAAAGCGAATAGGCTTTCCTCGAATAAATTGCTTGCAGCTGTGCCGACCTTAGTATGGTATCATGCTTTCATCAACTGAAAGCTCTTGCTCACAGGGTTGATACAAAAGGAATTTTTCATTCAGCATACAAAACCAATGGTCTCACTTTTGCATATTTATCTTGCTTATTTAGCGAATTGTTATTTGCCAAATGCAAGTACTGCATTATCTGTTCAAATCTGTTTCTACTCATTGCAGAATTTTGAGCATCGGGTGAGGGAGACCAATAAAGTCGTCGTTGAGGTAAAGAAGCGTATCCACTCGTTAAAAAAATGGCAAAAAAAAGACAAAGTTCATTGGATGTCGCACTAAACGCTGTATTGCACTTTTGTTGAGCATACAAAATACTCTGGGAGACTATGAAGCCCAACATTTCTTCTGAAATAAATTTCTCAAACAAAGAGACTGGTGACCAGCTCATTTTCAAAAATCCTGGATTTGGCACTTTCGACAATAAATTTTGACTTTTGCTAGATGGTATATCCACATTGATCCATTTTCTTTCAACTGGCTTCACCTTTGTTTTTTTTTTCACACGCTTATTTGGAGGAGGCTGTTCTGATTCACTGTCAGTTGATGAAGACAATTCAATGTTACCAATATACTCTTTTCCACTTTTCATTCTTTTGATAGTAACAGCAGCTGATGCACGTAACTGTTGGCCACACAATTTATCAATTTCTACAGAATCTTTTGGTCCGCTATCCTCATCTGTTAAATCGTTTTCTTGAGAAGGCGGGCATATGCTAATATCTGCCTTTTTGAATTCTTCATCATCAGACAACTGCTCCAAAAGAGTCAAAGCTTCTTCAACAGTCAGTCTTTAAAAATTAAATTGTACAATTGGATAAATAAAATAATGTATTTAAAATTAAAATGAAGTTGTTAGTAGAAGTAAATTTACGAGTAACTGCAATATTTGATGACAACCACACAATAAAAAAAGATAACTATTGCTCCTAATTTAATCATCTCACCTACGTATAATTTTTACTAATGCAAAAATAATTCGATAATTATCATTTTAAAAATATATTATATTTAAATATTTAATAAATAACTTGAATAAAGTTTGATTAAGAGACGCATTAGTAACGTTTTTAGCATATTGAACTAGTATACATTTCCGAAAATAATTGAAAAAAGTATATAAAACAACGATTTAAATTAACATAAATATTACATTAAGACAATAAAACACTATAATTAAAATTTAATTTATGTATCAATACGAATTTATTTTTCAAACAATAGTACAATCCCATGGCAATGGAAACCATCGAACGCCATATTTCCTGAAGGGGGACGTATCAACGTGGGCATTCGGGCCTACTGTCCCTTTTTAGGGACGTTCGCATATTTCAATAAACACAATCAAAATATTAAAAAACACGAAATTCCAAAAATATGTAAACTAAAGAATAGTTTAAATAAATACATTTACAAAATGCTGATTAATGTGTCAATAAATAATACAAAATCTTACCGTTTAAATCTTGGCATTGCTAGCAAAGTGGTTTATCGTGACTAACTGAAGATTATACCCACGTGACAGTATGCAACGAAATTCTGTGCTGCCATCTACCTCAAATAACTTGGAACAAACACTAAAGAATATATTTCAGCAATTTTTAAGTTAAAAAAAAGATTCAGTAAAAATTGTGAGTGATTTATAAAAGCGTCCCTAAACAGGGACGCTAGGCATTAATGGGTTAATAATACTGCTGTTTTTAATTCATGTCTTCATTTTTGGCATCCATTTCTTTGCAGATTCAAATTGATTTCCAGCATAAGTCGCTTAAAACTTTTCTTGATTTTTGAAAATCATTGATAGAATGTTTGTTGGCGATTCCATACTTGGCCACTATTTCTGTTTTTTTGCTGTTTTTATAAAGAAAGTATTATCAATTTCATTTCAAATTTTTTGCTTCATTTCTAATGATTGAAGACAACGATCATATTGACAAGATTCAACGTGTAAATGCGACTGAATTTAGTTTTTAAACTTGCCTACTGTTGGATTCAGGAGGGGCACGAACACAATTTATTTCATAGTGAATTCCTTAAAATTTTATCACGCGAGCATTTTTCTACTTCATAAGGTTTCAACTTGAGGAATGCTTTCGTAATACCTTTAAATTTGATCTCAAATATTGAAAGCCATCTAAAAAAAGTGGTTTGAAGAGTATAAATTTTTTTTGTCTTAAGTGGGATTTCATGCTACACGTTTTTGTGTTAAACAAATAAATTAACGTTAAGTTTAAGCTTCATTATACAAGAAATTGCTTATATTTCACTTTAAATGAGATTTCATGTCAAGCGATTTCAAGTTGAGTTTGACTGTATTATGTATCTATAAAAAACGTAATTATTATTGCAATCTTCTATGATTGGGGCAATTAGTCGCAGTCGACTATATGATTATATGATATGACTATATGATAATATAACTATATTGTACCAGGTTTCAGGAAAAGTGAAAAACTTTAAATTCATAGTATGCTAGTTTTACCCGGTAAATATTAAACTCCTTTTCATAATTAAATTTTAATCATGGGTCAAAAGTGTAAAATTAAAAAAAAAAAATCTTATGTCCTTGTTTTCCAATGGACAAGTTAAACATTTTTTTAAAAAAAATTTTATTTTATTAAGAGTGATGGAAGACAACCAAATCTAGAAAAAGTTTTGAAATCTGTTCAATATTTCTCGAGTTATACCCATTTCAATTTCCCACTTTTAAAAGCGCAGCAAAAACGAGACTAGCTTAGCTGTGACGTCGCCCTACGTCATAATCCGACTTTGGCTTTGCGCGGTCTTAGAAAGTATCGTGAATTTATTCCCATTGCTATAGCATTTTTTTTTTTTTTTTTTTAATCTTGTATTCTTTTAATCAAATTAAAATTATGTCCTCAAATTCAGCGTACAAACATTGCCTCATCTTGATTTCTAAGAATTCTTCTATTTCCAATGCTGCTAAATTATTTATCAGTGTTGCTAATTAAGCAAATATCTGCAAGAAGTGGTGTAAAGTCATGAAACGAGACAATGTTTTTGCAAAAAGTTCTCGACACGTTTGTGAAGATCGTTTTGATGTGATAATAGCACACCTATTACTCTTGTTTTTATATAATGACCTAATTATTTTGAAATTCTATGATATGCAGTGGTTCCCAAAAGTGTTCGTACAGTTTAAAAATGTGTAGATAAAATAGTTCTTAAGTTTGGAATTGAATTTGAATATTAATTCCTATATTTTTTTTATATTAATTCTGAATGAAACACAATACTTAAAAAAAAGTATTGAATCGTTTTTTTATGAAAATATAAATTGATAGAGCTAAAGAAAAAAAATACCACAATGGTGTTCGTTCGACTTAAAATTTTCTGATAAATTCACAGTAATAGAATTATTTTCTGGCTCTTTTTTTTTTAAATTTTTGCATTGTGGAAACATGTAAAAAATCGATTGTCTGTAATATTTGATTTTACAATTCTTATAATCCATTTGTTATTTAAAATCATCCCGAATAAAATATAAATATTGTATTAACTATGTAATGGCAGAAGATATATTTACTTCACCAGAAACTAAAGCACTGCCTATGCTTGTGATCTTGAGTATATGTAATTTGTTAAAGACGAATGCAAAATAAAAATACATCTACAGGTATATAGCAGGGCATGAAATAAATATGAGAAAAAATAATAAAAATAGAAGCTTTTTAAGAAGCCTTTCAAGTTAATAAGAATTCGTCCTAGCGGACTGTATGAGAACATCTCCGCCCGACTGTTCTTACTAAACTAAAATTATGTTTTTAAAAAGTAGGTCAAAGAAAATTGGATCAGCGTTTTAATTGAAACAGGAATATACAAACACAAATTAATACGCAACTTCTCCATTATTTTCTAGACTTCACGTGGAATAGATGCTGAAAATGTGGATTTAATTATCAATGTGGATATACCTTACACTACTGAAGTTTACTTACACAGAGTGGGGCGTGCTGGAAGATACGGTAAGTGTTGATTATTTGGACATTAAAGAAAGTGCTCAATTGTATTGCAATAGAAATGTGTATAGAAGCGGCCTTAAAATGATCACCCTTATCTAACTTGTTTTATTTAATGTTTATTCAATAATTCTTATATTTAGAAATCGGCAAGCATACATTTATTGTACAAAATATTTTAAATTGAGTATTCATGCGTCGTAAAATAAGGCAGATACATTTTAGAAAAAAGGTTTAAAATTTATTTTTTAAAACTATGTTGTAAATCAAAATGAGTATGAAAATAGAAACTACACATGCAAATAAATTAGTAACCACACTTTGGACTTGGATTGAACCATTTGTATTACATTAAAACAAGTAGGTATATATGTCAACGGCCAACCTTGCAGGTGTGATAACTGTCATTTTGGTGTTTTTGATCTTGCAGATTTAAAATCTTTACCTGTTCCTTAAATTTCTTTGATGTATCATTGGAAAATTGTTTTGAAAGAATTCCGTACCATATCACATTGCAGGTCAAAAAGTGACCCATCTGCTATTGCACTTCAATGAATTGGGTTACTTTTCCACAAGCAGTATGGTTTATGTATGTAATAAGAAATATTTATCAAAGAACTGATACCCACAAAAACCGCTTTAAAAAATTTTTAATCTATTTTACCTCATGTATTCATAATGATTTATATATATTTTTTTTTAACTAGGTTCGAAAGGGGCTGCTATCACATTTGTAACTTTGACTGAACAATGCTCATTTTCAAGAATACAGGAAGATGGAAATTTCATTGCTTACGAACTCCCTGGTAATAACTTGCATTAATTTTGATTTTTAAACATTGTGATATCCAGTAACTTCTTTCATTATCCATAAAGCAAGTATTCAGTGACAGGGAATGATCTATGGCAGCGTTTGCCACTACGCCACCCACGGAACAGATACGGCCCGCAACAGATTTTTCTTCTGCCCACCGTCGGCACAGTAGGGAAAAAATCAAGCTTCACGCTGTGGACTTTTTTTTTACATAATTGTAATTAGTCCAAAATAGTGTGTGTTAATTATGTAGAACATTCTCCTCTGCATGTCTGAAAAAGCTTTCCGAAGGATGGTTTCCATTAAGAATAAATATAGGAATAACTTAACTGAATCTCATTTGGACAATTTATTATGATTGGTTGCAACAAATACTGCGACAGACAGCGACTTTGTTGTAAAATAAAGTGAACGATTTCGACCATTATCGTTTCACAATTGATATTGACTAAAACAGGGTATTCTGGAAGTACAACTTAAGTAATCAAACATAGTAGCCATAGAAACTGGAAATCAGTGAATTTCAGGAAACTTTCTGATTCTGGAAAAAATCAGGGAATTTTTTTATTGTTTTAAATTACGTTTCCCTTTCATCTGTATTTTGGCACCATTTTTCCGAAGAATTGTGGTTATCGTTACAAATTTCGTGTTATGGTAGAATTTAAACTTTTTATTACTGTCGAAACTATTTTTAAAAAATTTTCATATTATCTCTTTGCCATACATGTTCTATTTGATCTGCACATCTAAACAAACTATGGGAAATTTAAAAAAAAAGTTTGTTGTAAAATTGGGGAATTTTATAGAAATCTGTCAGGGAACTTTTTTTCCTGAATTTTGTAGCTACCCTATTAAAAATTAGCTAAAGTCACATTGCTACGTTGGAACTAAAGATTTACTTCTTTTTTAGACTTGGATTTACTAATAAAGAAACTTATTATTTTTTAATTATTTGAAAAGAAAACAAATTAAATATCAAGTGTAATTTCATTAAGATAAAAAAGTCAGTATTTGTTTTCAGTTTTATAAAATGCTCTGTCAAATCTATAATAATTAAAGATACATATATTGGTGTATCCGGCGCACAAAAAGCTCCAACGCAAGTCATACGGCCTGACTCTAAAAAAATTTGACAAATGCTGATCTATGCGTAATACCATGAGATTTTGCCAGTTTTCACATAGACTCACAAGTGACATTTCAAGAATGACAAATCGAATTATGAGACCATTAGGTTAAAGAATGTCATTTTTCTTATACTACATGTAATTATCATAGTGCATCAAACAAGCAATATTTCTTGGGTATACACAACTAGAAAGAACTGCAGCATGGCCACACAAATGGATACTAATTAACTAAGCCTGAAATTCAAAGGATAAAAAATCCATTTTAATTATGTACACACAGATTTATGTTATAAATTGTTTTTGGAAAGATAGAAGTTGTGCATTTTATATATTGCTGTGATTACTTGACTAATTAAAATTAGTAAACTTTAGATATTTGCTTCCAAACTTATCATTGCTTGAAATTTCCATATTTAACTGTTCCAAAATCATCAATACTGACTCGTCATCAATTCACAATAGCCTTTTTATCTGCTTCAAAACCTTTGTTACTGAGTAACATCCTAATACTTTTCTTTACAAAGAGATGAGTTAGGCAAGAAAGATCAAAACATAACATTTTATCACATAGTGAGTAAAACAGATACTAAAATGATATGAAGTAGTCTTTTGATAAAGTGTGTTCCTTTTTTTACCGAAGTTAGTTGTTACTGTAAAAGGTAATTCCAAAAAGTCACCTATAATTGCATATTACAATGCTTCTAAATATTATGTTTAGGAAAACACCACCATTTCAGAGGGAATCAATTACCAGGGTGGCTACAGAACCTGGAATTCAGAGAATTTTGTAAAATTACCCTTTAAACAGGGAATTTTGAAATTTTTTAGTTTCTTTTCTCGCATGCCCAGTGCGGATATCTACCTCGGCTCACGTGAAGTGGATGCTGTGATGTCATTGAATTGAATACTTTTTTTTCCCCCATGTACTTTCTTAAGTCCGTCTAAAAAGCCCTCAATATCTGGCTACTTGGCCAATTTGGGAGAATGACGATTCTAAACTGTTTCTACTCTCAGCAACTAAGTCAAATCATCGATATCCCGCCCACAACCGCCTGTTGGTGTTCTGCTTTTTTTTCTTTTTAATTATTATCTGGGATCATTATTTTATTATGCCTGGAACAATTATTTCTGTTAGATTTCTGATGATCCTATAACTTAGCAGCGCTGCTATTATGCTATGAACAGGAAACAGCATGTGACATATATTAAAGAAAATAGCATATTTTATTTGTGTTATTTTTTAAATTAAAAAGAAAAGTATTGTACTGGTTTTGCTTTATCTTGAAGTTAGCAAGTATGGCTGTTGTTGGTGAATTTTGTATTTTTAATTAATGTTTTCCATTCTTTTTCATGCTCTAGTTCTAAAGATGTTTCTTTTGATTTTTACCGTGAATCTATTATGGCGCAATTATACTTTGACTATTTAGATTTAATTTACTTACTAATTTTTTTTAATTCAATTCTCCATTTTTTGGTTTATAGCGAACACCAGGGAATTTTTGAAGAAATCATCTGGAAATCAGGGAATTTTGTTTCTCAAATTTTGTAGCCACCCTGATAAAGTAAAATTGCCCCAAAAATGATGAAATTTTGTTAAAATTTATTGAAAAGATTTTTTGATTTTTTTTTTTTTTTTTTTGCATTATAATGTTTTCCTGAATTCTTATTTATTTACATTTAGATCCAGTGCCGGAAAAATTAATTAACTGGCGGCCAAAGACAAAATTCATAAAAGAAAAGAGCAATGATTGGAAATCCAGCTTATCAGAAAACCTCAACAGTTTCACTGTTATACAAAAAGATAAGACTGTTTCAAATGGAATAGATGATACTTTATTCAAGAGCAATGCAGCTGTTAATCAGAACATTAGTTCGGAAGATTTTGCAATTAATCAGAACATCAGTTCTGAAGATTCTGCTCTTAGTCAAAACATTAGCTCTGAGGATACTGCTGTTAATCAGAATGTTAGCTCTGATGATACTGCTGTTAATCAGAACATCAGCTCTGAGGATTCTGCTCTCAATCAGAACATTAGCTCGGAGGATTCTGCTCTTAATCAGAACATCAGCTCGGAGGATTCTGCTCTTAATCAGAACATCAGCTCTGAAGATTCTGCTCTTAATCAGAACATCAGCTCAGAAGATTCTTCAGTCAGTGAAAGTTCTAAAGACACATCCATTACTCAGAGCACAAGTTCTGAAGATGCATCTTTTACCCAGAGCACCAGTACTGAAGATGCATCAATGAATCAAACCTCCACTTCTGAAGATACATCAGTGAATCAGAGCACTACTTCTGAAGATGTATCAGTGAATCAGAGCACTACTTCTAAAGATGTATCAGCTGATCAAGACATCACATCAGTAAATCAGAACACCATATCTGAAGATACATCTGTTAATCAAGACATCAGTTCCAATACATCAGTTAATCAAAGTATCTACTTTGAAGAAACATTCTCAACAAATACAGATTTAACTGCTATATGTGTAGCTGGTGTGAATCAGAGTTCAGTTGACAAAGAATCAGACAAAATCAGTCGTAATCCTGGTGATATTCCTGCAGTGAATCCTGAAGATGCTATATCTGTTGATGAAGTTAATAAAAAGAGTGTTTTAAACAAATGCAAGGGTAAAAAATTTAATAACGGTACAAAAGTATTAAAACAAAAGAAATCCTCCTCAATTGCAGTATCAAGTTCTGAACAAAATTGCTTAGGTGGCAGTGGGGGAAAAACTGAAGATTCATTGTCTAAAAATGATAATCCAAATGTTGAAGATGAAATAATTGTATTTGTTATGAATTTCATTGACGATTACGAAAAGAAGAATACTGCTGATTTGTCCTCTCCTCTAGTTGACAATGGAGATGAGTCAATCTATTTGTCTTCAAAGAAAACTAATCACCCAAACAATTCTCCTTTGATAAAAAGAGACTTAATCGATTATTATTATAAGGTGTTTCAAGCATTTAAAAGTGATTTCATTGCTGCAAATGGTGCTGAACAGTTGGAGCTTATGATGGCTGATAATGATGAGATAAAAGATGAAAAATGTGATGCTGTACAGATTGAAAAAGATGAGATGCCAGTTGTTGATCAAATGAATCTAAGCTTATGGGCTAAAAGGCTGGGATGTTCCACATTCAATGAATCCAATGGCACAGATGATTCAGATGTAGATTCTTCAGCAAAAGATATCCTTGTAAGCACACCTAATGCTAAGACTTCCAGAGCTAACAATACACAGCTTGTTGTATCTTCCGACACACCACCTTTCCTCAATTCTGTTGATTATGAAGACACTGGTGACTCGTCAAGCAGTAAGTATTCAAGTAAATGCTTACAGCTAGAAAATGCGTGCAAGAGTAAAATTGGGACTGTTAATAAGAAGCAAGTATCTAAGGACCTTGAAAATCACAAGAGTAAAGTGCAAAATGTCGTTAGCTCTGATACAGAATCGTCTGAAACTACCAGTTCTTCAGACACTGATGCTGAAAATGTTCACAATATCAAAAGGAGTGCTGTTAACAAGAAGCAAGTATTTAATCACTTTGAAAATCCCATGCGTGGGACACAAAATATCGAAAGCTCTGATACCGAGTCTGAAACTGACAGTCCTTCAGACACTGATAGTTCATCAAAAGTTGAAGAATCAAATAATTTTACACTGCTAGAAAGAGGATTCAGAGAAATGATGAAAAGTAAGAAAAAAAAACAGTCTCTCGCTGAACAAGCTGATCAGCTAAAACAAATATTGCAGAAAATTGAGAGCGAAAGATCAAAATCGGGAAAAGGATCTGATAGCGATTCCTTGTCAGGTATTTTCATAACTACTGCTGGTGCTCATTCATCTCTAAGTGGTAATAGCTTAAATGCCCGACCTTTGTCACATTGTAAGACGCGTCGAGGTGAGGGCCAGCCTATTCCTCAATCTTCGTTTAATTGTCAAACAAAAGAATCTGTTAATAAATCTTTAATGAAAACTAAATCCAGCAAAATATCTAGAAATGCTGGCCTCGCATCTGACAGTGGTAATAAGTTAAAAGGTCAACGAAGCAAGTACCAATCTGAACAGGAAGATTCTGTTTCTTATTCCAGCAAGTCAAAGTTTTCCGAAAAACAGAGGGTAGCAAAAGTAACAAAGGAGAAAACTCACCAGAGGGCTAAAGGTTTGCCTACTCAGTTGAATAGAAATGAAGATCCCAGAGCTGCTGAACCTTATAACTTTTATTTCAACCAACCACACATTTCAAGGCATGTTGATGGTTCTCACTTTAGCCAGTATGATCATTTTCAAAATGCAGTTTATCCTAATACAGGACATAATATAGGTTCAAGACCATCCAAATACCCATGCCATCATTCTTACAATAACCATCATGGTAATTGTCCAAATGCTGCTTTTGCTGTTCAAAATTCAAGATCACAGCCATCTCAGTGTCGTCATTCGCACTCAAACCATCAGGGTCATCTTCAAAATGCTTCTTGTTCTGGGGGGCATTCAAGGTCAATTCAACATTTCCATGGCATGAATGGTTCTCCAGCTGCCCATCCACTGTTGAATGATATGTATTACAGGCAATGGTACTGGATGCAGCAAGGGTCTTTTTTTCAATAAGGTTATTCTGCTTGTTTATATTTTCTATAAAATAAGTATGTGATCAAGTCATCCTTTCAATTCAGTATGTAATGTGTTTTATTTGGTTTCTATTTCTTTGAAAGTAATAAAATTGTATTTTTGTTTTTAATGCTTGTTTTATTCTGTTCTCCTTTTCTTTAAAAAAAAATTTCAAGATTTTATTTTCGTTAAATGTAATAAGAAATTCTTTATTTTGATATGTTGTACATTTTAAAAGTACACAATAATTAAAATTTCCACTATAAGGTTTTGTATGGTGTTGCTAACCCAACTTGTGATCTTTAGATTGAGACACAGTTTTTATTTTATGCTACATTATTATTAAAAGCTCATACGAAAGAGCAATAAATGCTACTGTAAGATTTATAAAATCGCTGTTATTGTACCAAATTTGGAAATTCTGACATTAAATCGTAGCCAATTTTTAGTTTCCCTTAATTATCTTTTTACTGCTTTACAAAGTAATTTAAAGTAAGAATAGTTTTGGGCCAGTAACGTTATTGGATTGAAACACGCCATATCTGGTGCAGCCATTTTTTTTATGACAAATTGAGTTGCAATAATTAGACAAAAATTAGAAAATACAAATGCATAAAAAATATCAAAACACTATTTTACAGGCTTCGTACAGATTTTTTGAAAATAAATTCAAGGTCTTTTCAAAAACGTTTCAAACAAAACAAAAATAAAGACCTTTAAATTAAAAAAAAATAAAAAATATTGCATTTTATTTCTTACTCAAGATACCTGACAAAAAAATTCATTAGAGTTTTAAGTTTTAAAGAAAATAGAAAGAACTTGGTTGGAGCATTCAGTATCAATTAAATTGGAAGATGTTATTTTCATTAAAATTTAATTATTTTGTCAGTTACATCAAATATAACAACTTTAGTTAATGTATATTACACTAAGATAATTTTATTGAATTGTGTTTCACAGGACGGTTTCAGTTTCTGCACTTTTTTAAATACGCAAAACGGGTTAAATCTTAGATACGTAAATCGCATCTAAATAATTTGTTAATCACTGATTAACTTAAATGCATCCAGTAACCGCGGAGCTGATCGGGTTAAAAGTGCAAATTTGGTCATAATAGTCTATATAACGATAATTCTTTTTAGTTTCTAACCTTGCTTGATAATAAGGTTTCGAGAGTGATGAAGTATAAACTTTTGTTCTATGGTGTGTTTGAAAATCAATAATCCAATAAATATCGCCTTTCTAAATGCAAAGTTATTTTTGAATTTAGAAATCTAAAATAGTAGGATATACGACCATAATTACAACAAAAACTTTTCAATAAATACAATTGTTTAGATGGAAGAGTTAACCCCTCATCATGTGACGTACAGCTTACCAATGTAAAAAAAAATCTTCCCTAGTGCCAACCTCATCTGATCCAGGCGGTATTAAGTTGTAATCCTTACATTTAACATTCCGTTATCGCACGCACCTCGCAGGTGCATCTCTACACTTTCCCCTCCTCTGCCTTTATTTTTTATTGAATTACTTGTTATACGATTTTTGAATAATTGTTACTATTTAAATAAATTGTTTAATACTTTACATCTCCAAAGAAATTTAATTCGAAACAATCAACTATTTAAACTAGAATAAATTTCATTTGGCTTTCAAAAAACTGGAAACACCTCATAGGTGCAACGCGACTAACGGAAGATTAAAATCGTGAGACGTATCGCGTCATTGCTAAACGAGAAAACATCGAGAAATGAAAATACTTCTAGTATATCGCAAAAATTATTGTATTAGGATGTAGTTTTTACATTTCTTTTTAATCATTCTATACCTTAGCAAGAGCTACCAAAGTTTGAAGTTATTAAAATGTGTAAGTATATAAATAAGTAGGGATATCTTTCTTTACATTATTAATGGTTAGAACACAACAAAGTTAAGTGTATTTTAAACGGTATAAATAGATGCATCATTTTACGATATTATGTGAACTATTAAAGCAATAACGCTGAAGTGGCTGGGTTAAGAAGGAATTGAATGGTTGGGCGTACAAACAAATCAACCTTAAAGGCGAAGAAAGGAAAATTTATATAAGAGATAATAATCTCCAAATCACAATGGCTAGTGATTCAAAACTTAATTTCATAACAAATAATTTGAGGCGATCCTTTATACAAAAGGTCTGTAAAAGCTGCGCCAAAATCACAATGTCGAGGGTTTTCTGCTACGAGGAATCATTAAGCATTGAAAACAATTACAAATAAATTACTAAATAAAAATATATTTCCCAATCTTGCAGAAAGATGCGTTGCTAGTAAAAACAAATATATTATGAAGTTTTACAACATTTAACTCGAATGACTTCGTTACTTCACTAAACAACACCCGTGGCACAATAACGTCAACCATGGGGGTTCCGTGGGGGAGGGGGATACACCCTAACACTTTTGGCATTCGAAACCATCATACCGCAAGCCTAGCAACCATCAAATGGGCTGCTTATCCACAAATTCCAAAAAATTGCAATGGTGTATGGTTAGCTTGTACGCTTGAAATTAATACCCTTCATAACCATTGGATTAAACAAGATCGTAATGAATCTCATTTTGTTATTGAAATGTGGGAAACACTGTTTGGTTGGTTTGTGAGCTCAACGATATTTTTGTGCACATTAACGATTTACCAGGACGGATCTACAACTTACGTGGATTCCGAACCACAACGAACATACGCGCCTAACCCAAGATTCAAATACGCCACCTTTGGCATGCAAGGTCAGAGTGCTAACCAAACAGCTATCAGGTGGGCGAAATACAATTTGGATACGCTATATAGTTCGGTTGAGTTACTATACTATACTCACCCGATCATACAATCTTCCCTGTCCATATCAACTCTTTTAAACGCCATGAATATTTGGATGCAGGTTAGTTTCTCAACAATTATTTCACAAATAAACCATTAAATAACACCTCGATAAAAAGAACAAAGGATTTTGCTGACAACTAACCCTAATACTAAGTTTCATCAACGGTAAGAGATCACTAAACCAACAAATGTAGAGTTTAGTTTTAATTTTACGTCACAAGCAGCAATACCAATATACGATCAAATGAATTCTGTTCACATTAGTTAAGGCAGGAACAAACACCTTATTTCTCCAATTCAGTTTTCAAACCATATTCAGGGACGACGCGAACGGGGGGCGTAGGGGGCGTCTCGCCCCCCCAAAGTTTTAGAAAGTTGAACAGTCGGCAAATTTTCAAAATATTACTGAGCCTTTTTTTTTATAGTAGATCCACAGCAAAATCAAATTGAATAAAAAAATACGAAAAGAAAAAAAAATGTCGAACAGAAATATTAAAAATACCGACCCGAGTTTAACGAATCGGCATTTTTACACAAGAAGTCTATTATAAGGGAGTCGGTGTCTTTTCCACCGCCTACATTGATGGACCGCCTACATATAATAGGTATCGTGCGAACACAAATCATAGATATCTTCATTATTTCACCCCGCCAAAGTTTTTAGAAAAGAAAGACGGCACTCGGCAAATTTCCAAAATTTCATCTATTCCTTTAAAAGTGCCAAGTGATGGATGTTTTAAAACATATTGAATAGACAAAAATATAAATAATTAAAATCGTCAATAGTATTTAAAAATCCTGATCACAATTCAGCCCAAGTTGGCGGTCGGCAATTTTAAATTGGAGTAAGTATATTCTTTTTTTGCAGGAACATTTAAGATGATATCGTCACTAACAGCTTCTAAATAAAATTAAATATGAACATAACTTCCGTACCCCGTACTGTTGCACAAATATCAATTTCCACAAATTCTCTTCAGAATAAATAATTTTCCTTCAAGATCAGAACATTCAATTGAATAAATCGTCAAGTCGACTGTCGTAAGTTTTTTATTTCAGTCACCTGATAAGTGCACACCATATCCTCAGGAAGAAACTGACAATATTCTTCCAATTAATAGATAACTCTAATGGGTTACAGTAGATGACATATTTTTAGTTCATCAGGTAACGCCTCAAAAACCATGATATGCCTATTAAACGTCATTTACATAAAATATGTATTGTACGTCATATGAATTGAAAGTCTTACAGAAAATTTCAAAACATCTAAATTTTAACATCCGGAAAATGAGCCCTCTTTTATCAAATACATACCTTATGTACAACACTGGTCTGGCGAGAAGTTTCAATTTCGAAAAAAACTTGCTTATTTTTTGGTAAAGATAAAAAATACATTTTATAAGGTTATTCAACGAGGTTTATTACTTTCAATTACCCATATGTATATTTACATAGGGTAATGAAAATATAACATTCGGTAAAAAAAAAAACGATTTTTTTTTTTTTTTGCATTTCTTCACGTTTTGGAACACCCTGATTTCAAAAAAGTGATCCAGAAAAATGTGTGTGTCTGTGATCAGCATAACTCCCGAACAAATTGACCTACGATGTTCAAATTTGGTATGAGGGTTAGTGGCGGCCATGGGACTTACCATTAAGATTTTCGTTAAAATCGCGCATGCGCATAAGGTAGCTGCCATTGAAAAAATCATGTTTTTCAATGATTGCAAAAAAACGGCTCTAACGATTTTGATAAAAATCACCGTGGTAATGCCTCTTAAGGTGTTCTAAACATCCTCACCTCCGAAATTTTCGTAAAAATTTTTTAATGGCGAAAAAGTTGAAAAAGGAATGCCTACAAAACAGAGTTCTCTTTCCTTGAGCATACCTCATCAACGATAGTTTTTTCTTCTCCTCTCAGCACGATTATTATTATTATTATTTTAGACCCATACAAGAATTACCTCCAAACTGGTCATTTATTCTAAATGCATGATGAAAATATAAATACTGTAGATGACACAAATCCACGTCAGTATTATAGTGCAACTGAAAGTTGTGCGATGTTCCACACCCCTAGTTTTTACTTATTACGAACGAGAAGTTGAGTGAAATGGAAGTAGCGTACAATTCTGTTGAAATATATTTCTATTACATTTTGCCAAATTATTGCAATTAATGTCAAGTAGAATTCTTTAAATGATGTTATATAGTACTTCTTCTATTAAAAATGTGTAACGGTTTTTTGGTAATGGAGAGTCGAACATGGGACTCCTAGATCAGAAGACAGGCGCTCTAACCACTAGGCAAAGGTGATCACTAGTGCCTAGGTGTTGTATCTGTCATTTGTACACGAGACCACCACATAGCCCCTTCCCCATGAGTTGCGAAGGGGTGAACGATTGAGTTGAATGATTGAGTTTAGTGTGGGTTGAGTGCGTTGCGTGTGACAGTGAGTCGCTAGAGATGCTGAGGTGGTAGTGCGGAGGTCGTGCAGTAGATGGTGCCACTGAAATGTTTGAATATTCGGATCACCAATGAAGCGGTGTGCGCTAACGAGGAATCAAACCCGGGACTCTCTAGATCAGAAGACAGGCTGGCTAACCACTAGGCAAAAGTGACCATTAGTGCCTAGGTGTTGCATCTGTCACTTGTACACGAGACAGCCACAAATATATTACCGAAATAATACATGCCATGTAAATTGGAAGGCAATGTCGCATTTATTGCAACAAAATAACCATTGGAAAAGTAGTGAAAGGTTTGTTATAATACTATCTAAATTTCTTGACGTTTCCTGTAGTCAAATAGCTGCGGCCTGACGTTGTCCGACTTACAACCAGGTTTCGGTCTATTAGAAGTAGTGAGTACCCTCTTTCACACCTATCCTAGATTTCACCACTTTATACATGAAACATCGGAAAGACATCGTGTTTCAGATAAGTTAGATTGGTTAAAATACCTTTAAAAATATTTCAAATTGGATCAGTAGATCTCACATTAGGATCATAACCTTTAACGGTGGGAAAGGGAAATGGATTTTTTTTTTTTTTTTAGTAATCTCCTGGTGACTGTGACGTTTCTCTTCTTCAGAAGATCATATGCGCAACTTCTCCTTCCTCAAGATAATAACATTGGCGATTTAAAAAGCCCCCTCCCTCTTTCCAAAAAAAAAAAAAAAAAAAAAAAAAAAAAATTGCGGGTATACTATTCCTTACTTAGTTTTGATTTTTGTGCCGAAAATTATGGTTTGCTTTTTTATTGAGCTGAATATTTTGCTTCTAAATTCGAAGTTCATAAAGGTAGTGAGTTAGTTGAGAATAATTTACTTTATAAAACTTGATTTCTGCTTCATTAGGAAAGAGGTTTATGTATATTATTTTTTTTTAATTATTTTTTTTACATATAAATAATATTATAGTTTGGTTTAATGCTAAAGTAATACATTTCATTTTTAGTCCTGCTTAGAGAAAATTAGCATTATACTTTCCTTCTGAAACAAATAATTATTATTAATAAAACGAGTAATATTTACAGAAATTATTGCTGAAAAACCTCAAAAAATCAATCCAGCAGTTTTGGTAAAAGATATGAACACGAAGTAACTATTTTTAAGAAGTAAATTTCTGTGTTAAATTGCTAAAAAAAATTTAAGTTTTACTATTAATATACTTTTCAAGAAAAGTAAAATCCTCTTTTATTTTTTGGTTAGGAAAATATGTTAAAAAGTATTTAAAAATTAACAAAACGTTTTTAGTAATTATTGTATTTTGAAATGCAATTATATTGTCCATGAGCGCCGACAGGATTATTTGCAGGGAGGTGCAGATCGCTAACAGGGAGGTATAAGGCGGCAAAAGTCTTTGTTTAATCCTAGATTTTTCGAAAATGGGAATTGGACTCCCTAATTTGATGTTAGTTAATAGCTGTACATAATTTTTTGCTCGAATTGATAATTTACTACCTATATATTTTGTTCTTGTGAATTACTTCTTCCACATTACTTTAATTTTCGAAAGGCAGGAGGGAGTGTAAGTGCATGTCCCTGACGTTGTCTCTATCATAAAAATCGCAGTATTTTGTGATTTAGCAATAATCTGCCAGGATTTTACACTGAAGAATTTTTCCAGAATTTGTTTAACTTTTTTTACAATTCTAAATTAGAGTCACCTGTGCGATCAATATTTTTCATTTATTTTATTCTGTGTTGTAGTGAACTCGTACGAAACTTTTACACGTTTAATTAATTTCTTCGAAACTGCAATTTGAAAATTAAAAAAAAATTGCATTGAAATGGAGCCTTTGTACTGCTCATGTGTTACTGAATTGGTTCAAGATTGTGAGAATGCATTCTATCTGCAAATGATAAATGCGTCCCTTCCCCCCAAAAAAGCACTTCGAAAAATTAACCCCTTTGTTCGGGAAAGAAAGGGTTATTTATTAAACAAAAATGAAAAATTAATCGAATTTGTTAACTAAAATGTGATGAGAATTTACTTAAAATATGACATTAATTACGTATTAATAAAATGTCATAAAATATTAAAAACACTAATTAAAATTAATTACACATTAAATAAAATAATTCACAATTAAATAAAAAAAATTAACGATTATTTATTTTCTCATTAAGAATTAATCACGCATTAATCAACAAATAATTATATATTAATTAAAAAAAATTATGCATTAATAAAATTTAATTAATAATAGAATAACACCTTAATGGATAGTTTCTACATTTACACCGTACTTGTCTTAATTTTAGTCGGCAAAATTATGTCTAACGCCCCCCCCAAACGAAATTCTTAGCGACGGCCCTGACCATATTTGAAGTTTAAAATAAGATGGCAATAAAATAACCAAAAAAAGTTTGCATTATAAATCCTTTAGATGCATTGCCAATTAATATATTCGTTAACGCTGGCGCCGATTCTGTAAACAGCGTGTGCTTGATACTTGCCTCTAATTTCAAATATCAAAAGCCCTTCTATTAGCAAAAAGAATGCATCGTCATCGACATCATCTGCTAAGTTTCAACCCGATTGGATGACGGCAAGCAGATTTGCCCACCATCGACAAACCCACAAAATCGAAGTTAACATAAAATATTTAAAAATAAATTAAAAATTGTAAATTTGGATGCATTTGGCAGCAAGAGTCCTTATCTGATTAGTAGCGCAAAAAATTAGACTAAAAATACAAAATCAGTGAGTATACTTATAAAAAAAGATCCTAATGCAATTGTTTTAACGCTTCACCTTTTACAACTCGTATTGTTCGAACAACCGCATTGGAATGGTGTTACTGTTTCATGTTGTAGAAATATTTTGAATAATTAGTTTTTTGCTTTAATTTTGGCAGAATTATATTTTTGTACACTATACGCGGCTGTAACAAGAAAAAAAGTTTCAACAAATCGAAATTTAAGTTGACAACTGTGAGACTGTGACCTTCACTTACCAGCCATGAAATCCTTTACAAGGAGAAGGCTCATACATTTTAATATTCAAAATGGACATGCCCAGGAAAAATATTTCAATACATGCTTCATTTCATTATGAATAATTTATTGCTATGATGATCCTTACACAGGGTTCCCACGGTCATTGAAAGTCATTAAAAGCGCTTAATATTTTTGAACTTGTTTTCAAGGCCTTGAGGTGCTTAAAAGTCCTTGAAAATGCTTAGAGGTCCTTAAAAGTCCTTAATTTTTACAGATGTTGTCCAACTGCAAAATTTATAAAAATTGAACTCGGACTTGCTATTCCCGCGTGACCGCCACTTATCTGCACTGTATCAAAATTTTCCGACATATTTGTATTACGTATCCAGCAACTTGTAACTTTTTTGGTAGAATATACTTTATTAAAAATTTAAATATAGACATGGTGCCTGAAAATGAATTTTCAAAGGTCCTTAAAAACATTAATTAGGTCCTTAAAAGTCTTTGAAAAGTCATTGATTTTCATTCTGTGATTTGAGTGGGAACCCTGTTACAATTCAGAATTACATTATTTATTATAAATATTTTTCAACTACGGAAAGAAAAAAATAAAGGGAAATAAAATATGAAGGTTTTTTTTTTATATATATATATTTTAATTAGGAGATCGGGATTTTTTTCTTCTATGGAAGTTTCTGAAATTCACAAAGAAAAAAAAAAGGAATGATAAATGTCCGTTATTTTCAAGAGCCCTGAAAAATTTTAAAAACTTCAATGATCTTCAGGTTAAAAATAAGGAGTTTTCAAGGGTCCTTGGAGACAAAGTAAAAATAAGGAGTTCTTAAGGACTTTCAAGGACCGTACGAACCCTGTTTTATTAGGATAACATAAAAAAAACACTAGGTTATATTTATGCTTGCATTACTTTATTTGTGCATAAAGCAATTTACTTCATGTAAGTGTTAAATCCAAAATTTAGTTTTGAGAAGGAAATACTAGTTTAACTCGCAATTACAAAACTAATATATAACTGCAATTTTTTTTTTTTTAAATTTACAATCCAACATAGAAAATGTCATAAATTTTTCAATATAGGCAATTCCATTAGCTTTAATGGCCGATCAAACGGTATAGTGGTTAGCATGCTAGCTTCTAGACCGCGAGGTTGCGGGTTCGAGTCCCGTGTTAGGCATGGGTGTTTGTAAATGTATGTTGGCTTGTCTAATGACGAATGTTTCGGCGCATTATAGCCCTCGTGTTGCTGACGGCGCCAGATAATCTGAAAACAACCAACCATTAGCTTTAATATCAAGTTATAATAGAGTTTGTGTACATTTCCAAATAAAATGAGTAATGAAAATTGCACATTTTTATTTCATCAACAGTTGGCAAAAAAAAAAACTTTACAAAAAGTTTACCACTGAAAGCAACAATTCACAAATTACACAACTTATCACATAAAATAGATGACGACTAAGTTTTCATACTGTACATGAAAGACAAAATATTATTTAAGCAACCATTAAAATCTACAATTTTCTTATAATATTGATACCAGGAGGGTATAGCAATACAAGATCTACATCTACCTTAAGTAGGGAAATGAAATCAGCATTTCATATTGTAGAGCTAAATCTTATTGCTCTTTAATACTTGTAGTTTTTATGTATGAAGTATAATTATTTTAATTTGACTGCAAAAATTATAATTTTGCCAAGACAAATGTGACCTGATTTTACTTTTACAAAATGAAAATCCCCCTAAAAATGTTTTGTGGAGAAATTACTGCAAAAACAAAATGATTCAATTTGCATCAGTACCTGGAAAAGGAAATTGAAGTAACTAGTTTTCAAAAAGACTAATGTCCAACTATTTGCTCTTCCTCATCAAAAGACCTTGCAAAATAATTTCAAATACTAAAGGTTTGGTGCCTTCTCTAATGAACTGATAATACTGTTTACTTCAAGGTTCATATCTTCCCATTTGAGTTTTTTTTTTTTTTTTCTTTTTTTCATGGTTGGAAATTTAATCTACATTTTGGATTCATGAAAACTCATTTTTCAAAAATTGTTTATGTTTTCATAAAATTAATTTGCACCCCTAGTTCTGTTAAAAAGGAAATTGAAGTAATTAGTTTCAGAAAAGATGAACCAAAAATTGGAATGTAAGTGAAAAGAAAAATTCCACAATGTTGAACACATTTATAACCTCATTACCCACTAACGGAATTAACATTTGTTAATGCTCATAAAACTTTCATATAGTAATTCAGCAGTCAACAAATATAAAAGGAATCTCATGGCAAATAACTTGGAACAATGCTATAAGTACAGAAATAAACTAGTGTTTTTTTATTAATGAAAATATTCAAGTAGAACAAAATTATAATATTCTTAAAAATTTGAATTCTTGAATAGAAACTTTAGACAAAGTAACCTGAAGTCGTAAAAAATATTTTTGATACCAGCTTTGTTTTTATTCCAACTTTTTTTTACTGTAACAAGTGAAAGTGTTGGTTTTTATAAAGATTTGGGCAACGATAACAGACAAGGGGGTGTTAGTTTCATTCAATTCCAATAAGACCATTGGGGAATATGTAATAACTTGCTATAGGGTAAAATATGTAGGAAACTTGCATCTTTTATGAATAAGGAATATACTTAATAATAAATGTTTAAAAGTCAATTATTTTTAAATTATGGGTACCATCAGCTAGCATGTTTATAAATTGCATGAAGACACAGAGAAAAGTTTTTATTTTAATTGGCACAAGTTATTTTTAAGAGGGCTTCTTAATATAAAGCTCAAATCTACGGTTTCAATCTTGGATGTCTGATCACCTTACCCCTTTAGCAAAAACATTAACTGCAAGATGTAAATGTTTTTATCTTTCTCCATTGTCTAATATATATTGTTTATATTAAATGAATTGATAAATGCTTGAATATCACTTGAGTTACAATACTGTTTGAGATGTAGCATATTCAAATCACTTAATAGTACATAAAATGCAGATAGAATATCGCTAACTGGTTAATCTTGGTAAAAACAATTAATAGCTAAAATTAATTTTTTTGCTATGACATCTATTCAAAATGATGAGTTGCCAGAGAAACATTTGACACTATTTTGGCTGATAGTTTGTCACAAATTAATAAGATGACTACTAGCTTCTCTCCTTTTTTTTTTTTCAATACAATTTTTCTATATGTTTAGTACTTTACCTGAAAAAGTGTTGATAAAACATTCCACTGGCCAAATAAATCAATCTGGATACTTAAAAAAAATGTGGATAAAACCTTTTACCTAAGTCAGTCTGGTGGTTTTGTTGAAACACATAATTTGAAGTTGTTTTAACTTAAAGTTTGGACTTAACTCAATCTTCAATTTGAACATTAACACTTCTTCTATCAAGGTACATCTGATATTTTGCTATTTGAGGTTGTTCAGTTGCAAAAGGTAGTATACTCACCTCACGAGATTTTTCAAGGTAAAAAGCATTTCAATTTCTCCTTTAGTTATTGACTTTTAAATGTTCATAACTAAAGTGAACCCAAATTTATTCTGAAATTTTTTGTTTCCCCATTTTTATTAGAAAATCATTTTGAACAAAACCATAGGTGAACATTTTTAAAATTAACACAAAAAAATTCATTGCTTGCCTTTTTAAGAGAGGGTGGGAATAACATGTCCCAATATTCCTTTCCTTTGAACAGGATGGTCTTTTGTGAAATTTACTTCCTTTAGCAACTGTGCAACACATTTTAAGGTATACAAAAAATAGTTACACAGATAGTAGCTTTTGAAATAAATATAAAATCCAGTCCCAACAACTAGAAAAGTGGCTGTGAATTAATTTTCAACACCCCCTGTTCTTGAGCAGAACTTTCCAGACCCTCGAAAGTATGTATTGTCTCTCCATGGAGAATATGTACGTACATTTTTCTGCCATCTGCCTCGAAAAAAGTGTTGATCTGTCCACAGTAGTCGTGATTAGGTAGCGGTAGAGCGTGCAGCAGTTTGCCTTCCTTTATTGACCATAACCTGGTAATATTATCCTCTCCTGGAGCACAAAGGATATTCAGAGCCTCATTAAGACTGAAGGTAAGTTTTTTGTAGAGACTGTGATGGTTGGGATATTGAAAGACACACTTCTTCGATCGAAGATCCACCTAAAAGTCAATAGAGAAATATAAATTTGTGATACAGTTAATACTTATGATTTGTTTTATAAAAGATATATTAACTTTTGAACTGATTCCGCCAGAAATTTTTTTCATTATGCCAAAAGCTATTGTTAAACAGCTTTCCAGTAGATTAAAACTTTTTCATCAAATTTTAGCTTCCCTCATTCCAAGATGAAAGTGACAAAAAATATACAAAAATTGCTTGCTAATTGGGGTGGTTTCCTTTAAAAATATAATCAGACTTGAAGACCTCCAGTTTGATAAAGGCAATAAAAATAGTAATTGTTTTATTTATTAATAAGTTATCTATCAAAAAGTTGAACCTGTCTTGTCTTCTTGTCCAGAGTTCCCACCGAAATCCCAGAACGAAAATTCCTGACTTTTCAAGAACTTAATTTCCAAGGTCTTTAAAAAATATTATTCATGTCCTTAAAAGGACCTTCGAAAATTTGTTTTCAGACATCATGTCTTTAATATGCGACTTTATGTTGCTTCGTCCATTGCACTATATCAAAATCTTTCATGCTCAATTTGCATTTTGTCCTATGGTGAAAATGGAATGATGTTGCAATCCATTTTTCATATGCACTGTTATAGCACATTAAATGTTCACTTTCCGCGCGGGCTTAGTATTCATAAATTACTTTTAAAAAAAAGCTCAAACTCTTTTGACTCGCAAAACAAACTGCTCTCATATATTCGTCTTGCAGCATGCAGTGTGTAACTAAAACTGTTCGAATTTCACTCCTTCAATCAGCAAATATGAACTAAACGATGTATACATTGGTGCAAGCCTCATACAAATTTATCAGAAAATGCCAGTGCCTCACAAATAAAAGATGGTTTTGCAGGGATAAGCAAGTTAGAGTTGAATTTTTATAAATAATTCAATTTGGCACACATCAGCAAAAATTAAGGACCTCGAAGCATTTTTAAGGCCCGGAAAACAAGTTAAAAAAATATTGAGCACTTTCAAAGACAGTGGGTTAGTAACTAGTCAAGAATTCAGCAAATTTAAAACATTTTCCTAGTTTAGTATTAATCTGGTAGGCTTGTTCATGTGGAAATTGATAACTTTTCAATCATCAAAACCCTTCAAGATTTAGCAGAGCCAATACCAAGAGTTTTTTATTAAAAAGGATGTAAAATTTTAAGGAATGCAGCAATTTTAAGGGACCATCTGGTTACTTTCCCCTATTGATTCAAGAGAAAAAAAGAAAAGAAAAGTATAAAAATGATTGCCTACTACATGTTGAAGGTCCATTTAGGTTAGTCCAGACAAACAACTCTTCAATATTGACCTTTTAAAATAATTTAAAGCGTATTTGAACTTTCGCTGTGGGAGACGGGTCTCGATCCCAAGACCATTGGAACTCGAGAGAGATACATTACAGCTGTGCAAAAGAGTACTTCCATTGCACAGAAGTTTTATCTGTTATTTGAGGTCGCCACACAGCCTCCTCCCAGCGACGAAGAAGCGATGCTGTTGATCAACGTCTGATCAGAGTTTGAGGTTTGGGATGCTTGTTGCATCGTTGTGTCCGCTTGTTGCGGTGTTGCACGCGAGTTGCGTATGTGATCTCTTGTTGCGATGAAGTTTCTCCTTTCAGAAAGTGCCGATAGATGGCAGCATGATTCGTTTTAGTCCGACTGTCACCAATAAAGCGTATGCAGCTTTTGCTGTGGGCGAAGGGGCTCGATCCCAAAACCATTGGAACTCAAGAGAGATACTTTACCGCTGTGCAAAAGAGTACTCCATTGCAAAGAAGTTTATCTGTTATTTGAGGTCGCCACAAATTCATTTCTACACAGTTTGTACAAGAGGACCCAACAAGTTGTTCCACTTATCAATCACTCTGCATTTTAAAAGAGATGTTTCTCAATTTCTAAATAAAATTCATTTTAAAAACTTGTAGAGATTTCCTCGTCTTTTCACCTGTAATTTGATATTTTAAAAATCCTACTGTCAGCCCTTTTAATAAAATTATAATATTTAATTTCTACAATTTATCTACTTAGTGGAAACTAGGGTACTCTTCCATTAGTAGATAGGTAAGATAGGTATAGATAGGTAGATAGATATAGATAGGTTAAATGATGCACAACTGTATTGCCAAGCTCAAATACTTATAGTAGTTTGTTACAGCAACCCTAAAATGGTTTGCAATATGAATTATAAACGATTTGAAGGTTTTTAGTTTGAAGGAGATATCACAGCAATTTGGCGATTTTTATGAGGTACCCGTCTAACGAAAGAGTGCCGAAACTAAAATCTCAATGAACCAATCTTTGCGGATATTTTTCCCAAGTCAATATTTTTTAAAGGGTAGGTCACCAGAATTGCTCTGCTTACTCAAGATATGGCCTAACTAATCCCTATAAAGTAGCAAAATAATTTCTCAAGAAATACAAAATATATAGTAAAAATTAATACTAACATTAAGAAGAACACTGTTGAATCCACTGGCAACAACAGTTTGCTCGTCAGACAGGAGTTTGATGTAGGAAATATTTTTGCACAAAGGAACTGTTAGGGTAGGAACTCGAGTGTCGGTTCGAAGATCGAAACAAAACAAATCTCCACTGTGAAGACCACAGTACAACATATTGCCATCACTGTTAAAATCCAAGGAATACGGTTGCCCTTTAGGCAAGTCGACCTTTTTAGAAAAACTTTCATAATCATGCAAATAGAAGCATCGATCTGCACCAATTGCAAAACGTTGTCTATTACTGTTCCATGTGCAACTCCACAAAATTTCTTGGTGTTCGAATCTCCGAACCATGCCATCCTGTTGGTCACCATACTCACTTGCACCAATCGGGGCGATGTGTGCTATGTTTTTGTGGCGGGAATAAGAGTTTGCCACATATAGAACGTAATCTTGATCCGCATAGGACAAACCACAGAGATCAAATACCTTGTAGCTGGGTAAGCTTACAATATCTCTGCAAATAACATCTGTAATGCTAGACTCGATCTTTACTATCTTTTTGTGCGGTTTGAGATACTCAAAGGTCACCGATTTCATAATGGTCGCGGAGTATTCGTGGTAAGTCCAAGCTCCTATTAAGTCTCGTTTAAAACCCATCACATAGTAGCAACTCACATAATCTGCAGAATCCACATGACAGCTGCTCACTAATTTTAATTGTCTGAGTTTCAAACGCATAAGTTCAGTTTTGAAATTGCTTTCGTTAATGACTCCATTTTCTCGGTGAGCGAAACACTGTGGTAGGAAAAACTTCGCAGGTTTCGATACCCTGCCGGATTGGATATTGAGTTGCAGATTCGTTTTATTCGATCGAGTAGCATCCTCCCGTTTTTCCTCGTATGGACTTCTGGCCTGGATTAGGAAATCCCTACTTTCGGAATAACCATGTAGATTCCATTGGCGAGTTTGATATTGTAAGAAATCCTCTTCGAAACTGTCCATCATGGTTTCAGATGAAATGATGAAAGTAAATTGGAAAAACACCTCGTCTCCTGAACATTAATTATCTGAAAAAACAAAACAAAAAAAAAACGCGAAGTTTATAATAAGAACTACGCCCGCAAAAAGAATTAAACAACCAATGTTGTTTTGTACCCATCTAATTCGCAAAGCGAAACAAATACATTGTATCCGTGACAGTGACAGGAGAAACTTGGTTTTTAAAGGCACTACAAATTATTTATCATAGACTTTCCTTTAGGTGACGTCAAAATAAATTGCTTCTGTATCTAAAATTAAACAATTTTTAGGTTATCTTCAAAAGTCTATTTTGATTGGCTAAATTGATATACTAAAAAAAAGCGTCTATCTGAAGAACTTCTTCTGAATGCATATTTCAATCAATTATTTCATTGCACCATTTGAATTTATATTGAACTTTTAAAAATAAGGGTTTAACAATTCTTGGGACAAATTTCCACTGCAAATTAAATGTTTGGATTGATTACATCTTAGTAAAGATTGGCATCCAAAATCTTGTTGACAAGTATGACAGATGTCTGAAGCAGATGGCCGTGGCGGCTTTTTACAATAAAGAACTTAACTATATAAGAAATACGCTATAAAATATAAAAGACAAAAGGTATTTTGAAGTCCTGTAATGATGTCTATTAGAATGACAACTTCTTTATATTTCTAATTTGTTGATTTGCTTTTCTATGGAGTTTTGATTACCCAACTACCATGTAAGTATATGCACATATCTAAGGTTTCTTCCCTGTATAATTTGATTATTTTTAGTTTTTCAACAATTAGTAATTCTATAAACTCGAAAAGTTATTATCATTGCAGTATTAAAATGCATTTTATTCGAACAGGAGAATAATATAATAGTTAAACCTAACATTTTGAGAAAACAAGTAGCCTCATGACAGATTTTAGCTATGTCTACTTTAAAAATAAGCTCATTTGATGCCAGTTTAAAAACCCAAAATTGCAGCAATAACTCATCCAAACCTACAACCTTCAAATCATTTATAATTCCTATAACAAACTGTTTTCACACTACTATAAAATACATAGCGTAAACATTTAGCCCGGATCATTGAAACATAAACGTTTAAGCTTGAAAACAACTGGTACCCGTCTAACGGAAGAGTACCCACATACGATATAATTTACCATGCACGTTTTACATTAATTTCATAACTTATCCATATGATTAACAATACTTTTTTTCTCACATTTTATACTTAAGGCAACGATGGAAGAATTATATCCTATTTCTTTACTGTAATGATGCAATGGAAGTATTTAGCAGTGTTTCTTAAACAAGGACTTGTAAGTCAATTCGTGGGGTTGAAAATAGTTTTCGAATATGTGTGTTTAGTGCTTATTTCGTATGTAAAAAGTAAAGTCGCTCTTTTCTTGAAAAGGTAATATTGAATTAATGCGAGATGTAACGCCTTCATAAGGTAATCTCATCCATTGGCAGAGATTATCATATCAAACTGGGTTTGATAGACACTTCATGTTGATTTTCCATCAAAAGTTTAGACCTTGATGTTGGGGTGAAAGCTATCAAATAAAGTAATAGAGACAAAAACTATCTATCAACTCGCAGTTGAAATATTATCCCTCATTGAGTTTCAGTACACTCTATAAATCTGGATATGGCCGCAGACGTTGATTCTTGCGAACATTTTAATACAACAGCAAGTTCAACATTAGTAGATCATTCTTGATAGTTGACCCATACATGTTTTAACAGCAGTGGATTCCTTGCGATGTATCATTTCAGCGTCAGTGGATTCTTGCTGGGCTATTATTTCAGCAATGATTTCCATTAATTGCTTCATTTGGTCTTCAACCATCATTCTTCTAGTAGTTGGCATTCAAGATGACAAAAATCCCACTTCTGACACCACTGTTACAGATTTTTAAAGAAGAAAGGAAAACACAGCTTTTACAAAATAAAAACTGATAATTTATTATTTGTATCAGAGGCTCACAAAACCTCTTTAAACTTACAACTTTAAAACAACTTACAATCAAGCTTTAACAAAAGTTTCAGTGCATGCAATTTTAGATACAATGATCAGACTTTGGCAAATAAACCAGAGCTCTTTCTAAAATGGCTCTAAACCTCCATCTAAATTTAAATTCCATATTCCAGTGGTTTTTATATCCTTGTGTGCAAACTTTCTTGGAAAATCCAGTTCAATCGATCTGGCATTCATTCCGTTCTGAAAACATCTTAAAATTTATTAATTAACTCAGGTGTTGCCAACATTTCCAAGCCTGTAATATTGCTGTTAAGGAATAAGTTTAAGAAAATAGAACCTTAAAAAGAAATATGTATGCTATTTACAATTATATACAGAAACTAAAAATATTGTACTTGTGTTCTCTTTTCCAAAATCGTATTTAAATCTAGCTGCATGACTCTGCAAAATGCGGTAACCTGCCTATGTGTATAGATCCCAGCTTTTGACATGAACAAGGCTTGCCTTGCTTGCTAAAAGATTCATTACTATGCATCCTACAGCTTTCTTCACTCATTAAAAGTTTCATTGCTAGGCAAGCACAGGGTCACTTCACTTGTTGAAATAGATTCATTGCTATGCTCCTTTCTTTAAGCATAGACTTGCTTCACTCCCTAAATGGATCACTGCTCTGCAAACTCCTATTTAATACATCCCCTTAAATTTTAAATATCTGTTTTAAAATTTCTTATTTAAAGTGCAGGAACCTTAGTTTTTGAAGTACCATTGATATTTCAATAGGTAAAAATATGATTAAATATACTATTCCCAAAATGCCCTTGTGAAAAATTGCTTATGTAAGAATTTTAAGTCCTAGGTCTGGCAACGCTGCCTCTTACCCTCCCCTTTCCTCCAAGAATTTGTTTTACAATTTTTCCCATCAATCCCCCCCCCCCCCCCTCCCCACCTCCCTTCCCATGAGAAAACTGAAAACAAAATCGGTTTTCAAAAATACAACCCCTTACCTTGTTCACAAACACATTAAGCACTCATTGCATCATATAACTGTAAAAAAACAATAAAACAGCCTAGGTGAGACTAAAAAACAAATACGAAGCTATAGCATTTTAAGAAACCTGAGCATAAAATCCAATAAAAAGAAATTCAATACCAAAGATTGTAGTGCTACCATCTGGTGGTAGTTGGAGAACTTTTCTCTAATGATTTAAAGTTAAAACTTTGAAAATTGATTAAAAAAATCTAATTAAAATTTTAATATTCTGGTTGTAATAAGTAAAATTAGGTATATTAATAAGTAATTTTAGGTTTCAAAGACTACTTGTGTTTAAAATGTCAAGTGCTCTGTGTGTCAGAAATTACTTTTTATAGACTATCAGACCAACAGACTCTTTGCTTTAATACAGCTTTACCACTAACTTTTAGAGGTATGACTTATGTTGGAGCTTTTCCCGGGCTGGATACACCAATATATGTATCTTTAATTATTATTGATTTAGCAATATATAGCATTTCTGAAAACTGAAAAAAATATAATTTTTTTTTTTATCTTAGTAAAATTACAATGGATATTTTATGGGCAATTCTATGAATGATGCACAAAACATGTTCGTTCTTCTTTCTTCTTGTAAATGGATTAGAATTGCAAAATTACTATCAATTTAATGTTTTGTTTTATATGAAATAAGTTAGTAGCAAAGTTACAGGAAAAGTAATTAATTTTACTAGGTCAAATATTAGTGTTATAAGCCAATGACGCACAGGACACAGACATGCGGTCGAAATCGTTCAGTTTATTTTATGATGGAGTCGATGCCTGTTGCAGTATTTGTTGCAGCCAATCTTAATAAATTGTCAAAATGAGATTCAGTTAAGTTATTCTTGATGAAAAACATTTTGCTGAAAGCTTCATCATATAGTTTCTTCATGCATATAGGGAAGAACTTTGTTCTACATAGTTCACCTACTATTTCGGACAAATTACAATTAGACAAAAAAAGTCTATGACTATGAAACTTGATTTTTTTTAATCTTCTGCGTATCCGGCGGGCCGCAGAAAAATCTTTCGCTGACCAATTCTGGCCCACGGCCTGTGTAGTGGCTAACACTGCTTTAATAGTAGAGATTTTATCTTGGCAGTGCTACCTTGAAGGTTTATGTGATATAAACTGGCTTCATAAGATTATGAAGGTAGCATAGGAGTTTAGTAGAACTTATTTTCAATCTTGTATCCTACTTTTCACAATCAGACTTTATTATAATTTTTCTTTCGAATTACTCATATAAGGAATTAAAATCTAAACAAACACCACTTTTGTGGTAAAAAAAAGTCCTTGTCAAGTTGCAGGTCCAAATCAGTTTTAAAGTTAACCATGTCTTGGGTTGTACCAAATTGCATCTGATATAGATATAATGCTATTTACTTTTGCTTACAATTTTTCTTGGTGGTGTGATCTTTGGTTTATGCTAGTACTCTGGAAATGTATTCTTGGTAAATCATTGGCTTTGTTTCACAAACGAGTGGTGTAGATAAATTTACTGTGATGGTTTATAATCATCAAACTGCCAAATTTTCACTACCCAATTTTTTTTTGATAAAATAATTTACCACCTGCACAAGTTTGATTTATTTTTTAAACTAACATTTTAGCTCATGAGCCAGGAGCATATTTGTTTTTACATTCATGAATGTATGCATTATACTTAAATGATAAAAATTAAATTCATTAAAATGAAATAAAGATAATTTCTTTATCTCATACCTACATTTTAACAAACTAATAAAATAGTCTTAAAGTCTGCTTTTCTTTCCTTATTTGATGATATAAATTGTAAAATTTATTAAAAAAAATATATAGTGTATATATAAAATTAAAAATTGTGGAAAATAATTTTTAAAAAATCACAAAAAAAAAAAAAAAAAAATCATGTAAATACGTAATGCAAAAAACTGTAAAATTGTCTTTCCAATAAAGCATTTAAAAATTCAGAAGCATGCTGATATTTTAATATCTTTGAAACACATAAGTAAAAACATCCCGAAGAAAGATGCACTTCAAGTTATTTTTTTATGTTATTTTTTATTTGGACAAGCAATAAAAGCAGCTCTTTATTTCACCTGCTGTTTCATACTACAATGTTAAGAGCATGATTATGATATTTTTTTAGGCAAAACTATGTTGCTGTATTATATGCACAGCTGCCTACGGAATTCCCTAACTTGCTTTTATTAAGAATAACAACTTCTCTTTTTGTATTTTAAGAACAGCATAGTCTTATTTCTTTAGTTACAACCTCTCCAGTTTATCAGTAAATGTTTCTTTAATTTAATGCTGCAATCTATAATCTCAAGTCAAGCATTGCTCAAAAGTTTTTTCCTTATTCATTTTGAAGTGAATAAAAATACCATGTAAGTGTTTGTTGTGTTAATGTTAAGATAATATGCTAAAAGGTTTTATTTCTTAATTATTTTATTCTCTAGCTATGTAAGAGTTTCATTTTAGAACACTTTATTATTATTTTACTTAAAATGTATTAATGCAGAATACTTACTTAGCTGCATGTTTTATTTTTAATATTAATTTTTTAAAGACCTAAAAAACAAAATGTATTTCAAGATTTTTTTCAAGCATTTCTATTATATAAGTATAAAAATTGCATTTTCATACTTTAACTTTGAAATTGATTAGACAAACTTCAAAGTATTTTATCCACTAATTTGTAATAAATTCTCTGAATGACATATTTCGGCCAAATATAATTTGAATTCTAAATAGAATTCTGAATCTAAATGCTTTCCACTTTTTTCTTAGCCACTACATTGAGCAATATTTATTTTTAAAAGTTCTCAGAGTCAAGCTAACGTGTATTTTGTAATTGGATTTAAACAGGAACTTTTCTATTTTATTATAATTTTTTTGTTTTTTTTAGTTGAAATTCTCATTATCTGTAACATTTAGTTGACTTAAACAAATTTCCATTTAATCTTTTGATCTTCCGCAAAGGTCCTAATCATTTGAGTAGACGGAAATAATGGAAGCATGTCTGGCTTCATGGCTAATCCTTTGAAGCCATACGATATCCAGCTAGACACAACTGAGTCACATGGATGATTAGTTTCTGAATTGCCTTTAGTCCCTCTCAACCTTTTGACAAAGAGGTTTGCTTTCATTTTGAAATAAAACTCATTGAAACTAATCATGAGCTACTTGCCTGTTAAACTCAACCCTCTTAATCTGGATGTAAAAGAACCAGCCTGGAAGAGTCTGATTCAAAAGCTTGATATGGTCTCTTATCATTGCAGCATGCCTGTTCTGGAAAACGTGCAGGTTTCATTAAAGGAAATTCTGGAAGTGAGGGGGCAACCTCTGGAAGAATTCGAACTGTGGGGGGTGCTTTTCCAGACAACATTAGCAGTGCAAGATATTTTTCTGAGAGGTATGATTTTGTTTAATTTTAAAATGTCTTCATTCAATGATGACCAAAAGAGAGTAAAAATATAATAGGTTGTTAAGATTCATCAGAGGGATATAGCAAAGGTCATGCATACAAGTTTTAAACAAATTTTAATAATTGAGAATAGGAAACATTTCAATTACAAAAGACTGATTAATAAATGGAACAATCTGCAAGACCACATTATAATTTGAATTGGATTTAATGATTTTAAGAATGCTTAAATAGCTTTAAAACAGCTGGATGTACGTTAGAACATAGTGAAGAGGAACTGAACCAACCAAGATGGGCCTTTTACCTGTAGTTATTTGTATAATTAAACAAAATTAAGTAGATATTATTTCAATCAACTTTTGGGTTATAAAAATTTATTGACCAACAACAGAATATGTAAAACTTCAGGTATGCATTTGTTAACTATATACTATTCACTATATACTGTTAACAGATAATTTCAAAAAGTTATTGAAAAAAAGTCAATTAGTCTTCAAACAATAAAATATTTTGTAAGTATAGTGTTTTTAGCCTGGCATCAACCTATCACTGGATATTAACTACAGTAATAGGAGGTAGGTGAGAGAATGAACCTGGTTTGCTTTTGCCTGCTTCCCTTAATAGCTGTCACTTGTACTATCTCAGGAAGATGAATTTTATGCAGGAAAAAGGTTTTTTTTTTGTTTTTTTTTAATAAAAAAAATATTTTCCAGATAATGAACTACTAATACAAATGTTTTACTACTGTGAAAGATTTTTTTTTTTTTTGTCTTTATAAAATAAGTATTTTATCAAAATTCTGAGAAATTATGAACTTATTATTTTGTTTCGTGTTATAGTATCATAGCATTTCAAGTTTTTTTTTATATTTCAGGACAGGCTTGTAAGGATGGAAAACCCCAATATTTGGTAACGCCAGACAACTTATTGTGCAGCGCAAGAGGACGTGTAGTTTTAAATGTCTGTTTGCCTGATAGAATTACACAAACACCTTATTGGTGTCAAGAATTAAATAATGAAAATTTTTCTTCAGAAAGTAGTACATTAGATAAGGTATGTGTATATATACATTTTGAATTCTTCTTTGTGTTCCTTTGGAAGTGTTTTTTATAAATTGACAAAAGTAATACAAGGTTTATAAAATTGCACTTATTAACTCAAAATAAAAAAATGCCGTTAAAAAATGCCTTGTACACTTTAAACCAAAAAATTATTATTTTCAATTTATATGTTGGAACAGAACGGGGCTCTATTAAGGTAATTTGAATGTTATAAGGTATATACTCGTTAATATTTAGCTGCTGTATGCGGTCTGGCCATCGATGCTGATAAAAAACTGGATATACCGCTTAATGTTGGGAAAATGAAGCCATTGTCAGATCGTTGAGTGTACAAAACAATATGAATTGCCGAGGATTAAAAATAAAATCTTGGGTTTTACACAGCAGAACTGTCAATAGTAGACCTTAATTAGTAATAATGTGAAAAAAAAACTTCTACTCTAGCACTTTACAAGAATTCTTGCATTCTTGAAAATTGCACGCTTTTAGAATGTATGCGAATTGGAGATGTGTGTTGGCAGGGAAAGAAGACGGTCAGCTTTCGAGAAGATAGAATATTAAAATTAGACAGCAAGTTTTGCTCATGTGTTATACATACATTTTAATATACAGTCTGGCCATAATTAAAGTAATGCTGTTGAGAACCATGTAGAGTTTTTTCTTGTATATTCCAGTATTGCATTTTTCCAGTATGATTGTCAAACGCTGTGTCAACTTTGTGTATTGTATTGTATTATGTATATTGCATTGTATTATGTATATTTTATGGTATTATGTATATTGTATTGTATATTCCTGTAACTATTGTATTTTGTGTCAGCTTGTATATATTGCTTGCATTATATATTGCATTTTTCCAGTATTATTGTCAAACGTTGTGTCAACTTTGTATATTGCATTGTATTATGTGCATTGTATTGTATTGTATTGTATTATGTATATTGTATTGTATAATCCTGTATATTGTATTGTATAATCCTGTAACTATTCAGGGATGCCAGATTTCCTCCTTTTGGAGGATTTCCTCCTTTTTGGTTTTTTATGTAACATTTTCCTCCTCTTTGTCCCTGACTTGAGGATCCACATTTTTCTGATCTGAACCAGTTTTTTCTGCAAAAAGTATACTTTTCCTCATATCTAAACAAAAGATTTTCCCTCTTGGCTCCTCCCCTTTCCTCCCAGATTACTTCACTAACTCCTAATATTTGAAATGTAATTATTATATAGTATGAGAAATTTCATTGTATCTTTAAAATTATTGAATCATCCTTCCTACATACTCTTTTGTTGAATTTTAGTGTATTCCATCCGCGAGCTTGTTTAACGAATTTTTGAATTTCCACCTTTTTGCTCTCTGATCACTCTCATCCCTGATACTATTGTATTATGTATGATCGTGTAACTATCGTATGCAAATTATTTTCTATTTCTATATACGTGTATATATATATTTACTCGACCAACCCTGTTGGGCCTTGAGCCTGTCGTTGGTCTTAAAATTTGTATTTGTATTTATTTGTATTTGTAATGAACGTATCATCATAAAATTTGCTGCACATACTATATTGCGACTGTGGGAAAATCGTATCTAAAAATATAAAAATAAATATTTCAAATTTTAAGCCCTAGATAAAAACTGAGAATTTGCATGAAGTTAACTTTAAAGGCTGAGTATAGTTAGAGAAAAATGCTAAACAAAAAGAAAATAATTAAATTAAGTTTAGATTATCTATTATATAATTATTGTCCTTGAGTTTTCATTTCCAAATTTTTTTTATTTATTTTTATTTTTTAGTAATCATTACTGCTTGATCTTAGTCGTATACGCACGAAGTTTTTATGAAGATTTGTTAATTTCAGCAAGCTCCAGATTGCTCTAAAAAGCATCAAATTAATTATGATCATGATTTACATTTTGTATGGCTGAGTACAATTATTACACTATATGCTCTCAAATCACATTGCATTCATGCAAGCTCATAGTTATTTTATTGCCTTAAAAAGAAAAAAAAAAATCCTGTAAAATTGCAAAAAAAATACTTGTACTCTACCATAAGATTAATTTGTGTTGTTCAACTATTAATTTTGGATGTATATTTTCAGATATATGTGTTTACTATTGGTCAAACAATTCTACATGCATCTCAATATGGCGTAACAGAGAGGAATCAGGTATAATCAATGAACTTTTATTATTACTATTACTATCATACCTCAAAATCTATGAATGTGGATAACTGTTCTGATTGATTAAGCTAAGAATCCAGGATGTAAAATTGTACTTTGTTGCTTTTGATTATTTCCAATTCAAGTAAAAATAGGGGTTTTTTTTGTTACTAGAATTAAGATTTACAAAGTAGTATATCTAACAAAAGATAAATTAATTTAATTAAAGCTAATTTTACTATTTATTATATTATGGAACTTTTTGACAAAAGCTTCATAACTTTAATTTTTTACTCATTAATTAATATTTTGTTAGTGATTCTTGAAGCTAGTGCTGTTCAATTAAGCATTTTAATTCTCTTAAAAGAAAAATAACTATAAATAATATTTATATAATTATTTATATATTTCCACACAAAGCAAATTTATTTCTAGTGCACTTGTTTTACATTTGTTAAATATTATTTGGAGGAAGTTTCACTGGTTTATGGATTTTTAATTTTCAGAAAAAGTTCTCTCCTCTTCTAAAAACAGTTTTTCAAGCCTTGTGCCAGATTGATCTAGATTTGCGAATGGTTTTATCTGATATTACTCAAGTACGTATTAACACTGTTTTACAGAAAATGTTGCTTGAATTTAAAGTAATTGCAATTATTATTATTTACATTGTGTAAAAATAGTCAATTTATTAATTACCATTTAAGTTATTTTTGTGATAGTTTCAGAATTTGGCAGATGTTGAAACAAAATATAACTATGGTTTGGAAGTTTTAAAATGTAATTAACGTTTGAATAATATAAAGAAGTCTGCGTTTTTTTTTTTTTTTTTTTTTTTTTAAACTTTTGTAAACTTTTTTTTAGTATGTAAGTTATGTTTTTACATTTCATTTTATATAAGTATTGTTTGCATTATGTATATGGTTTGTAAATTTATATATTTGTCTAGGTTTGTAGTCTTCATGCTGAAAAGTACATGAAGGGTTATACTTTTGTCAAATGTGTCAAAAGGCTACACCATGAGGTATTAGGAAGTTTACCAGAAGTAAGGCTATTTTCTTTTAGTAATCTTTATGAATATTCTTTACCCTTTTGTTGACTATTTTTTTCTGATTATTTGTATATGAATCCATTCTTGAATTAAAAACAATAAATTTTTTAAATAAAATTACTATCCAATCCTATGCCACTATAGTATAACCTCATATTTGACAATTTTGAGTAAAGTTTTTTTTTAATTTTTTTTTTTTAATTTTTTTTTTATGATATACTCCCCTTTCAAAACCTTATAACTTAGGGTTTATGAATTGTGAAACAGAAACTAAAAACTAATTGATTTTGAATTAAAGGTAAAATTATTTGCAAGATTTATGCTCTCATATGTTAGCGATTTTTTTAATTGTTATTTTTATGTTATCTAATGAACATGTTTAAGTTTACTTTCAATTATAAATAATTTGTTAATATTTGTATTTGTTTTCGTACTGATGGGTTTATGGTGTTTATACAATATAATCTTATTTTTGTCACTTAATTAAATTTATTTTTTGCAGAGAGAAATATTGTCCCAGGTTGATCAAGATTTTAAAATGGAAGAAAATTATATTAATGTCCAAAAAGGTATGTATTAAAGATAATAGAAGTTAATATATTTTTCTGTTTAACTTATTTCAATAAAATTAGGTTTATGTATTTTAATTTCTAATTAATATGTAGTATGATTTAAATATTTCTCCTTGATATAACTTTTGTAACATAGTAAACCTAATGGATAAAGTATTGTAATATTTACAGTTACATTCAATGGCTTTAAAAAAAATTTGAGTCGATTCCAAACTTGTTTAGATCGTTAAAAAGCTCAGTTTACAATCCTGTTCTATTGGGCATATGTGTGTAAGCAATTTATCGCTTAATAAATAGTTATTAATAATATTTAAATAACAAAGTTTAAGTATACGATAAGTACAAAGGCTGGATTTAGTCTCAAAACGGAAAGATGAATAATCGGGGAAATTTATCTATATGCCTTCTTAAAAATTGTAACTTGAAACTTTTTATTCATCTCAACTATAAATTGGCAGATAAAGATAGAAGATACTAGTGAACCAAGTCCAAAACGACTGATTTTTAAAATTACTAGTAAGATTTAGAATATTACATTTTGTCTCTTTGATTGTAGAATATTCGTATATTTAAAATGATAACTGGACTTAAGTTAATCTTTTTCATTTAATTGATTAAAAACGTTCATTTAATTGATTAGCTCATTTAATTATTAAAAAGTTTACTAGGTCCTCCTAATTTGTTGATCTCTTTAATGATTAATGGTGCGAAGAAGGGAACTTTTAAAATATTAATGTTTTCTAGCTATAAAATACCAATTATTCAAATGCTTTTTTTTTTGTTAGTTATAATTTAGTTCTTCAAATTGTATGATTATACTTTCAGATAACGAGAATTGTGAGAATCCAATGGATATTGATTACAATGAGAAATTTTTGCCTTACGGTGAACGTCTGGGCTACCATCCAGAGATGTCCCCAAATGCCAACTGTCAAGTGAGAATCACTCGCACCGCAAAAGAGCGCTGGAAAGAAGCTTATAAAAAAGTTGTGAAAGAAATTCAAAAGTCGAAAATGGGTTCATCTAACAAAGGAGAAGTTTTTTCAGCATGGAAAGCTCATAAAGCTCATGAATCTATTTTCCGTGTTTATGAAGAGTTGGCTGAAAGAAGGAAGATGTTAGAATTGTTAAGACTGAGTATTAATATTGCTCCAGGAGACATGGATAAGAATTCCATTTTAACTACAGGTGAGTATTTTCCTTTTAAGACTCTTGTATTCTTACTTGTATATGGTTGTACTTATTGCTCAGAGGTAGAACATGTAGGGAAGAGAATCAGATTTAATTACAAATATCTTTGTTTTGTGAACTCTACCTCAAAGTTCATTAGATGAACAAAGATTGTGATCATTTGGTTAGTTGTTGGCCCTCCTGGTGGAAGTTCCCTAGTTTTCTTCTAAACTCAGTTTCCGGCATGAGAAAAAAGAGCAAAGAAGATCCACTTGATTGGAATAGATTTCAAAGATTTTTGCATGATTTGTTAAGTTCTTTTTAATGGAAATTGTTCCAAAAGCTCCTTCATATTAATATTGTTATGTGAGTATAAAAATATTATGTGTTTTTAAGCTACTTCAGAAGTTTTTAAAATCGAATGCAACATATAATATTCAATAATGAAACTTATCAACTTGAAATTAGAAAAGAAACAACTGGTTGTTTTCAAGAGGTACCAATATATGGGCAGTGAAATATTCATTATTCATAAAACTAAATAATATTTCTAACCTACTTAATGTACTTATTTTCATATAATAATAATACAATATTTAAACATAATTATAATAATAAAAAATTGTTTTACTCTTACTATATTATTTTTTACAAATCAATATCATACTTTAAATTTTGACCAAACACATCTCTTTTAATAAGATTAGGATTTCTTACCTGCAGCTGAATTTTTTTCTCTATTTGCATTGTTTATATTTTACACTATGCGTTCAACAAAATAATACTTGCTAGCACTTTTTTTATCCACCCTATCTATAAGCGCAACCATATAATTACTTTTGCATTTCATTGATGGGCTTGTTCACAGGATTGAAGCCAAAAACCATAGCCGAACTAGTTTTGCTACTTCAACGTCCTTCTAAACAAAACACACTACTGTCTAAACAAAGTGTGGAGACACCAAAGAACTTTGCAGAGGCAGCTGAAAGTAATCTGTGAGTAGATTATTATTTTTTTTTTTTTTTAATTTAAAGATAATATTTTGCATTAAAAGGTGGAAAGTATTCATATTCACATTAATATATCAAACTTTCAAATTCTGCTCACATTGCATGTATGTAGCATTCTCAATTTCTTCGATCTCCTTACTAATTGTATATTTATTCCTTGAGAAAAGGTGGCTTGTTTTGGCTATTGGCGGAAAAATCCCAAAAGCATTTGTGTGAGGAGAAGTGGGAGGTTACAGTAAAAATACTCATTACAAGTTGAAAAAATGATAACCTTTTTAATCACAGCCACTTGTTCTGGGGTTAAAATTAACTTGCATATTACAGGGTTCCCACGGTCATTGAAAGTCATTAAAAGTGCTTAATATTTTCGAACTTATTTTCAAAGCCTTGAAAGTACTTAAAAATGCTTAGAGGTGCTAAAAAGTCCTTGAAAATGCTTAGAGGTCCTTAAAAGTCCTTAATTTTTACAGATGTTGTGTGACCAACTGCAAAATTTATAAAAATACAACTCCCACTTGCTATTCCCGAGTGACTGCCACTTATTCGCACCGACATATTTGTATCATGCATTCACCAACTTGTAACTTTTTTGGTAGAATAAACTTTATTAAAACTTTATATATAGACCTAAAATTATTATTTAGGTGCTTAAAAGTCATTAAAAAGTTATTGATTTTCATTCTGTGATTTGAGTGGGAACCCTGTATTATTATTTTGTTATTTATACAAATCTACAGAGCATTTTATATACGTCAAGCATGCTACAAAAATTTTGTAAACAAAGTAAATACTAAAAATAAAAGGTAAACTTTTCTGACTTTTCCATATTTCCCAGATTATTTTTACAAAATGCCTGCTTGTTGTACTGTAAATAAAATATCCAGATTAATTTGGATTTAATCCCAGGTTATGTATATATCAGTAATCAAGTATGTATACATCAATAATCAAGCTATCCACCTAGATATTATTATTCCTAAATTGCTTGAACATAGTTCCATTGATTACGAGCTCAAAGATGGATGTTGCACTTTCCTTTTTTGACATTTTAATATTTTTGGCAGTAACATGTGCCAAATCACAAATAAGTAATCCTTCTTGTTCATCTGTAAGTGAATAAGACTACGAGAGCTCTTTTTAAGGCATTGATAAAATAGCTCTAAGGAAGCCGTTTTCTGCAAGCAATTTTCAATTTAATGTAAGTGTAGTATTTTTTTAAGATTGATGTTGCACCTTCCCTTTTTGAAATTTTAATATTTTTGGCAGCAACATTGCAATTTTGCAGTCTCTCCCACTACTTTTACATTTCTCCTCTCAACTTTTGCATTCAATCACTGTCACTGTGAACAAACTTATAATGGTTTATGTCTATGGCAAAGTTTTCTTTTACTTTTAGTGTCAAATCACAAACAAGTAATCCTTCTTGTTCATCTGTAAGTGAAGAAGACTATGAGAGCTCTTTTTATGGGATTGATAAAATAGCTCTGAGGAAACCGTTTTCTGCAAACAATTTTCAATTTAATGTAAGTATAATACTTTCTTAAGTATAAAAATATTAACAGCAGTTCTCTAGAACTAGAGTCTTGTTTATAAAACTTTTTTATGACAGTGGCATTTCATAATCGATTTTCAAAAGGATATTTTATTTCTGAACTAATTTTCTAATTTGTAGTTACCCCATACCAATAATTTATTCTGTATTGATTAATCAAATTAGTTAATAAATTTTATTAAAATTAATGTTAGTTTAAACATTCAACCCACATTTCTTTTGTAATCTTTGTTTTTGTTTTGTCATTAGTATTTACAAAAAAAAAATTGTGTTTAGTCTTTTTCAGGTCCTGAGTTTATCATTAATAAAATCAAACCACATACAAGAATTGTACCATTTTGTGACAATCAGGTATGTTTTATTAAAGTTGTCAAAATTTCTCCCTTGTCTCGCCGCATTTCATTTCGAATTATATATGATATAAATCAACTCAATGCATCCAGAGCCATATATGAAGACGTTACTTGAAAATAAATGAAAGCTAAATGAATGAAGCTTTAATCTGAACATGAATAATGAAAATGAATGAAGCTTTAATAGGAACACCATAAAAGATAACTCTTTTAATAATTTACATCTAATGTTTGCTTAGAAAAACAATCTGGTCTCGTACAAAATATGCTGCGTGCAAATTTTATTTTAGTTTGACTTCAATTTCCTTTTTGCCAAGAACCAGTTTAAAATTTTCTGGAATGATAGTAATATTTAGCAATAGCTCATAAAAATGACACACTTCGCCACTGTTATTTATGTTACATTCAATATGAATTCGAAAAAGTTGTCTGCCTTATTTGAAAATTGAAAGTTTGTAGCCGTGCAATTTTATTGTTAAAATATATAGTTGACATCCAGTATTATATAATTTTTGAAGCTATACCCATTTTATAAAATACTTATTAAGTTTAATTTATTTCCAAAACTTAAATTAGATTCAGTTAATTTTATTAGCAATATTGACACATACTTGTCTCAAGTAGATTGTGACTAAAAAAGATTTTTTTAATGAATTTATTTGGAATATTTCATTATTTATTTTATTATACTTCTCTTTAGGAATTGCATGAATCCTCATTTACTGTTATTGTAAATTTATTAACTGGAGAGGCCTTAGATATTGAGTGTTTACCATCAGTTACTGGAAAGCAACTTTATCAAGCAATTGCGGATCATCTTAAGCTACGAGAACAGTATCTTTTCGGACTAGCTTACATGCATGGTGAGAAATGATTTCTTGAACTCTGTCTTAAGATTTCCTTAAAAAGAGCTTTGCATAAACTGTTACTAACAATTCAAAGTAAATATTTAAAATTATATCATAAAATACAAGTATACTTATAGCTTCAAGATCTGAACAAAGACTACCATTTCAGAGATGTTAACTTTTCTACAGACTTTCTGTAGTTTTTATGGATTTTTACTTCATTTTACAATTTACCCATGGCCCCCTTACATAACGATGTAAAGGGGTCATGTAATGCAATACCCTTCCGCTATGATGAATGGATACGAAATACAATAGCAACTATTACATCGGCAAAAACAACATTAATCTTGGCAATAGTGAAAGTATTGGTGAATTTCCAGAGTATTGGCAAAAGATTGAAAAAAGATATTTTATCCAGGTCTTTTCCGTAGGTTTGAAAGAATGTCCGTAAAGACTACGGAAAATCTGTAAAAACTACAGAAAATAAGTAAAAACTATGGAAAATCTGTAGAAAAGTTAACATCTCTGCTATAGATTGTTTTCTTTTGTTACCTTTCTTTTCTTTAATAGGGACTGAAAGTTTTTCTGACCCCAAGACATAATCCAATATTTTTTAGAAGATATTACATTCTGAAATATTGCTTTGAAACCTATGTCGATGTAGTTTAGTTTAACAATCATTGGATGAAAATTTAAAAAATTAATTCTTGAATATTAATAGTAAAACTAAGTGGATCTTTTCTTAACCTTCCCATTTCATTTATTGTCTTCTATTGATGTTTTTCCACCTACAACACATTATATTAAACATTTCAAAACAATATATGGCGGCTAATGTGATTTGAAATAAATGTTTATGTCTATGGTGCAGTGAAAGCCTAGTTCACTCTTAAATTACTCAATATACCTCAACAGACATTTTTTTTAGATAGTTAAAACCTTCTTAGTTTTATATGTTTGGACTTGAGACAAAATTAAATAGTTTATCAGACATAAATAGGTCAACAGTTCTAAACAAGAAAAAAATATTTAAAAAAATGAAGTTGTTACAGTTAAAACAGTTGAAAACAGTTAATGAACTTTAACAGTTAAAATTATAATTAGGTAAAAAAATTATGTGTACAACCAATTTTGTATTTATTTGAAACAGGGCATTAATCATGGAAGGAATTGTTTGTTTTTAAATTATTCCAAGGAAATTAAGATGGCTTTTGTCACTTGTATTTTTTTACAGAAATTAAGAGGTTTAAATATCACTTGAAGTGTGAAAGAAATTGGAGAATGTAATCAACAGTATTTGTACTAAAAAATATTCCAAGGTGATCCCTATTTTAGCGCTGGGACTTAGTCCAGTGGCGGCCCGTGGTCAAAAATTGTTAGTGCAGCCGGAAACCTTCGACACCCCTCCCCCCCCCCCCCTCCTCCACCCAACTTTACACACACTTTCCACAATCATGTACAATCACACCTGAACTTTTTTTTTAACTATCATTTTAAAAATCGGATTTTTTTTACTTAAAAGTACATGATTATTAATGATGATTAAATGAAAAAAAATTCAGTTTTATTAAAAAATTAATTAAATAATTAACATTTAACCTGTTTTAAATAGCATTAATTTTGAACAGTGATTCCTCAAGTTTTATGTCGCAAAGAAAAGAAATTTTTTTAATAGAATTTTTTTAACATTGAAAGTAGAAAAAATCGCAAATTTTCAAACTACTTTTGCATTTAAAATTCTAAAAAAATTCATTTCTTTTTCAATAAATTTGACCAAGGTTCAAAATATCTAATAGTTAATTAATGCAAATTTGAATTCTCAAATCCTTTTTCAAAAAGATTATATCAATGTTTAAATGAAGTTTCACGTGCCAAAAACACGATTTTTTAGATAATAAGTTTAAAATATTCAAATTTATCTTCATAACAAAATAGTACTTAAATTAAATAAATAACTCTCTAGCCTTCAGATGATACCATTATCTTACAAAAATTCCAACTAGAGATTATTTTAAAGCAGAAATTCTCAAGGGCAGCCAAAGTCGGAAAATCGCTGATCTTGCTGCCTCGCTATACATTACGTGGCAGGAAAACTGTATTGGATTTTATTGTTTACCTTGGCAACTCATTGTAACTTCGCAGCTGAAAAAATGCGTTTCACTAACACATGGCTGCCGTTTGGAAGAAAATCACCTTAATTGGAAATGTTTGTTTTTCATTGTGAATTGATTTTTGAGGCAAGAATTTTGTTGGTTATCAAATTTCTTTACACTTACCGTAGAAATTGGATCTTCTTTTTACAAAATTGCAAAATATATAATTTTAGTTTTGAACTAGTAAATTTAGATCAGCCCGGCTGCACTGGCTGTAGTGTGTGAACCGCCACTGACTTAGTCAAACCTTAAGGGAGCATGGAATAAGACCCAAGAAAGAAGTTTTGATTAAAATTGTGCAAAAAACAGCATGTGGAATATTACAAAAAATACACAAAGCTTTCACTTTATTTTATATTTGTATTTTTGTTAGTTTCAAGCTTCATAGTTTGTGCATTTGTATACAAAAATTGTCCAATTTTAATTTATTACTTATTCTTTGATTTGTATTCTTTAGGAAATGAACACATATTTATTGAAAGAAAGCAACGCATGCTGGATTTGTTGCATTCTTGTTCTGCAATTTCAAAGAACAAGGTCCAGATGCATTTTAGAGTGAAATTTTATCTAAATGATGTTCACTTAATGAGGTAATAAAGTGTTTGCAGGTCTTCAGTTTTATGTGTTAGATTGTTATTTTAAAATGTGACTGTTTATACTTAATTAACTTGTTCTGTTTTGTATGGTACTCTTGACAAGACAGTAAAGAATTACTTACAGGTTTCTGGTACATTTTATTTGAACCGTCATCTCAGCTTTAAAGGTATGTGGTAGCAAGAAAGTTCACATGGCTACTCTCTACTGACGGTTAAATTCAAGTAGAAAAGAAAAAATATAAAAACAATTGCGCATAGCACCATCTAGTGGAAGAAAGTTACTGAACAGTGACAGAGCAAATAAAATGTCATTTTATGCTCTGAAATAATTTTCTGTTAGCTATTATAAAGTTGAGAGAAGGATGATTTCTTAATAGCCTGAAAAATGTATGCCTGTTGGAATTATTTAAAAATAGTTTAGATTGATTTGAAAATATTTATTCATTATTCAATCCATATCTGAAAAACCATATTGCCCCTTGCAAAAAGATGGATTTTTCAGGTGATCTACAAGATATTCAACTAATTTTTTTAAATTTTATGTTAAAAATATACCTCCAAATTTAATGAAAAATTATAACAGCCATTTTTGTGATGTTAATAATATTTCGGTTCTCATAAGGATTACTGCCAAATGTTTTCAAAATGTCTCGGTTTATATTTAAATGAAGATATCAAGAAAATTTGTGATAATTTCAGTGTAGGAAGCAGGTTGCTCCCCCCTCCCGCTCCATACTTTTTAGTTATCCTTGATTACAATATAATTTTTCTTTTTAATTAGAACACCCAGCTTTCCCCCTCTCCCAATTACCTCTACTGATTACATCTTGGGCTGAGTTTCAGACTGTTGTTAAAAAGTTTTATTGGTCATAGTTCCTTCAAATTTTGTTTCATTAATAATTCTAATCAATAAACCTTTATTTTACTAACAGGACTCCTAATTTGAGGCATCTGTACTACCTCCAATTGAGAAAAGACTTTTTGGATGATAATTTTATCTGTGATAGTGATACAGCTTTAATGTTAGGAGGTTTGGCACTTCAAGCTGAATTCGGAAACTATAATTCCTTATCACACAACAAAGAATACTTCTTGATGGAACATTATCTATCCTTTTCTTGCATCAAGAAGCTAAATAGAAATGAAGCTAAAGCAAAACTGCAAAACCATCATATTAATTTGCAAGGCATGTCTAAGGAATTAGCTGAACTGAAATTCATTCAGGTAATTATTTTTTTAAAGATTTTCTGCACAAGTTGTAATAGAAATAACTTCTTGATTTTAAAAATTATTTTTAGATAATGAACTTAATAAAATAATACTTTGTATGCTAACTAGTATGGAAGTCTTTCCCAAAGTTTTATTGCTTACCAATAAGTGCTTAGTATGAGTTTGATCTTTTAGCATGTATTTGATCTTTTGCTCCTTCTGAAAGGTTTAGGATTCCAAAGAATTAATTTCATATAGTGAAAAAAAAACTTTGTATGCTTTATTAGTATAGAAGTTTTCCCCTACATTTTTTATTTCTTACCAATAAATTAGTGATTAGTATGAGTTGTGCTTGATCTTTTTTGCTCCTCATTGATATGCTTTGGCTAATTAAGTACAATTCATGTCAAAGTATAAATCTATGAAATGTTATGTTGCATACAGTGAACTCAAGCTTGCAATGTAATGCTGGTCATGTGTAACATGGCATTCATCTAATTTTAAATATTTACATAAATGAAGATTTTCATTCATATTACCTCCATACCTTCACATAGAATAATTTCTTTTTAATCCTATTCATTTTAATTTCCCTTGTTAAGTTCACTGATTTAAATAACTTTTGAAAGCTAAAAATCATTTATTTGGCACCCTATATGTATGCCCTGTTCATATACAGGGTTACTGCGCCTCAAGAAAAATAAATCAGTCTTAAAATCTCAGGGGAAAAAGAACCCCCCCCCCCCTAAAACTTGGGAAAAGTCTGTGTTACTCCGGAAAAAATTCTACTCTCCGAATCTATTTATTTAGCCCTAACTCGAGGAATTGAAGTTACAGAATTATTTGATAACATAGACTAGCAGAAAGTTATTCTTAAAGAAAAAATACTTTTTTTGAGTTATCGGAAGAATTTGTGTAATCATAATTTGACTATATTTATCTTGATAAAAATAATTCACTCCACAATGGGAAACATGACCCTGGAAATCTCAGGGAATTTTTTTTCTGAAATTAAGTATGAAACATGATATAAGTAGAAGATATTCTTATATTTAAAGCTAATTAATAAAAATCTATATCTAAATCTATGTAATTAAAACAAATCTGTGAATAAATTGAACTAATGCTAACAGTCATATTTTTCATTCTTAACCTTCATTTCTTTACTAAAAATAAAATTTCATGTAAATGAAGTATAAAATAAAATTGTATTCTTACCTAATTTCTATTTTCTTAAATAAAAATTTAGGAGTTACAGGGAAGAAAATATTTCAACCTGTATTGGTTATAAGTTTCTAATTGCTATTATCAAACTATTAGAATTTTTTTTTTTTAAATAAATGAACTTTATATTAATTACAGCAATATTGATAGCTAATCATTTTTATAATTTCCAATTAATTGGTTTTTGGACAGTTAAATTTATTTTACTCTTTTGCCTTTTCAAAGGGAATGTTAAAGTCACCAGAATATGGATGCCATTTCTATAAAGTTTTTCAGGTAACATTTTTACATAGTTATTTTGTCATTTAGTTTTGTTTTATGCCCTATTTTCTTTAATAAAACTTTTATATATTATTTTTTCATTAAAAAATTTATTAAGTGTGGATAATGAAGAGCATCCAAAGTGTGTATGTGAGTGAGTAATTGAGTTTTTTAGAACTTCACTGAAAAAAGATTGCAGACCACTGACCTATCCATTAATTATTCATAAATTGTTCCAAACTTGTTAAACTCAGTGATTTTTGTATGTATTTATTTAAAGAATTCTTTAATTGTAGAAACAAAAAGAAGTAAAGTTACATAATAAACATGATTCTTTTTTATTATAAGTAGACAGTAACATTATTGAAAAACTATTTTGCAATTCTTAAAATTTTTAATGAATTCTCTAATATTAAATTAAAAAAAAAGATATAGAAAGCTAGTTTTAGCTCTTATTTCAAATGAGTCTTGTAACAATTACACTTAAAAATTTTGTCATTGTTCCCATGAATGACCCATCATATTCATCAAGAGTTGCCAACAGTTTTTATAGATAACTTACTGACTGTTAACCGCCCCTTAGTTACTTAATATGCAACTTCATACAAAATATGATGAACACATTGTATGATAATTAGTTTATAATTACACCAGTTTTGATTTATTTGCAGGACAAGCGTAACATATCATCGGCTGTTTGGCTTGGCATTCGATCCAGTGGCATAGAAGTATATGAAAAAGTAGCTGGGAAAAGAAGTGTTTGTCAGATATATCCATGGCAAAACATCAAAAGGATTTCCTTTTGTAAGAAATACTTCTGTATTGCACCTGGAACAGAAAGCCACTTAGGAAAACATGTAGTTTACCGATTTTATACTTCAGTTCTTTTGAGGTAGGTTTCGAAATATTATGTCACCAGAAGTCAAGACTTAAAAATCTCTTGAACCAATTTAATGCATTTTCTTTTTCAGAAGTCAATATTTGTTCAACATAGCCATGGCTCATCATAAGTTTTTCTTGAAACTCAGAACTGTTTCTAAAGCATCTGAGATATTTATAGAAGGTATCTTTTTTTTTTTTTTAAATCTTTTTTTTTACTATTGTTCATTATATTTCCTTAGTTTGTATTAAAAAAAATTGGAAAACTGACATTTTAATTGTACTTATATTTTGGTTCATATATTTGGTACAAATTTAATTTTTATCTTTTTGTACTAATTTTTAATAATTTAAACTACATTACATAAAATTTTAAGATATTTCTATTATAAGGAAAAATAAGTATGCATTTCTATTAATATTATCTTACAATCATACTAGAACAAAACAAACTCCCACAAATTTATATACCTATCCAAAAAATAAGATATTTTTAAGTATAAAGTAATAAATTAATGTGACAAAAAAGGGGACAATCAGTATAAATTCTTTATGTATTAAAACGTTGAATTTAAGTTGTTGTTATAAATTATTTTATAAAATAATCTTTCTTCAACCTATTTGTAACTAAAGTTTATAATCATATCTTTCACATACTAAGTCCAACAGATATCCAAAGAATAATCATACCTGACCAAAACTTTTCTAAGCTGGTCTAGGGCCATAGATCTCTGAAATCAGTGTTGCCACATAGTACTAAAGCTTTAGTTTTTGAGTTATTTTATTTTAGTAGCTTTATTTTTTTTTATATATATATATATATATATTTATTTTAAATTTTAGATTTAGACGAGGAGCATTACTACCTTTGTGATAGATCAGGTATGGAGAAAGAGATTGGATGCGACTTGTGCGATGCAAAGGGAAAGTTTCAGTTAAAGAGCAAAGTATTGCAACACCGAAGCAGGTATTTCTGTCTTTGTTTGGTATTTTTAATATCACTGGCATTTATGTTATCCAATAGTTTAATTACAAGTCAAAAAATTAAATTGCAAAAAGTTAATTCAAATCTAGCGATTTTTTAGTTGGCGAACTGGACATGCTATTTATTGTTAAAATGCCATACGTTTTTAAGGAAATAATTGTAACACTATTTGAAGCCTAGCAAATATAGTTGTAAATTTTATGAATTTAAATAATTGCATGAGGTATGTGGCTTTGAAAAGATATATATGCAATTCCACTGCTTATTTTTAATATCAAGTGTCTGGCACTTGGACCTTATGTAATGCTACACTATCTGGCCAAAAGTATCCAGACACCCAGTGGTACACACTTGGAGAGTCCTGAGGCATATATTAGTACATTGTTGATCCCCCTTTTGCATTGATGACAGCTTGCACAAGTCTAGGGAGACTTTCCACCAGTTTTTGATAGGTGGCTACAAGAATTGACTTCCAGGCATCCATCACAATTTTTTAACTTTCGACAAACTGTCCTAACTAAATAGCACTTTGGAACTCCTGATTGATTTCAACCAACGAGGACTTGTGATTGTATTTCCTCCCCTTTTCAGTGTTCTACGGCTATGTTCGCTAATTTTTTTCCACCTGCCACTTTGTTTTTCTGCAGTTTCACTTCTTCAACGTTTCCACTTCACAATTACATCCCTCACAGTGGATTTTACCTTCTTTAGAGTGTCCGATATTTCCTGAACTGGTTTCCCACAAAGGTGGTGCCCATCTGATGGCTGTGGGGTAATCACTCTGGCCTCGTATGCTAAAGGTGCTGGGTTCGAATCCCGGGTTAGGCATGGATGTTCATTGTGGTTCGGAATCCATGTTAAGCTGTAGGTCCTGGCCTGATTATCCGTCACTGTGCATAAAAATTGGTCGTTGAGAGTACAAACCAAACAACCCACAAAGGTGATATCCCTCAATCAAGGTCATTAAGTTCCTATGACTTACTCATTGTCTCACGAATGTATAAATATGACCCGACAAACCTCTGCCAACACGATTATGCCTCAAATTACTTCACCTGCTAGATCCACTTCTTTAGGGAGGTGTCCGGATACTTTTGGCCAGATAGTGTATTAATGTCAAAATGAGTATTGAACATTTAAAGAATTAAGTTGATTAGCTTCTACAAAGTAATTTTTTTTTTTTATGTTTTAGTTTTTGTAAAATTTTAAGAAAAGGTTTTTTATTGAGTAATGTTTTTTCATCTTATATTTTTCAGCTCTCAGAATGACTTAGAATTTCTTAATGAGCCCTATACTTTAGAAATGTCCCAACCAAAGAGACCTTTTCAGCTGAAGAATACTTTACAAAACTTAACCGAGCTACATCCAAAAAAGATTTTACCAAAGCTAGTTACTCGATCTGCATCAGCTCCAAATCCAGTTAAGAAATTCAAGGTTGACCCATCTGGTTTACATGCTTCAACCAAAGGTAAGATTTTATCTAGTTGTGAATTTTCAGAATTATCTTCTGATCAAAATCTCTTTTTAAATTTAAAGAACATGATTCAATACATGATGGTGTCAGAAAAATGTATACATACTTTAAGAGGTGATGAAACTTAATTAAAATCATGTTATTTGCTATATAGTACTAATTAAAAAAGCAGTTGAATCGAAGTTATATTTAATTTTAACTGCTGCGGCATAAAAGTGATCACTATCATTGTCTAAGCAAATATGCTACAATTTCTCTGTATTGCAGAGTTTCGCTTTTATGTCATGAATTTCAGTCGTTACTGATATTGATGTAAAGCCTCAAAATTACCTCATTCTGCAAAGTTTTGTTTTTTTGGCAAGGGAGCTGTAGCATGTCTGGTTAGACACTTGCATTGGTAATTATGCATTTCTACTACTGATTGAATTATGCCGCACTTACGATTCAGATGCTGACTAAATGCCCAACCAGTGAAAATTAGTGATTAAGAAGGTATTCAACTGTCTAAAGCACCAAAAGGTGGAATGTTTTGGTGGAACTTGATAAATAATACTTTATAGACTGCAGAAATGTATAATAACCAATGCAGAACCTTTTATCACTTACCACCAGTAAAGCCTGCAAATGGGCAATATCTTAAAGCTGAATAGTTGTATTGAATTTTATCTCAAGAACTGCACTAAGACTGTACTGTGAAGAACCATCAGTTCAATATCTGGACTACTGAGAGTAGTCAGGATGTTAAAGGGAGGAAAGTCTTCTAGGAGATCTTGTAAGGTAAAACTGCTCTGTATTCTGAAAGTTCAGGGCAGATGATTAAGACAAAATCAAGAAACTTCAACTAAGTTTTAAACTCTGGGCTTCACGAACTGCTATCAATGAACTAAAGGTGAACTTACTCAAAGTTGATGCTTTTAGAACTTTGATAAGCGGCCAATTTACTGGAAAATATAAGTAAATTTTACAAATTTCAAAGTACAGTTTTAAAACAGTGCAACCTAAACTATAAAAGTAACACTTCGTTAAATGTAGCAAAACAAAGATATCCGAAATCCTTCAACCTGTTTGTGTCATTCATTACCATGGATGGAGTTTCGAACTTCCGGGATCATTTCATGGAGGTAGAGACTTTCGTTTTTTATGAAACATACAAAAGACAAACTAAGACAACGCTAAGAAAAAGAAGAAAAAAAAATACCAAAACAATTCGTCATATCGTTTTCGTTCTAGACCTAGCCTAAGTTTTGCTTTCAAATCAGAAGAAAAATAAAAAGAATAAACAAAAAATATATCTTGAGACTTCGTTGATTTTTAAAGTAATTTTTATCTAAGTTCTCATTGTTCATGTTAAGAATGTTCTGTTATGTGCTCATTGTTCATGTTATGTGTTTATTTTGTATATACAAATGGGGCAATATGAGGGGGGGGGGAGGGGGGGGGGGACCAGGAGATTCTAACTATAGTAGAGCTGAGCTGTGAAGGGGCGAAAACGGCATGAGCTTGGTCGAGGAATGCCGGCAAAGGAGCAACTTGCAAGTTCTGCCGCTTTGACATTGCGTTATGCGGTGATCGTCGCGTTTTCAGATATATATGGAATCAATAGGAACAGATAATTTGAAAATTGAGTCTACTGCCTTCTTACTAAGGACATCGGAATTCGTTCCGGGTTTTTTTTTTTTTTTTTTTTTTTTTTCACTGCCTTGAATGCCAAAGTATTGGTCTATATTTTGAGAAATAGAGTATTTGTGACGCTATATTTGTGTTTCGTCAAAATTGCACTTGAGAAGAAGGTACCTGCCATTGAAAAGTTGTTTCAGCAATGTCAAAAAATGAAAAAATGCCTCAGCTATTACCAAAAAAAAAAAAAAAAAAAAAAAAAAAAAAAAAAAAACATTTCGATAAAATATCGTTCTGTTAATGCCTCTTTATGTGTTCTCATTATCTTCTCTCCATTACCGAAAATCAGGTAAAGGTATTACGCTAAAGGCATGAAACATTGAAAAACGAATGTCATAACTAAGAAAATCGTTTTCAACATTCAACCGTATTTACATAACAATAAAATTTTCAGGTCCCGTCACGTGAATCTAAATAAATGAAAAGATGCACTAGATCTTAAAATAAAAATATATAGTTAATAATTAATGACTACTTTTGTCGCCAAATTGGCGAGGTTTCTTTTTAAATTTAGAATAAAGTTGGAAACATACATGCAAACGGTAAATTATATCCGTCCATTTCAAATTGCGAAGCAGTGACCAGTATTGCAGTTTAATTGAAACTTGGCGATGTTCCCATCTAATTATCTATTCATGCATTGATATTGTTTTTTATTATTATTATTTATTTAGGACATTCCTGATCGTTGTTGGTTTCAATAACATTTGATATGTAACATCCACACACAAAAAAACTTGATTACAGTTGTATTTTATTATAATTTCCTTTTCAACAAGTGTTGCTATTTTCCAACCCTTGCCTCCCTTAGCTTGCACTCATTGATAATTCAAGTAATGAAAAAGAAAAGTTAATTACAATCAAGAAAACTAGTTTTTCAACCATCCCTATGGAGGAACCTTTCGGGAATGCAAAACCAATTGTTGAAGTCAGATTCGGAGATAAAAGTGGCAGAGAATGGATTTTAATTGAAATGATGTTTACGATAAAAGATGTTCTTTCCATCTTTGGTTCTTGTATGTTATTCTATTGCTATGTGAAAAAACGTGACAATATACACCTGCTTTATGAAGATTGCAGATATCTTTCAAAGATTACGTTTATCAAATATTTTTCAATGAGTCTAAAAATAGTTCTTAGCCAACCTATTTAGGTCGGCAATTACTTCTACGTTTATTTTCATTGTTTTCGTCTTAGTTTAATAATGGATGCACTCGTTCATTTTAATTATCGGACTGACTTGGTGGAATGTTGGTTGATAACTATCATCATTCCAACAAAGTAACGGTTTGCGCTTCTTTCACCAGTGCTTCCTGTTTAGATTTTTATCTTACATTTTTTTTTTTTTTTTTTTTTTTTTTTTAAGTGAAACTCACGCCAGTTACTTGTTTGGTACTTGAAAAGATGGATTAAAAATTCAATTGACATCTTTTGGTGTCTCCCACCGCTATCCATAAACGGATTTTGAAAAAGTTCAACGATGAGCACAGCCCCTTTTCTCGATGTTTGTAGGAATTCGAAGGACAATACTTTCTAATAACGTGACGCCCTTGACCCTAATTATTATGATCCGAACAGAAACTTTCTTTAAATATTTTGGAATTTGTGTGGTATTCGTTTTTTCTTGTATTCAGTACCTCAACCTCTCTTCCCCATTGAACAAGTATTCTCCTGTGACTTTTTAGTTTTAAATTACCCATATGTTCACATAGGGTAATGAAAGTACTGCATTTGGTAAAAAAAATCTTTTTTACACGTTTTGGAACGAGCCGAGTTCAAAAAAGTGGTATAGTAAAATTGTCTGTGTATCTTTCTTGGATCAGCATAACTTCCGAACGAACTCTAACATCCCCACCGAAATTTCCGTAGAAATGCGATTAAGGCGTAAAAAGTTTAAAAACGAATATCTGTACCAGAGTTTTCTTTCCCTTAAGCGCCGCCCATCAATGACTGCTTCTTCTATGTTTCATTTAGAAGAAATGATAATATAATATTTATCGAGAAATATATCGCCAATTTCCTTCGATGTAATAATTATCACCAAACTGGCCATTTTTCTTAAATAATAAAAATATGAAAACGGTAAATTACACCAACCCATGGCAAATGTAAGTGCAGTGATCCAATTGATCGGGAGGGTGGGGGGGGGGGGAATGATTTTACTGTGCTTTGAATGTTTTGGGGGGAACTAACATATATGTATATTGGTCATTTGTATCGTTTTTCAAACTTGATTTAAATCTCGAACTTTTGAGAGCATCAATTTAAATTAATCAAAGTTGAAAATGATTAGAAAATTTCGAAAAGAGTTCGGAACTAGATATAAAATGCAATAGAAACACCATTCATTAAAATACTGACAAACATCAAGTCCAGCAAAGCAATTCCTTTTAAACACAATGGCACTCGCATTCCGAATAAAAACGAACACAGCTTCCAGGAGTAATTTTTTCGCCAATATTTATGTCCTCCTGTTCTGTTTGACGCATGAACAATCCCAGTGCGAGGGTGTCTCCGCCAAACTGCAGGTGAAAGTGTCCTTGGTTCTTCCCCCCCACCCGCACTGTGTCGCGTGTGATGTGCCTCTTTTCCGTGTATTATTATGATTATTATCTATCTTCGTCGCATTCCGCTGCTCTTTCTTCGTTCGGGGATGTTCTGCTTGGATTGGTGTTCTCTCCTGCGCTGCTTTTGTTCTTCAGGTGGTCATTCTCTGGATTAAAAGTCAGGAGTTGGAAGTGGGAGATAAGATGCTGAAGTTCTGTCATGGATATAATGGTCAGCAACGGGAGACAGGTAGGTTTGGATTTGAATTTCGAGGACTTTCTCATTCTGGAAAGTTTTGCAGATTTGTTTACTTGTTTATGAATGTATAGCACAGAAACCAAATATTGGGTGTTCCCTTTTAATAAGATTTTTTTAAAGAGTGGTCTGTAGAATGTGAATCTTCTGCAATCCATTACTCTATACTATACTATCATTATACTTGTATATTGTTTAACATTGTCTGTTGGTCTACGAGCTTTTATCCTAATGATTATACCATAAAACCTGCCAAAATAAAAATTATTATACGACTTAGTTTAATATCACCACCTGACCTTTCACTTCTGTAATGACGGCGATAATTGGTTACCGAAGAAAATTAACAAAAGTTAGGGAGGGGGGAGTGAAATTTTGATGATCTACCATCACAAAAGAAAATTAAGAAAAGTTAGGGAGAAAGGAGGGGGATGTGAAATTTTGATGATCATCCGTCAAAAGTTCAAAAAAGAGGGGCAGCTCCCTCCCCCATTCCTAGGTAAATCCATTCAGAAGTTGTGCTGACCACAGAAATACACAAATGAAGACTCTTTATCTAGGCAATTTTTTTTTTAATTTAGCATGTTCCAAAATTTAACGAATGCAAAAAAAAAAAAATCGTTCAATCATTAAATATAAGGCAATTGAAAGTAAAAAGGTGCAGTCACATCTTATCATTCGTAATTATGTCCCTTCTGCATGTTAGGTATAAATTTTCTCAGCCAAATGAAAGAAAAAATTCCAACCACTTCAGTCGCTGAAAAGGCAACTAAGTTCTCCAACTTGGCGAAATTTGTAAAAAAAAGTCGCCCAAAATGACTTTAAAAAAAAAAATTAATGATTGTATATGAATACGAAATTATAAATTACGCTAAGCCATTTGAAAGTGAGAACCAGTTTTGCATTGTAATTAAAAATTGTGAGATGTCTCACTACCCTAGTTTTTTCCTTGAAAAAGGTTTTAGATTGAGGTTTAGTTGTTCTTTTTTTCACCGCATATTTTCTCTGTCAACGTTATTGATGTTTTTTTTCCTTTCTTTAAATATTCATTGGATTACGGAATTTATTCGGCAGTGTTTTAGTTAATTATGACGCAAGGTCAGCGGTAATTCATAGATGACTGTATTAGTGTTATGGGCAATAAGTAAATGTAGACCAATTGACGGTTGAAGCAGTTTTGGGTGGAGCTTGTGTAACATTCGGCAACCGAAGAAAGGTGATCTTCTATTGTTTTATTCAGAAACCTGTCTGCCCTAATTACAAAACGAAGTTTACTTTCACACGAGTGGTGGTTTCAGCCACAATGTTTAGATGATCTAGATATTTGCCACAATTAGAATTTTTTTTACACCGTAATAAAAATATGATGTTCATGTTATTTTCAGTTTGTTTCGATCTAGTCCCGATTAGACAGCTTTTAGTTTCTAATTTTGTTTTGGATTGACTCGCAAATACATTGTACAAGAATGCAATTGTGAAACAAAGGGAAATGTTTTAAGACTTTTCAAAGGAATGCTGTTGAGCATTTAATCGCCGGAATGCACATTCTCTGCGTCGTGTTTCAGTATCTGTCTGGTTTCCCTTTCTTTTATGTGAGACACCTTATCTCTTCACTTCGTCTTGCCTTCTGTTGAGTCCTCGTAACTGCGGTGTGAAAACTTCATGCTTGAGTTAGTCTTCAATTTCTATGTGTTGTGGTGTGTTGTTCCTCCTGTTAGTCATTCGCGATTAAAACAAGACGAAGAGTCGGAGGTCTGCAAATCTGGATCAATCAACATGTTGAAGTTCTGTCATGGATATAACGCTAGCGGACATCTTCGCGATGCAGGTGAGCCTTGAGTTTGTTTATTGTTTTCAAATGTTACTTGAAACTATTTTTTTATTTCTCGTACATTAGATTAAAAAGTATTCATTGTATTTGCGCAAAAAATTAAAATCAATTTTTATGCATTGGTTTAACATAAAACGCTGATTTTAAAAATCAAAATCTCGTTTTTTGTTATACTAGAAATTACCTGTCTGAAAATAGTTATTCGAAGAAGAATGTAGCTGGAGTACATCTTTAGCGATGTGCGCTAACGGGGAGTCGAACTCGGGACTGCCAGATCTGAAAAGCGACGTTTTAACCACTAGGCAAAAGTGATTACTAGTGCCTGTCTTTTGTACACGAAACCTCCACACATCGTCGCTGTCCAAATGACTAGATTCGGATAAAGTTGACTCATTATAGGCTTCTATATATTTTCTTTTTGAAGCTGAAACTGTGATTTTTACTTCAGAATTTCCCTCCTCAAAGTTTCTGTGTGTTTTTATTACTTTTCTTTTCGTATAAATTATCGTAATTCATAACCCGCCGAAATGAAATTGTACTCAGCCAACAGCGCCCCCAACAATAAAAAATAATCACAGATAAAGAAATAAACTGGCAAAGATTCTAGTTGCGTTCGGAAACGATAAAATAGTTTTGGTAAATTTAAAAAAAAAAAAAAACTTATGCAAAAGTTTCTACATAAAGAGATATAATTTTTTTAACATACGATGCAGATCTACATCGCAATGCATTTCGACCTACCGTTAAGGTTTTCGTCAAAATCGCTTATGAGCGTAAGGTAGCTGCCAATGAAAAAATCATGTTTTTCAATTATTGTTAAAAAACGGCTCTAACGATTTTCATAAAAATCAATATGGTAATGCCTCTTAACGTATTCTAATCATACCCACCTCCAAAATTCCCGTAAAAATACTTTAATGGCGTAAAAAATTGAAAAACGAATGACTTTAACACAGAGTTCTCTTTCCTTGAGCATACCTCATCAACGATCGTTTTTTCTCCTCGTCTCAGTTTCACTTATAAGAAAAGATAATTTAAGAATTATTATTATTATTATTTTTTCAAAAAGACCCAAACTGGCCACTTTTTCTTAACGAATGGTGGAAATATAAAAACGGTGAATGACACAAATTAATATCAGTAATATAGTGTAATTGAAAGTTGTGTGACGTTCCACATCCCTAGTTTTTTTTTTTTTTTTTTTAATTCAAACTTCTTTTAAATTAAAGAATATTGTCACTAAAAGCAACATCCTTAAAAGTGTGGAGTATGAGGTTTTGTCTCACGAAACTTCCTCTCTGTTCTAAGTTGCTGAAAAATACACATTATAATTTATTTTCTTAGTTTTATACTTAGCCATTACAAAGATACTATAATAACCCTTCGGGTTAAAGATGGCAAGCTTCCATAGATATAATGTAAAATAGTTGAGAGCACATGACGTTATTGCAGGATTTCTACATTGGCAAGCTTATCGCTCTTTTTGGTTTCACTTGGCGATTACATTTTATGGTTTCCCAGAAATCTTTTATCAAAAAAAAAGAACAAATCTGCCTAGCTCATCAAACTTTCACTAAAAAATTTACACACCCAACCAAATTTTTGTTAATTTATATTTTTGACTAAAATAATTGAATACTTTTTTAAACAATATTAATATTATATTGAACCACTACAGCAAAAGTTCCATCCTGTAATGCAATACGAATCCTAATATTAGATTTGGGGTTTTTACAGCATATTCTAATATTGGTGAACTTTTAGTAAGTTTTCGTAAGAAATATGAACATCAAGAATTAACAAAATTACTAATTATACAAAATTATTGAAACACATTCTAGAAGAAAATGATTTCGATAAAGTTTCCATACATTCTTCGAAGCAGTACATTAGGAAACTAAAAAATATCTAGTTATTGAGTGCAAGAATTTAAAAATGACTTGCAACTACAAAAACCAATATCATTTAGCATGTACTAGTTTAGAAGAATTTACTAACAGTTGACAATAATCATTTAGCTTTATTAATTCATAAAATAAAAAACCGCAATGGTAATTGAGATCGGCGTCAAATTTCAAAAAAATCATAATAAACACATAATAATTGCGTGCATTTATGCTACTAACAAATGATAAACATTCTTTCAAGCGATGTCAAAGTAATAAAAAAAGAAAAGTTCGTGAAAAAAACAACTATATTTAACATAAAAACTAGCCTGCTGAATGAGACGAAAAAATAAAAACAAATGATTAAGAACACTAACCATCAAGTTTCATCACAACCATCAAACACTGCAAAAAATGTCCTGTTAAAATTCTCTTACGAAAATTCTATAATCTTCAGAACATTACCGAAATTTATTGTGCACAAAAGCGAACAATTGAACAAACTTGAATAAATAATATGTTACTTTGCAAAGTAGAATCCTTCATTTTTGTTCTGCTATTTAAATCTCCCACGAATTCGACGAAATAAATCTGATGTTCTTACTTGTTTGTTTAAAAAGCACGATCGCCAAAGTAAGAACAAAGCTCTGCGCATGTCTGGAAATCGGAGCAATTTGGCGAAAGTTTTGTGCTCTCAACTTCGAAAATCCGCGAGATGGCAGCACTTACGTATCGGCGAAGCTTGCCTTCTTATAGTTTTAAGTTCTTTGGCCATTATGCTTTGTAGGTTTATTATAATTAATAATTATTCACAACCAAGCAAAATGTCCGTCTGTCCCAAATAAAAAATAATTCTCAAAAAATTCAAAAGTCGCAAGCAATTACAACTTCCGGTAATTTAAGAGAATTTCCTAGTAAAAGATTGTTTCCTATACTCGCTATGTTACAATCTTCTAGCCCAATGCATTTAGAAACTACTTTTTATAAAACCTTTAAATTTGTCGAGTAAGTCCGAAAAAGATCACTTAATGAAATGACTTAAATTGTTTTCGTCTATTGTCAATTATAAATGTAAATAATAAAAGACAAAACCAGGTGGAGCCACTGCATATGTATTGGCGTAATGATTTGAAATATGAAATTAAATATATTAGACGCTATTTTCGAGTTTTTACTTTATGTCATTTCATTAAGTGATCGTTTTTGCACCTACTTACCAAATGTCAAGCTTTTCTGGGAGGTAGTTTCTAAATGCACTGGGCTATTGGAGAAAAGTGAGTAGATTACGAATCTACTGGTCTGCCGTGGCAAAAATGGCCGAAACTGATCAAAAATCGACTTGGAATGAGTTGAACTAAAATTCGATTGCCAAATATGTCGTAACTTGCCAAAAAGAGAACAAACTTTTTCGTCTGGCAACCCACTGCATTTTGATTTTCAATGAGAAAAAGCGCAAACGATTTCTGATATCTGGCTCGGAAAACTTGTATCTTTTAAAATTAAGCCAAATTGGCGACATCAGTTACGTCATCAGTGACGTAATGTTTATTGCCAATTTGGCTCATTTGTGAAAGATGCAAGTAAGCCATCGCCACACATCCGAATCGTCTGCAACCTTCTTAATTGAAAATTAAAGAGTGAGGGTTACCAAATAAAAAAAAATGCTCATTATTTGGCAAGTTATGGCGCATTTGGCAATTAGATTTAGTTCAATTTATTAAAAGTCAATTTTTGACCAGTTTCGGCCATTTTTGCCACGGCAGACCAGTGGATTCGTAATCTACAATTAAGAAGGTTGCAGACGATTCGGATGTGTGACTATGGCTTACTTGCATCTTTCACAAATGAGCCAAATTGGCAATAAACATTACGTCACTGATGTCGCCGGTTTGGCTTACTTTTAAAAGATACAAGTTTTCCGAGTCAGAGATCAGAAATCGTTGCGCTTTTTCTCATTGAAAATCGAAGTGCGATGGGTTACCAGACGAAAAAGAGGATTCATTTATTGGCAAGTTATGATATATTTGGCAATCGGATTTAGTTTAACTTATTAAAAGTCGATTTTTGACCAGTTTCGGCCATTTATGCCACGGCCGACCAGTGGATTTGTAATCTACTCACTTTTCTCCAATTCCTATAAAAAAAATTCAGAATGATGTTGGATGGGGTCCAAAAACTGCAGTCGCCTCTCAGTTTATAGGGAATGATCCTTACTAGGATTTCCTCTTAACTTCTACCTCTTCATTTTATCTTAAACTTCACCACACTTGTTTCTGCAAATCAATTGCTTTCAATACTTAGGATTACTAGAACGATGACGCAACGTTCAAAGTACTTATGCCTTGTGTAAATGACAGGAAAATCTGAAAACGTGAGTGACGGATAGCAAACTCCATTCAGACATTTCCCAACATCCGTTCTCCTCAAACATTCGAATTCGACGTAATCGCGCGACGTTATGTGAAGGAATTTTATCCACATGGCTTCGTCGTCCCACTTGTCACCTAAGAATGTCATATCAATTGAATTCCGCTTACCCTCGTGGTATTTTTCTTCCCTCCCTAACAGGAGTTTTTATTTTTACTTCAGCTGGAACTTATATGGGTTCGCTTCTTAGTTCATTTCAGTGTGAGTAATTCTGTGGTCATAAACTTACCCCAGTTTCTTTATGGCCAATGAACCCTTAGGATTTTCCCAAGACAGATTTTAATAACGTGTGGTCCTTTTTAAATCTTTATAACTCCGATTTTTTGTGTGTATGTATGTTTGTCGATAGGAGCGGAATCTGGAGGTCTAATTAACCCCCTTGCCGTCATGCAATCGGGCTGAAACTTGGCAGATAGATACGATATCGATGACAATGCATTGTATCCAATTTTGGGCTGTTACTGTCCCTAAAAGGTCGCTTTTACGGAATACTAATAAACCAACTTGCCGTCATCTACAATCGCGTAAAAAGACTTTCAAACCGATCATTGTTGAAATTCTTTCCTGTTGCCAATTTTTTTTTTTTTTAATAAATAATGAAATTACTTTAATCTGAATAAATAAAAGATATTATGATGTGAGTGATATATTCACGTTCATTTTAATAAATAAATTTTGAAACGTAGTTGGCCGCACATTTTGCTGATATAAATGTTTTTAATATTTAAAATTAGATGCAAACGACAAGCACACGCTGTTTACAAACGAGGCGCTATGTAAATAAATATAAAAGTTGGCGTTGCATGTAAAGAATTTATATTAAAAACTTTGTTTTTATGGATTATATTATTTAAAAATTCAAATCATATTTTGTCCATCTCCAAAAACTATTAACTTTTTCTCAGATGTTAATGAAAAATCTAAATATTGAGTAGATTATAAAGTCAACAATCCATATTATTTCACTTCAAAAATCGTCAATAGTTAAAATTAAATATGCAATAAGAACTTTTCTATATTATCTTAGGGTAGGAATTTATCACTTTTACTTTTAAAAAACTTAATCTGTTTAAAATAAGCTCAAGGATGCTAGTAAATCCTAAAATTTGTCAGAGGAAATTTTAAAAAGAATAAATATAGTTTATTTTCATAATTACTCAGTGAAAATTTTTCGACCAGGCAGGTAGAGATATATCGTATCAGAACTTGGGTATTGCGAAAACAAATTATGCCAAGTTTGTCGCAAACTCGTCAACTTGGGCACATTTTATTATAAAAAATTACGAAATAACAGAGTTATTGTTATGTGACATAAAAAGGAGTTTTCTATCATTAAATGTCGCCAAATGTGGCATGCATGAAATCTAGTTATGATATGCCACAATAGGCCGTGTGTAGAAGAGGCTTATTAGGTACAGTTACTGCCAGAACCCAACTTGTTTAATTATAGTTTCGAATTCTTTTTAAGTTCGGGTTTTTTTTTTTTTTTTTTTTTTTTTTTACCATTTACTGTGTCCTTGTTAATTTCTTTGAATGGGAACTAAATACTACAATACATGGTTTCCGACTGTCCGCGTGTGATACGTACTTGAATGGAACATATTTCCCAAGTTGAGTAGTTCCAAGGTTGATGCTTTGTGTTTACAGAATGGGAAACTTTTAACTTTCCTGTATTTTAACATGAATTTTTCTGTTACATATTGTCAATATTTTTTACTTTTCAAGCGTTATCATCAAGCAATAGGGAATAAGCCTCGGTATTTCATTTTAGAGAATTTTTACAATCTGAATCTGCAATGCAATTAATTATTTATTAGAAAAATAAATCCAATTAGTTCTCGTTTCTTGATGTGCCATTCTCCTAGTTCTTAATTTTGTTCATTTAATTTTTTTAAATTTTTTATGCTCAAATTTATTAATAATCCCTTTGAATTAAGTTGGAAAAGCATTCATTGAAAAATGCCTTAAACTCTTTGGAAAATAAAGGACAGTGACTACAAATAGTCCTTTTTTTTTTTTTTTTTTCAAACTTTCGATATTGTAAGCTGCTACTTGAAAGGATGTATCTCAATACAAATAGACAACAAAAACAATGTGTTCACTTAATTATAGAAAGAAAATATCCACTTAAGTATTAAGTTAATTTATGGGGAACTGAAGATCGAACACCATTGCTCTGTTTTTATTACGATTTTTATTCTCAACTTTCCACATTTAGTTGACTATGCACATTGTAATTTTAAAAATTCATTATTACGTGGTGAAACTTAAATATGCGGGTAACGCATGATAAAGGATAAAATATGTTGACCCTCTCACCTACTGAATGCCGGTCAAATTTTTCACTCTGTTTTTCTATAATTTCGAATGATTATTCAAATTGTAGTAAAACATTATCTTTAATTGCTTGTTTCCTATGTTGTGCTCAGTAGTGTTCTGAAAAAGTTATTTAAAAATTTCAAAGAAATTAGAGAAAATAAAATAGCCGACCTGCTCGAAATGTCGACAGTCGCCCTACCCACTCCCCTCCAGCTTCTATGTGCTTGTAGTTTTTGGTGCTTTTAAAAGGTTTCATCCAGGAAGAACCGCTCCAATGAAATAATGTATGGTGCTAAGCTCTTGTATATGGGATTAAGGTAAGAAGTCGTAGATATTTACTTCCTTGTAGATCAATGTTCTTTTTGTGGATATTTTTTTTTTAAATGTATATATTTCTAGAGGGCAACTGTTAAATTTGACTATTGAAATTCTTTCGTGAAGTCTTTTCAAAAACCTCGTAGAGAGTTGTATTAATAGTATTATAGCGCAAGCATTCCACAAGGATTGTAGACGCCGGGATATAGTTAGATCATGATCTGTTTGAAGTAAAGAATACTTTTTAAGAGGTCTTTCAATAACTGCCCCCTCCCTATCTGTGACTGACCATCACGTTGGAGGAACCTACTCCTTCCACCCACTGCGCGTGACGTATTTTATGCACGTATGTATTGAATGTTGTAGAATTTAATACAGTAGTATAGCCATAAGAACTATGTTTATGTTCTCAAAATTACGAGAATGTATAGGAAGAATTTTTGAAACATTCTGATGAGGGAGCTCAGAGCACCTTAAAAGGCATTATCATAGCGAATTTGATCAAAATCGTTTTTTGGCAACTGCTAAAAAACATACATTTTTCCAATGGCAGCTACCTTCTGCGCGTGCGCAATTTTGACAAAAACCTTAATGACAGTTTCCATGGCCACCAGTAACCAGTATGCAAACGTTAAAGATCGTAGGTCAATCCGTTTGGGAGTTATGCTGGATTTTTTTTTTTTTTTAATCTAAATATCATGACATTCCCTGGTCAACGTATGGTCATGCTGTTAGTTTCTAGTTAATTTTCTGTTCAACTTAATTGACAAAAGTCTCTGAAATTATTGATGCAAATAGTGTTCTTCATTGAATGGTATTCTTTTGTTTAAATCGAAGCCAGTTATACATCACGATAATTGTTTCGAAAGAAAGGGGAAAAAGGAACAAGACATGGTTGACCTTGCTTTCTTTTAATTGCAGCCCAACTTAGAACGTCCTCAGTCTTGCACCACTGCCCAAATAGGCGTCACCACATCCTTAAAGGAAATCTTATTCCTCTTCTTTTAAAAAAAAAAGATCTCCACTAGTTAACGAAATCTGCCATTTTTCAATTAAAACGACGCACAATCGGTCAGTAGGTCAATAAGCTTTGTTTGGTATTTTTCAACTTGAATGGTTATGAGCTATCTTATTGTTACCGTTGATCACCTTTGTTATCTGCCGATACTCATTTTTGATGGCATAAAAGCTATAGTGTGTGATAATGGGACGTAAAACGATCTGGTTTGTTTTCATTTAGGAAGGGCGGCTTTATTAGTGGCAGGATTTTATTTGGGTTAATTTGCAATGTAGGACGCATACACCTGAGTGACTTGAGTATTTGCGAAGATGAAATTTAAATACAAACTTCTGCAATTCGATGTCTGCTTTCTGATTAAGCGATAACACGAAACTAGTTGTAGTAAACGAGAGCAGAGCCCGATTTAGTTAACTCATTTTTATACGCACAACACAGGGAAGATAGGGCCCTCCATTGGCGATATTGTCATTTAAATAGTAATGGCAATTTTGATTACCGTTTTCATTAAATTTACGTCAAGATATAATTTTTAGTAACTATAATGAGTTATAATTTAAAAAAAATCAGTCATTTTGGGGTTTCACAAAATTTGGCGCGTTATGAGAAATAAGGCCCTTGCCGAGGGGATACTATGCACCAAAGCAGCGTATCGTGAGCATTGAGAAAAGTTTCAGGAAAATGTACTATCCCTTTCATACTTTAATTTATTATTATTCAATTTAATTCATGGGGGGATTTTCAATTTAATTCATTTGAAAAATGCGTATAAAACATATTTGATTTCAATAGTAACTACCACCAAAGGGGGGAAGGCTATTTCTAAGCATGTTTATATTGCGGATCATAAAGTCCAGATACCCATACATGTACAATTTGGTGATATTTAATTGAAATCTCCCTCAAGCAAACTAGTACATTAAGTAAACCAACAAAATTCCTAACAATTTGAGGTGTGTTTTTTTATAACTAAAAACGCCAACAAGTTGGTGAGTTTTGCTACAAACTTGGCAAGAATACTTTTCATCGAATATCTACCTTTTAATCTGATGCCTCTATTTGCAATCAATATATAAAAGAGTTACTAAAGAAGCTCTTCGTGTTGGAATCACTTTACATTACACTAATTCAATGAGAAGCTTATACTACAAAGGTTCTGTTCATCAGACACCAACATTTCTAGGCAAATCTATGAAGCTACATGCGCGATATGTTAATTGTAAGGTCTCGTCGAGACGAATTCCAATTATAAAATTCTGCCGTAAGTACCAGAAGAGTGCTTCTATAATACCTCTAACTCTATGGAAACTTTCATAATTCTTCAATAACTCTATTGAAAAGTGCTTCTGTTATAACTCTATACTTTCTAATCCGATATCACATCAATTTTCAAATATAGAGGTATCGAATTAGATCATGAATATTCAATGAAAATTTTTCTTGCCATCTTGGCGACATGTTTTTTTTTTTAAACCTCCAAATTGGCGTTATCTTTGTTATGTGCCATCAACAAAAACAAGAGGATATTTTTGTCGTTAAATACCGCCAAGTTGTATATGAACCAGGTGGGTAGGTACAGTCTTTTAGTGACAGTGACTGGCACAATCTACGTTTATTTCTTTATATGCAAATCGAGTGTGTGAGGTATTTGTTCTATTATTTCAAAAATTGAGAACAACCTTTGGCTTTTCATACCAGTTCGACTTTATTGTTTTCATTCGCGATGCGGAGAGTGCCATTTCCTCCTTCCACCATTCTAATCTGATTAATCCGTCATTTTATTTCCTTGAAAAATTCCATCCAGATAACCGACATCTTTTTTTTTGTATGAATTCTCACTTGCCTGTGTAATTTCCTCTCCACACTGTCCGCTTGCTGTCTCTTGAAGCATTGGTCACATTTGACAGACGGAATTCTCGGAATTGGAGCACGGTCAGAAGTCATTTGAAATTGACGCGCGCTTCGGGTCAAACCAGAAGAATATTTAATTCAGGAAAAGTCACGGGGTCGATTATGGCGCGAGACGAAGATGGATAGTTTACGTGGATTTCCAGTTCCTGGAACCTTAAATGTGCCAGAAATAAATGGAAATTACACGTTGCCGATGCATGCTTTTGACTTTTGTCGGCGAACAAAACGACTGTAAACGAATAAATAGCCATATAAGGTTTTTCGAAATGAAACAGATCCTGAAATATTCTGCGACAATGTTAAATGCAACTTTGTTTTGCAATTTTTAAATTCGCTTAGTTAAAAATTAATTTTAAAGAAATTATTAAATTTTGTTGCTGAACAATTTGAAGAAAAAAAAAAAAATTGCAAAAAATAAAAATTGGATTCAGTTGTTTTTAAGGTTGTAAATGAAGAACAATCCGCAATTTTCGGCATTTCTGATTGAATTTTAGTATAAAAGATCTCATTTTGTCGAAACCTTTTATTTCACTTATGCTAACACATGCCTGTGAAATTTTTAGTTTTATCAATAGCAAATTTAGTTTTAGTTTTATCTATAGCAAATTTAGTTTTAGTTTTATCTATAGCAAATTTAGTTTTATTTATAGCTACTGCAAGTTTAGATACCCATTCGAATATCATTCTCAATTTTTATATATATATAATGTTGGGGAAAACTAGTAGATTAAGAATATACTGGTCTGCCGGGGCAAAAATGGCAGAAATAGTTAAAAAATCCACTTTGAATGAGTTCATATTACCAAATATATCATAACTTGCGTAAAAGTTAAGGCCCTTTTTCTCTTTAATTTTCAATTTCGAATGAAGCAGACGATCCGACTTCTCCTTCGCCAAATATTTACATCTTTTAAAAGTGACCCAAGTTGGCTATAAATATTTTGTAACTGATGACGCATCATTTATTGCCAATTTGGCCCACTTTTAAAATATGCAAATATATATTTGGCAAAATATAGTTCGGATCGTCTGCTCCATTCTTAATTAAAAATTAAAGAAATGTCGGTTACCAAATAAAAATAATGCTCATTATTTGGCAGGTTATGATATATTTGGCAATCGGATTTGGTTCAACTCACTCAAAGTCGATTTTTGAACTGCTTCGGTAATTTTCATCCCGGCAGTCTAGTATATTCTTAATCTATTAGTTTTTCTCTGGATTGTATAAACAATTCAGAATGATGTTTGATGAGGGCGTAAACTTGCAGTTGCCTCTCAGTCTACTAGGATTGAGTACCTCAGACAGACTGACCGAACTTCTGTGTAGACTTTTAACTCGAATGTAATGTCGGTAGAAACCATAAAGCATCTACTTAAAGTCACGATCAATTCTACGAAGAAATCAGACAATCTAATACCTTCTTTTGTAAAGAATTTGGACGTTACCGAAGTTCTCATTGTTTGAGAGACGGGAAGCGTTTGAAGTGGCCTTTAGCCAAGTTCACTGACACTAAATGTTACCCTGGACTTAGAACCAAGAAAGCCCATTCAACTGCGATCTTGTGCGAAATCATCCTACGAACTCGTTTGCGTTTCACTTTTTTTTTTTTTTTTTTAAGTAATGAATGCTAATAGTTCACCTTTTCCACGATGATTCCCGTTATTTGTGTTGCTTAATGGAGTATTGTCATTCATTGCTGAATGGGGTATTGTAATTTAATGTAGAAAAAAAAATGTCAGGCATATTATGAAATATCACATATTATAAAATTGAAATTAGGATTGTTAGATTTTACCGCGTGGAATCAATTTAAAACTCTTTAATCCCCATTACGGCCCTGCCGACCCAGTCCCATTCCGGCCGTGTCTTTTCACTCACAGCTCCTTCCCCTCTTCTTGGATGGACCCTTGGAGGTCCGATACCATTAACGGTTCACTACAATGGGTCTAGAGAACTCTCTTCACAGCGGGGGAGAAGAGGGGCCGAGGTATTTTTGCGACTGTCGTCACAGAAGGGTGGGTAAAACAGGTGGTTTTCATTCTTATCTTTGGAAGCCTTTCTTTTCACAGCTTCATGTCCGAAACACAAATACTTTCTACTACTAAAGAAAACAAATAAAACGCCTTGAGGATTTACTAGTTGTCAACCTCTGCCTGGAAACCATATAACGAAGAGAGATAAATTAACTTTAGCTTAGCAGGGGGTCGATTGCCCTTCTCTCTTAAATGCCCGACTTGGAGGGGTGAAAATGGTTTTTCTTCTCGGGCGGGAACCCGGTCCCTAAAGGATATTCCAGAAAACTGCTTTGGGAACTAAAGAGTTAAGAACTCGTTCTATTTTCCCTTCTTTAAAAAATATATATATATATATTAACAGTTCACTTTTAGAAGAGGGTTTCCATTAATGTTACTGCTAAATGGAGTTTTGCCATTTAATGCAAAATCTGAGGAGCGACTGCAAGTGTAGTTACCCTATCGAACATCATTCTGAATTTTTGTATAGAATGTTGAGAAATGTTATCCACCTGTCTGCCTAGTCAAAAATGGCCGAAACCATAATTCAAAAATCGACTTTGAATGAATTGAACAAAATCCTATTGCCAATCCGATTCATAACTTGCCAAATAATGAGCATCCTTTTTGATATGGTAACCCACTGCTCTTTAATTTTCATTGAGGAAGAGTGCAGGTGATATTTATTCTTTGGTGAGAAATACTTCCAGCTTTTGAAAGTGAGCCTAGTTGGCGGCAAATATTACGCCATTGATGATGTAATATTTATTGCCAATTTGGCTGACTTTTAAAAGATCTTGGCGTCAGGAAACACAAATCGTCTTCAACCTTCTTAATTGAAAATTAAAGAGTGGTGCGTTACCAGACATAAAATAATGTTCATTTTTAGACAAGTTATGACATATTGGCAATCGGATTTAGTTCTACTCATTCAAAGTCGATTTTTGAATAGTTTCGGCCATTTTATGCCCTGGAAAACCAGTGTATTCATGATCTACTAATATTCCTCTACATTTATTTAAAAAAATAAAAAATCAAGATGATGTTCAATAAGTCACCTAAACTTGCAGTCGTCTTTCAGTCTAATTGGAATATTGAAATTCAATATACATTGTGGCCACAAAACCTGGAAATCGGGGAAAATGTCAGGGAACTTTCTGATTCTGAAAAAAATCCGAAAAATGTCAAGGAACTTTTTTTAATTTTTGCGAAAATCAGGAAAATTTTCTATTGTTTTGATGATACGTTTCCCAGTATTTCATCCGTATTTTGGCGCCATTTTCCCGGAGAATTGTGATAACCGTTAGAAGTTTCATGTGACGGTATAATTTAAACTTTTCGTTACTGCCAAAACTATTTAAAAAAAATTGGCATATTATCTCTTTGGCAGAAATGTTCTATTTGATCTACGCATCTGGAAAAATCGGAAAATTTTAAAAAAAGTTTTCCTTATAAAATCAAGGAATTTTTTAGAAATCTGTCAGGGAATTATTAGGGAACTTTTTTTCTCTGAGTTTTGTAGCCACCCTGAATAGATACAAATTTCAGACTATGCACATGTAATACTGAAATTAGGAGTACTGACTTATGCGGAATCAATTTAAGAACTCAAAGTGTTTTTTTTTTTTTTTTTTAAGTAATGTTAATTTTTCTTTTTACGAGATGGTTTCCATTAGTGCTACTGCTCAATATAATTTTGCTATAGTAATATTGCTATCCTTGTCATAATGCAATTTGTCTACCTCTTGCATATAAAATCTGTCAAGATATAAACAGGGAATAAACAATTATAACTCGAATGTGTCAACAGAGGTTGTGCATTTATTATTCTGAAATGTTTTAGACAAGTACGTAGGCATTCTTGTTTAATCAATCGTACACTTGAAACCATTATTATTAGGAAATAAAAAAACATAAATAAATTATTTGTATTTTCTTAAAAATTGTATTTTTAATTCTGTAAAGGAAAATAGATATTACTTCCTGAGCTTTTATTACTAAATAGAGTCCCACCCCATTGTCAATGAGGTTTATGAATGAAATATGGGCGAAACTCCTACAAGCTGAAAACATGGACAGTTCCTGTTACCACGAAGAAAGATTCTTTTTCCTAGTGTTGGCAAACCCATGTTTAATTCTTTATATTCTGGATAAGGTTCATTAATGTCCGGGATCCTTAAACTCTTATGCAGAATTAATTTGAAAAAGATAAACCATTTTTCTTGTGCCTTCATCTAAGTTGCAGAATAATTTTTATTTTTCTAATTCTCTCTTGAAATAGAATATATTTTCAGTTTCAGTGTGCATAGAAAACGATTTTTAATTCGAATAAATAAAATATTAATAAAAGAAGTTAATAAAAAATTTTAAATATTTTTTTTTAAAACTTGGGTTTAATTGAACAAAAATAAAAAATTTGGGAAGGGATTCCTGGATCTTTTATTGTAAAGAATGTATTACTATATTAGCTTTTTTTTAGTATCCTAATCAAAAATTATTCTAATCAAACTACGACTAACAGAATGCGTTACAATCAGGATTATGGTGTTGAGGTGAAAACATTCCATATTAATTAATCTGCAGTGTCGAAGCGTCTTGTACGTTGATATTTTAACTTTTACGATAATACCTTACTTTTCTAATTAAGGAAATTTAACCCAAAAGGCAGGTAAATTTGTTTGAATATTTAGGAAATATCATTGATTTTTGTATGAACTCATTCAACCTGTTAATAGTCAGAAACGTGATGTGTAAAAAATAAATTTTAAAGTATATATATTATTGGTATCGATAATGAAGTGTTGAACACTAAATCTGTGTGTATTTTATTCGTAGTTTTGACTTTTCGGTGGCGATAATCATCATATCTTAAATATAAATGTCTGAGAACGCCAGTAGTGTGATTGGTGGTTCGAATCATAAACAAAGATCACCTTTCAATCTTCAATCACCCATCTCGAAAACAATTCTCTGGAACAATGAAACAAAACGAGCTTGTACCATCCTTCAAGGAGATAGGTACCAGGATAATTGCAACCCACCCGAGCGTGAGCTTTAAACATTGTCGTCGGATTAATTTGGTTCTTTTTTTAAAAGTTGCAAAAACCTGTTCTTCATCAGGCAAGCAGACCATCGGAGTGTGACCTACTGTTTTCTCATTCAAAAGTTGTTCTGAGAGTATTCTCCTGCAGTTGTTTCGCTCTCGATCTTGTTCCATTATTCTTTCTCTGGTGGCTGGCGGTTGAACAGTGTGCGTTTGCTTTTTCATATATCCGGCGGCCCTTTTTGGAATATGCGTGAGGATACCCTAAGGAAACTGGACCGATTCTGCGTGTGAGTTTCACTTTTGTATACTTTTTAGTTTAATGAATGTGTTTTGTGATTTCTATTCAACGAATCGAGAAGGTTGCCCGTTTTCCTTTTCACAAAAAAACTTTTTCTTTCAACCTCTTCTCCATTTCATAGAGAAAGAAAGCATTTATATTTTATAGGATTTCAAATAGCTACTGAACAACCTATTGTGTTTTGTTATAGTAACTTATAGTTTACTAACACATTTCTAAATGATGCTATTCACGCAGGGTGTCTATAGTAACGACAGTGCAGAAATCATGGGATTTTTCGGAAAATTACTATAAATCAAGGAATCCAAAGACTCCAAAAGTTACAAAAAAATTCACTAATTTATAAGAAATTTAATTTACTGGTTATTTTTAATTATAATTAACTTCAGAGAAGTCTTTTTCTAAAACTTTTGAAGTAATCAATTACTACACTGTTAAAAAAATTTGTCCACCTTGCACCAAAATTTGGTTCCCATTTAGCTGCCACCAACATTTGGTGCTTAGTTTCGCGATTTAGTGGTGCTTACGGTCCGAGGTTGCACCATTAAATCGTGAAACTAAGCACCAAATGTTGGTGGCAGCTAAATGGGAACCAATTTTTGGTGCAAGGTGGAACAAAATTTTTAACAGTGTAGTATTTTCTGGGGGTATTTTAATATTTTGTTTTATAAAAATGTCGGACTGTCAGTGAATTGTTTTTCCTCTGGACACCCTGATGAATTTAAGTTTTGTCACACATTATTTCCCTGTTTAAATGCATCAAAATATCTCTCTCTGATATTGTTATAATATGTCAACATTTCACTGAGATATTTTTTTTTTTTTTTTTTTTTTTTTTGTACGTTGCTTCTCTGGTCTTAATCAGAAAACCCGTATTGGGAATTGACTATCATTCCATACATTTAATCCTTTCATTGAACACAGTTAACATACACAAGTGCAGTAAAATTTTTGGAGCTCACTGGGATAAGGAATTACGTGCCAAAATCTTACTGGGTGATTAGCCCTTGGTTTTCATTGAATTCTTGAATCCTTATTATAATTATTTACATTGCTGACCTAACCTCCTCAAATAAAGAAAAAGAGAATTGCATCCTTTTTCAGACATCCGTGTTTTATAGTGAAAGTATCGAAAAGGCGTATAAATGTGTTAGCTTTATACTACCCTACAGTACTACCGCATCGGAACCGCGATAGCGCCTCCGGTAACGCGGTCGTAATAACTTGATGTGAAGTCAATTTTAAAACGATCAAAATAACTGCATTAAATTAATATTATTTGAAAAATAATTCAATAGTGTTTCATAATTTAAAGATAATAAACGTAACATAGAATATATTTGTATTTTAGTTTTGTATTGAAGGTTATAATAGCAGCAAATTTAAGGGTTTGAATAACTGTGTTTGGTAGCAACAAATTACTTTTTACTGCGCATAGTATTTTGGTTTGGAGAAACTTCTTTCTTTTTCTTTAGACTTTTCCTTTTGCTGCCGCAAAAAAGGTAAATCAGCCGATTTTTTACTGCAACACCTCTTTTATTTGCTACTATAATGTTGTGATGTCACAGGGTTTATGCTTCGGTATACATCTTTGGTTCCAAAAACAACAACCGTTCACTTTTGGAAAATGCTAGCACTTTATGTATTGCTATTATGATAAGATAATATTTTTAAGAAAGGTTTTAATGCAGATGTCTTTTAAAAATATAGCTGGAGTAATTGGATCAAATAGGGAAAGGCTTAAAACCGCTTATGAATATGAATGAAATGTTTTGTATGGCTTCAGAAATAAATAAGTTACAAATCAAGGATTGACAATATTTAAAACTGTCTTGTTTGAATGCCCTCACGTTAAAATTAAACACATAAAAATTCAAGTTTTCACTGGATAATAAGTATTTTTTACATTTACTTACCTAAAGGCGAGTAAAAGCTTAACGTGAACGTGGGTAAATCTACAATTCACACATTCATTTTTGAGTGTGCGTCTCTTCATCGTTGGCGGTAGCTTTGATTGTGGGATAGAAAAACTTATATATATAAGTTTCGACTAGTACTCGAATCAAAATTGTGGTTTTGGAAAAAGAAGCTGAAACATTTACCAACATTTCCTTTACAAATTTCATTTATTTTCATTCTTCAACGTCCCATAAATTCCTCCTTCACTGGATATTGAAAACTCAAGTGAAAAAGATTCGGGTCATTCTTTATTAGATTTGAACATGCAATAATAAAAATATATTTTCGATACTTTAACTCCGAATCTTCTTTATTAGACATGCAACTAATGTTCCACATTCAATAATATATTTTTTCCCTAAATACAGCGGGAATCGAAAACAAAAAAAAAACTTGCGTATGAGGATTTTTTTGTCCGAGTGTGAAAAAAAAAAAAAATTAAACCCATTTTGAATGATGTATAATAAACGATTATCATTGTCCCCTGTCCGTCGTGTTAGAATGAAATGGTTGCGTGGAAATTTTTTCTGAGTGTGTTTGGACGATGAGCTTCGTGGAAAAGAGGCTGCAAATGAGCGATGGGGTCTGCAATCTCACGTTCTCCATCGTTCTTTTAATAGTCAGGAAGTCACGTTTCTCATGTGTCCTATCAGTGGGGCGATCGCACGCAACAACCACCCTTTATGGCTTGTATCAAAGTGCGACGCTTGTTTTTTACTAGAGAGCCTGTTTACATTTACGACCGGAGAAATCCCTTTTTGCTTTACTTCGTCCGATATTTACAGCTTAAGATATATTTTTTGGTTTGAAAACAAAAGCCTGTAGTTGATAAAGCAATTTAAAAGTTCCCGTACTCCAACTTAAAAAAAAATAATTGCCCGTGTTTTTTTGTTGTTTTTTTTTTGTTTTTTTTTAATTATTTTTCTTTTCTTTTATTGTCTGTTTACAATTTTATCGATTCTTTTATTTTTATCGTTTGGTTTTCCTCGTGCTGAAGTTGTGCAATAATAAAGTTCCACGTCATTTTGTTCTTCATTGCAAGATGATCATTCAGAGATTTGAACTGATTGAGGCTTATTCCAATATAAATCAGATGATAGGTGCAGAGTCCCATAAAATGGACGTACGCGCGTACGATGTACGCAGGAAATCGTCAGATCCTGCAGGAAATTAAAATTTTTTTTTTTTTTTTTAAGGAGAAATTTCAGTTAGACAGGGCGGGAAAGGGGGATCATTGACTCCCGTAACGCCGGGAAGGGGATGCTATTCTCCAAATAGTTCACCACCTGTTACTTCTATATGCAGGGTGGCCACAAAATTCAGCAAAAAAAGTTCCCTGATAATTCCCTGATTTCCCTGACAGATTTTTAAAAAAAATCCCTGATTTTAGGGCAAACTTTTTTCCAAATTTCCCCAATTTTCTTAGGTTTTCCAGATGTCTAGACACCCTGATCAAATAGAACATGTATTCTAAAGAGACAATATGCAATTGTTTAAAAAATAGTTTTGCTGATAAAAAAAAAGTTTAAATTATTTCGTAACATTAAACTTTTAATGGCTTACCACTCCAAATCTCCATGTAAATAGCGCCAAAATATGGATGAACGTGCCTTAAGCAATACAAAATTTCCCCGATTTTCACGAAATTTTAAAAAGTTCCCTGATTTTTTCCAGAATCAGAAAGCTCCCTGACATTTCGCTGATTTCCAGGTTTTCCTGGTTCTGTGGCCACACTGTATATAGAAAGGAGAAATTCCAGTTAGGCTGGACAGGGAAGGGAGGAGTGTTGCCATAAGGAGGAAAGGGGGTTTCATTTCCTGATTTTGAAATCTGAACCTATTGAAACATGTAATTACACTGAGAGTTTATTTCCTTCATTCTTTTTAATTTGAAAGAATTCTTGGATACTCCATTGTAATTTAAAAGAAGCTACATTTTTCTTTAAAATGATTAGGAGCTATCCAAGCAAAACAATGAAGATAAAATGCCGTATTTGCAAGAAATGTTAGAGCAAAACTATTCCCAACGTTTAAATCGAGAGCACAAAAATGAAAATAGTTATGAAAGGAGGCATGCTGGACAAGCATCAGTGTTTGCTATCGTTTCACAAGCTTAACCTTTAAGCTAACCCAGCACCAATGACCCTAATATTGCAACTGGAAATGTGCCATTAAAAACTGATGTTTCTCCTGCAGAGTGGTGCTTCCAAAATCAATGCCAAGAAGATTTTGAATTAAACAACTTAATTCTCAATAGTACGTAACATTTAATTTTCTTCAGCAGTATAATTTAAAGCCCACAGACTCGCAGGAAATTTTTGGCAATAGCATTTGTGTACGCAGGAAGGAAATATTTTTCTGGAGCCCTGGATAGGTGTAAAATTTTTTGAATTTCTGATTTTCCGAGACAACTGATAGTGGCACTGTATGCGGAGAACTTACCAACAATTTGTTGAATTATTAGAAATGAATAGACAAGATACTTGGTTCCAACAAGATGGTGCGACATGCCATACAAGTAATGAAACTGGGGACGTGATCAAGATTTTTTTGATGATCAATCCTTTTGAAAAAATCTTTAGCCATCGCGTTTCCCTGATGTATGCATTCTTGACTTTTTTCTGTATATTAAAAGAATGAAGTTAATGAAAATCCTTAAACATACAAACATAGGTGATCTGAAAATTGCCATTGCTCAAAGAATACAAGAAGTCACTCCCAGCATCTTTTGAAAGGAGTTTCTAAAAATATCAGTAAACCACTTCAACTTTGCCTCCAAGAAAGGGGCGGAAATTTGGAACATTCATTATAAATGCAAGCTTAATTTTTTTTTTTTTCTTTTTTTTTTTCCTGCTTTATGTTCAAAGTTCTTTTCATTATTAATATAAAAATTATTGTTTTATGTATAATAAATTCCTGAATCACCAGTACAGGAACTGTAGCTTATCAAAACTAAAAGATACAACTAAAAATTAAACAAATTTCTAGGAGATGCGGAAGTAAAATTATTGTCCATGAAACTTCAAATAACAAGACCCCCCTAGCTTACATATTCTTCAACATTTGCTTTTGTTGCACTTTTAATGCTAAAGCTGCCCGGTTTTTTTTTAGTGAAGTGGTTTTGCAGTCAAGCTGCAAATCTAAAAAATGGCGACTGTATAAACTGAACTGAATAAAAGTCATACCTACGTATTCGCAATTTATTTAAAAAGTCAATTTTACTCTTTCATTATTTTGAATTTTGTTATTGACCTAATTCAACAATTCCATGGATATGTCTTGGTCGTGTGCTTGTTTCATTCACGAATTGACAAGGTTTTTTTTTTTCCCTTTGCAAGACCCCAATCGTTTATTTTAATAAGATAATGCAGCACATTGATGACCATTCGCATATTTATACGATACCTTCCCAGGGAAAATTTTTTTTCTCAAAATTGCAGTTTCTATTTTTAAAAATTTCTGTAGAAAATCTAGTTGTGCAGCTTTTTCTACATTTTGTCATTCCCAATAAGAACAGATTTGCCCCCCCCCCCCAAAAAAAATATGTACTTTCCGTCTAAAAAACTCTTATCTTATTTGTGCCTTAAAAATAATTTCAAATTTTTTTAATGTCCACAACTGCCAACTGTATTCCTGTACTAACCGTATCATGGCACTGGATTTACATTTAACTGAAGTGAACTCTTGAATCGCTTTCTGAAAATAGCCTTTCAATGTAAGCATTTCAATCACGTCTATGGTTTTGAGGAAAATAGCTGATCTCACTCGTGCATGAACTTGAAAAAAGAGTCAATGTAACATCTTCAAAGAAACTCGACAATTCAAAACCAACCACTCTATTTATTGGCGTATACCATTCTATCATCTTATTCAGAGCATTGGACAGTCCTTTGATCCATCCGTCCTTAAATGCCACTTATCTTAGCAGGATGCTATGGTCTGTGGACCATGCACTGAAAGTTCCCACGCTAGTGTAGAAAGGAATTGTCACAGTGGTCCATTTTCTTCAAGCAAGACGGATAGAATATTACTATGTTGGCTAACAATGGTTAAGAAATTATGGGTTATGCTTGCGGTTGCTTTTAAATTATCGTATGTAAATTATCTCTGAGTCTTCACAAATTTCGTGTCTTTTTGTGAAACTGTAGCTAAACGACATTGATAAAACCTTTTATTGTACACGAAAAAAAAAAAAAAAACGAACGCTGGTTATATATTTCATTCTAATTAATAAAAGAAATAAAGTAAAGTACCATTGTAATACGTATATATTTTTTTCTTTTTTTTTTTCATCATTAGGTGTTATATACACATTAAAACAGAATCCAACTTTAAAAAATTCAATGATTACCCCATAATATTAGTCAATTTTTGGATTTAGCATCCAAAAAATGTCGAAAAATCAATTTTTGTAAAGAAATCTGTTACGAAATTTAAGTGATGACTGAAAATATACAAACCTATAATTTCTGCAAGGTATAATTCTCTGATTGAGGTATTTGACATTAAAGGGACCGCAGAAATCTGCTTCAGAACAATTAAATGGATAATCCGGAACTACTCTGAATCGTGGCAGATTACCCATTAATTGGGAGTTACAATTGGTTTTATTTTAACACAAACCATGCAATCATGTGCGATTTTCATAAGAATTTTTTTCTGATCTCATGTAGACTTTGGCCCGCATGCAAGTAGCTTTTATAGTATTCAATAATTAACTTTGTAAACTTATGATTAAAGGGAGGAACATAGGAAATTTTGAGTTAAAATCTAAATCACTATTCGTTAGTCGACCGCCAACTCGTAAAACGCCATCTTCGTCAAGGAAATGATGAAATACTCTCTTTTGAGACTATACCTGACCTTTGAAGGTCACTCATTTCCTTTTTAAATGCCGTACTTAGAATACATTTTATGAGGTGTATTTCAGATCTATGAAACTCCTCTGTATCGAGTGGCCAATTCTTCTGGCTGGCTCGACAATTCCATGACAAAGAAATAACCGAATAGTGTTGATACGAAATCAATGTTTTTAGCAATAAATAATAAAACTTGGTATAACTCTAACCATAATCTGGGCTGTTATGACATTAAAAACAGAGTTTCCCACGCACGAAACTCATGAAAATTTCTGCCCACCTGATGGCTGTGTGGTTAGCGCTCTAGCCTCGTACAATATGTTATATTACGTAGTAAAGTGGCTAAGTTGGTAATACCTTCTAAGAGTTGAGATGGTTTATAGGTTTACTAAAGAAAACTATTTTTAACCGTGACCTTTTACGTAAACTTGCCTGTGGCAACAAAGACCACAAAGAGATCATAAATGCCGGGTCTTTAATCCTCAATGCCTTTTTTTTTTTTTTTTTTTTTTTTTTCGGAACGATCATCGACTTCAACTGAATGCCCCGAAGTTCATCTACCATTCTTTGTTTCTAATCCTATCTGAACTTCGTTGAAATACCTTTTACCTCTAATGCTATATAATAATAGATATCCCTGCCCTTAAATCACTTGCCACAAAAGCAATCAAATATTCCATTGTTTTTTGGTGAACGAATTGTTGATAGTCATTTGTCTAGGTAGTGGGTAGAAGTAAGTCAAGTTGTTTAGTCATGAATCTCCAGAACTTTTACCAAGGGTTGACTTTTCAGAGAGTTCAGCTACTTCAGCGATTTTTTCTATCCATGGTCCCTACAGGAAAAAATTAAACTGTTCACCACGAATTGTACTTAGAATCCTCCTAGGCTCCTATTTCCTGCCAATGATTTGAAGTGGCCCTTACCTAATGCTAATCTCTAAGTATTGTCTTCTCTGTTAGAAAGGCTTCTGCATTTCTTTGTATCTGTCGAAAAATAAATTTGAAGTTCGGGTACTGTCCTACATATTCCAATCTTCTGTATTAAATATTACGGGTGGTTATCAAAATAATGGAAACACTGGTAAATTAAAAGTGACATTTAAGAATGCGCTTCGTAAGCATTAAAATATTATCCTAGCTAACATTTTATTTTAATACGAAAAGTATATATTATAGTACGTATGAGGTAGCTTTAGCGAATTGCATTCCGCTTGGATTTTTTTCAAAAGCGTAAAATGTCAGACCTCACAGACTTTCAAAGAGGGCAAATGGTAGGAGCCCGACTAGCTGAAACAACTGTGACCGAAACATCCCAGCTTTTAGGAGTTTCTAGAGGTATGGTGTCTAAAGTCATGAGAGAAAACAAGCTCGACTAAGTAAAATAGTGGACAGTAGGTGAAGCTGTGGGAAAGAGACCGACGGGTTTTGAAGCGGATTGTAATTTCTAAAAAGAAATGTAGAATGGTACAATACTTTTCAGCACTTGTATGATTCGTTTCCCAGGCGAATCCAAGCTGTATTGCATGCCAAAGGCGTCCCTTATTAGTAAACGATTTCTTATAAATCCAAGGTATTTTCATTATTTTGATAATCACCTGTATATTACTTTTCAAATTAATATTTAGTATTGACTTTCTGTCACTGTCCTCTTTACTAATGCTTTTGTTCAACTTCAAAAAGATTCAAGATTATGATTTTTTTTCTTTTTTTCCCCTTATACCATATATTTTAGGACTTAAAAAATATGTGATTTTTAGTTTAAAGGATAGTCCGCCAAAGTTTGAGAACATGATTTCTACATAATTCAAACATGTATAAAGACACATTGTCATTCACTACAGCTGGCTCTTTATAATCAAAGTACGGAATGTTGCGTTTTGAATTTTTAAAGATTTCAATAACCCGCCCACAAGCAAGTTCTTTCCATAATAATATAATCCTTTTGTCTTGCCATCGTTCTACGAACGCTACCAAGTATGATACTACAAGCGTAGAAAAGAACTATGATTACATAGCAGACTCTAAATTTAACTCTCTGAATTTCGTGTAAACACATTACTTTGGCGCATCGAACCATGCATAATTGACATGCAACATCTTGAATTTGGCAGCAGCTTCTTTTTGTGCACCTATTACCTGGGGCCTTCTCATGGCCCAGTGTGTTGTGAGAATAAGAAAATTGCATCCTTTGCTCGTCACTGCGAAGGGGAAAATATTATAATTTAAGGATTTCTCACAAATTCTATGTTGTGGTTAGTGAGATCGCGCTGTCGGCTGTTACATTGCTCGGTAATGCGCGTTATATTGTTGGTTTGCCGTCTTTCGACGTGCTTGCTTTTCCGAAGTTTTCGGAAGCTCGGCTTTTAGGTAACCCTCTTTAAGTTTCAATGAGGAAGAGCGCAGACGATTCTACTTCTTTGGCAAGTTCTTACTTGCTTCTTATAAAAGTGAGACAAGTTGGCGTCATCAGTGATGCAATACTTATTGCCAACTCGGCTTACTTTTAAAAAATGTAAGTAAGACGTCGCCAAAGAAGTACAGCGCGCACAGAACGGACACACACCAACCCGGCGAAAGGCCACTCTTTGATCCTTGGCTTTTTTGATGAATCTAATAGGAGGAGAAAACGCACTGATATCTTAAAGAAGGTGGGATTTGTAAGGGGTTGAAAAAACTGTCACTAATTGTGACAGCTACCTCTCCCCTTGCAAATCGTCTCCCTCTGATTAAGATTTGAGTGCATATCTCCCCCTTCCAGCATTCATCAAACTCAGGCTTTAAAAAAGAGAGGATTTTCGCTGGCCCCGTCCGTATGTGTTTCCAGTAGTACAAGAGGCGACTGCAAGTTTAGGTTCCCCATCGAACATCGTTTTGAATTTTTTAGAGAATTAAAAAAAAAGTTAGATTACAAATCCACTGGTCTGCCATGGCAAAAATGGCCGAAACTGGTCTAAAATCGACTTTGAATGTTTCGAACCAAATCCGATTACCAAATTACATCATAACCTGCCAAATATGAGCATTCTTTTTAATGTGGTAACCAACTGCTCTTTAATTTTTATTGAGGAAGAGTGCGGGTGATATTTATTTTTTTGGTGAAAAATACTTCCAGCTTTTAAAAGTGAGCCTAGTTGGTGACAAATATTACGCCATTGATGATGCAATTTTTATTTAACAATCCTTTATTCTTTAATTTTCAATTAAGAAGGTTGCAGACGATTCAGATATCTACCGACGGTTTGTTTACTCGCAACTTTTTAAAATGTGCCAAGTTGGCAATAAATATTACGTCCTAATAACTTAATTGATATCGCCAGTTTGGCTTACTTTTAAAATATGCTAGTTTTCCGACCCAGAAATCCGAAATCGTACATATGTGCATTTCGGGTACCCGTGCATTTCTTCATTGAAAATCAAAGTGCGATCGGGACCCAGATGAAAAAGTGGGTTCATTTTTTGGCAAGTTATGACATATTTGGATCGGATTTAGTTCAACTCATACAAAATCGATTTTCACCAGTTTCGGCCATTTTTGCCATGGGAGACCAGTGGATTCCAAATCTACTAATTTTTTATCCACATTCTATAAAAAATTCATATTGATGTTCGATGGGGTACCTAAACATGCAGTCGACTCTCAGTCTACAGTCTTAGAATCGTTTGCGCCCTTCCTCATTGAAACTTTTCGAACGGTGGGTGACCAAATAAAATAAAAAAAAGAATGCTCATTATTTGGCAAGTTATGTCATATTTGGCAATCGGATTTAGTCGCCTCGTTTATAGTCGATTTTTGCACAGTTTCGGCCATTTTTGCCCCGTCCTTATAAATGCGTATTTGTAATCAACTACCATTTCTTTACATTCTACTAAAAATTCAGAATGGCGTTCGAAGGGAGGGGTACCTAAACTTGCAATCGCTTCGCAGTCAACTTGTGGAAAGTGTCTTTCTACGCATTAAATAAACGGAGCTGGGCAATACTTGTACCTACTAAGACTGAAAATCAGCTTCAGAAGTAAATTATGTTATCTTCTCTAATGGTGGAACAATGACGCAACTGCGAAATTTGTCAAAAACGGAGTTAAAGTCTCTTTGTCAGAGGAATATTTAGTGCATTGCGGAGAATAATGACATAACTGTAGCACTTATTGAAACAACATTATTCGAGCTCCAACATGTCACCAAGTTTACAGTGAAATCAATTTGACTTTAATATTGACCCTAAACAGACAGATGGGCAGCTCCTCTGTATTAAGCTTATCGTAACAGTGCAGATCGGAAGCTAAAATTATATATTTTTATAACAACATAAATTTAGGTGGAAAAGGTGCGCGTGTATATTTTCATTAATTTCTGTTCTCCTGATTCACTAAAAATTTTATTGTTATGCAAAGACGAGGGAATGTTGGACACCTTCTATTTTTGTCGGACTTTCGTTTTTTAATTTTTTTCGCCTTTAGAGAATTTCTACAGAAATTTTTGTTCTGGTAGTATCTGAGCTCACCTGAAAAGTCAACGCCCAAAGAATTTGATCAAATTATTTTGAGCGTTTTTTTTTTTTTTAAATATTGCTGATAAACATAATTTTTTTTAAACTTTCTGCGGAACCACGATTTTAAAAATAATCTTGTTATCTTATCCCCCCATGGCCACTTGTATACCAAACTTATACATCAAATTGAAAATTATTGTATATTTCACGTTTCGTTCCTTGAGATTTGTATACCAAATTTGAAAACCTTCAAACAGTTTTTCCAAAAATCCTTTTTTTTTTTTTTTTTTTTTTTTTGGATTCAGTACCTTTAAAAACATGACGGTCCCTATACCCTATAGTCATTGAAAGTCATTAGAGTGCTTAATATTTTGAACCTGTTTTCAAGGCCTTGAAAATGCTTAGAGGGGCTTAAAAGTCCTTGAAAATGCTTAGAGTTCCTTAAAAGTCCTTAATTTTTGCTGATGTCGTGTGCCCAACTGCAAAAGTTATAAAAATGCAACTCAGACTTGCTATTCCCTCGTGATCGCCACTTATCTGCACTTTATAGGAATTTTCCGACATATTTGTATTACGCATCCACCAACTTGTAGCTTTTTTGATAGAATATACTTTATTAAAAATTTAAATACAGATATGATGCCTGAAAACAAATTTTCATAGGTCGTTAAAAACATTAATTAGGTCCTTAAAAGTCATTGAAAAGTCATTGATTTTCATTCTGTGATATGAGTGGGAACCCTGCTATAAGACCGACTTCGATTTTGATTTTTTTTTAAAACTTCAACGCAATAATTTCATAACCCTGTTTTACATATCGGGTAATTGAAAGTAAAAAACGAAAAAAAGTAAACAAATAAATGTCGTGGACAAAACGATTTTATTAAGTCGGATCTGCCAACAAAACTGTAACCTATAATCATTGACGTATATCGCGGACAGTCAAAATAGATAATTTATGTGTGAAACAACGCTTTTTAATGGGTATTTAAGGGATTTTCTATTTTAGAAAAATATTTAAATAGGTGTTTTATCCTTTGCGTTCTTTTGCCTGCGATTTCATACCATTTGTATTTGTCATATTTTTTTTTTATTTTTTATTTTTAAGGATAGGTTTTACTTCCTTTTATAAAGTTTATTTTTTGGTTGACTAATCTTGTAAAAATTTTCAATTAGAAAAGACTTCCTTTATTTTATTGAATACGATCTGATTCATCCAATTAAAGTATTATGTAAATGGATTTTTTTATTTTTTTTTTTATTTGCTTTTTAATAGTGACATCTATTTTTAAATCAAGGCATAAGAACCAAAAGGGAGGCATTCCAGCATTTTGTTTTGGGGGCGAGATAATTCGAAGGGTAAGCAATAATCATCAATGTTTCATTGTCGAATTAACTGGTATGTTTTTATCATAACAATGAAACTGATTATTGTGAAATCGTAATAAATAATGTTTTATTATTATCTGAAAATATTTTTTATTCCGTCTAATTCGAAAAAATAAATTTCATTGGGGTTAAAACTATCAGCTTGGTCACCATAAAAGTTAAAAATTGTCCTATTTAAATGGACTTCGCCTTCCTATAATCACAAAATAAATATAAAAAATGTACGCACGCTGTGGATACACCTTGTTTTTCCAATCAAGTGAGATTTCCATTGCGATGATTAATATTTCTTTTTTCTAAATATTTCAATATCAGAATCCAAAACTATAGAGAAATAATCGTTTCATCAGGGGACATGATCTATTTTCATAAATATTATTGTTTGCAACTGCCTTATTGTTTCGATCTTAAAAAAGTTTCCCTGAAAAGGCTATTACTTGTTTAGTTTATACTTTACGTGTATTTCTCGTATTTCAAGTCGTACCATGAAATATTTAGAAGTGGGGAGAGCTTGTTTTATCCATAGCCATGACATCAAGGCTGTATCAACTTCCTTGTAGAAATTAAGTAAATTAAGCAACATAACATATATGTATGGTTCTAGCATTAAAGGCTTTTCAGTCAGTGATGGTGATTTGGCAGGGCCTTTTTTCAAACTTATTTTTTTATGTTTAACAGCAATTTCATCTTAATTTTGCAGTTTGCCCATTTTTAGGTTTTTTCCCCACTAATTTATCACTTTTTTTCTGCTTTGAATGTTATTGCGTAATGTTTTATCGACATTTTTTCTTTTTCTTTTTTAAAACAGTTTAGCTAAAAATGATATGGAGTTCTCTTTTATGGTATTTCTTTATATATCAACTCGGAAGAGTAAGAAATCTCAATTGTAAATCGTTATTTTAAAAGAATTAAGAAGCATAACATTAACTTCGCTTTATATATTGGCTATTGGCTCTTTTAAGTTTTATACTTAAAATTTTCACCTCTCATCTCCATGTGGCAGCTTTACCTAATAATTTTATTGGATATAAAAAGCATTGATATTCAAATAGAAAATGATCACAGATTATTATTTCCCTGATAAACGTCAAAGAAATTGGATATGATTAAGAAATGCCTTTCTTGTTTTGATATTTTTAGTATTTATCAAGAAAAGTATGGAATTTGTATTTGGAAAATTCCAACAATTACTTATCATTTTCCTATCGGTTGGTCATAAGAATGCTGGACTCTAGATCAATAGAGTTTAGTTGCGAACTTACGTGTATTCATGCAGGGGTCGAATCTTATAATTTTGTATAGTTGCTCTAAGGGTTGCCTTCAAGTAAAGTTTGTTGCCCTGAAATTTTTCAATGTTACAAAATACGAAAATTGTTACAGAATATGAAACTTCATTCACTTATTGGGCGAAACTTCTGCCATTTAGGGCATGGGGATCATATGATTCCTGGCCGCGTAATCACGTGATTAGCTGATACATTTCTTATTTCTCACCTCGGGTAAGTTAAATTGGTCAACGTGCACATAAAGTAAGAGCTCAAAGTACAGTTGATTAGTTTTATTCTAATTTATTATCCAAACAAAACATGCATTTATGAAATAGAAATTAAAATTCTGATTGCCCAAAAGACAAGTTGCTCTTTTAAAAATCTGGTTGCCTCTGGTCTTCGGAAAGAGCATGTGAAAATGAGCGTGTGGTATGTTACAAGGGAGTGAATCATCTCACAATGTCTCATAGTGATCTGCTTACGCCATGTTATAAACCAAAGTGGACGGTACCATACTCTAAAAGAGCCCTCATGTCATATAGTATGTTATCAAGTTCGTCTTGCCGACCAAACGGTATAGTGGTTAGCGTGCTAGCTTCTAAACCGCGAGGTTGTGGATTCGAGTCCCGTGTTAGGCATGGGTGTTTGTAAATGTATGTTGGCTTGTCTAATGACGAATGTTTCGGCTCATTATAGCCCTCGTGTTGCTGACGGTGCCAGATAATCTGAAAACAACCAACCAAGTTCGTCTTTCCAAAGTCTATTCGAATGATAAACTATTCGAATATGTAAAAAGTTAGATGTTTGGTACCAACCTAACAATTCGCTGCTATTAAGCTGAGTTATTTAACAGTTCGTTACAATCAAATAACTCGGAAAATCAGGATTTCTCTGGGAGTTTTTCAATTCTAGAATTAGAATGAAAATGTTGGTCGACCAAATAGCTGTGTGATTAGCGCTCTGGCATCGCATGCCTAAGGTGCCGAGTTCGAATTCCCAGTTAGTTGGATGTTCGTTGTGGTTCGGAATAGACGTTAAGCTATAGGTCCCAGCCTGATTTGCCGTCATTATGCATAAAAAAAGGTCGTTGAGCGTACAAGCCAGCCAACCAGAATGAAATGTCAGGGAAGTTTCCGAAATTTCTCAAAAATCTTAGCCAAAACTTCAATCAGTGTTGTTATTATTATAGAACCTTCATGCACTTCTTTAATTCAACTTTTTGGATAATAACAGAACTGTAAATTCTAATTTTTCTAGCTGATTTTACACTATTAGCTTAAGTAAAATACAAAATATCTAATGTCTCGTGTAAGAAGAACGATAAACCCATTGTAACAAAGAAATAAAAGAATCGTCTATCGGTTCTGTGGCCTTAAACCTACACTTTCTGATGGGTTCTCTGCGGCAAGTTCTTTCCGGCAGTCACGCTGTTTTGCAATTGGCGAGTCACGCTGCCTCACTTATAGACGACTTGTCCTCTAGGTAAAAGTGAAATTGGAGAATGGTTCGCCAAAATTACATTGTTACTTGCGGTATCAATGAACCTTGGCGGAATTCTCTGTCCTAATCTGTTGCTGTTCGCCCTTTAGCTAGCACCAACAAGACACGCTTCGCTTGCGGTGTCTCTGATCGAGACTTTTCTTTAGAGATGTAAATGAGTGTTGTGTTTACCTTAGATCTTTTCGGGGTTTTCTTTTCTTTCTTTTTCATAGTATAATGATGTGTTTGGTCTCTTTGTATGGTTAACCTGGTCTCTAACTTATTTCAGCTCTGTAAGCTGTCGCCATCTAATTATGAAAACGCTAATTGGTAATTTGCTTCGCTGTTCTAACCTTACGTTGTGATTTTTATCACTTGAAGGTAGTTGCTGGTGATCCTGCAACAACGACGCTGGTGCAAGGTACACGTCCAATTATTTGCTGACTGCGACTCATTTGCAGTCACACTTAAAGGTGTTTAATTTATTGTAATTTTCCCTTTGTCTCTGTACCGTAGCGTCCCATTTCGTTCGAACTATATAATAGAAATTCCAATCATTCTTTGTTTAAATGGTACAGAATACAATTAAATTAAATCTATTAACAAAATTAAATGAAAATAGCATTTATTGACTATCAATCACATAAATAAATGTCACCAACGTGATCTCCGTCGGATATACAAGCAGTTCTAATGACTTAACTGTTCGACTGTAATATCAAGTTCGATGAACATCCAAGTCTACCACACATTCGAATCATTAATTACTTTCGATATGCGATCCGAGAGTGCTAATCTAAACTTTAAGCCTCAAGTATTTAGACACAGACATTAAATATAGGTTAGCTTCGTCCTTATATTTGGAAAAATTTTATGAACACAAATATATGCCGATATATTTCGCATATGATTTTCCTCTTTTCTTTTGGTTCGTTTTTCTTTTCCAAACATGTAATATTTTTCTTCTAGGTTCGTTTGGATATTCGTTAAGTTAGAAATCCACATTGTTATAGCTTCCTACATTGAGCTATCTTGCTAAATATTACATACAAAATTCAATAGGTCCAGGCACTGAGCAGTGGGTCCAGGTTTATTTTCTGTAACACTTTCTCCCCGGCTAGGTTGTAACCAGGCTTTGTATCAGACAAGGTAAAGCCGCATTTCCTTCGGCGTGAGAAACAGGCCACCGTCAAACGTTCCTGGACCGTTACTCATTTGTATTCGTAATCTGTTTCTATATTTAATACACATAATTTCACACGAAGATTTAGATAAGAACGTGAAATTAAATGATGCAGGTAGTTGTATCATATGTTTGCGGTTTATTTTTTAAATAATATTTAGTGTAATCCCAATTATTTCCCTCAAATCAGCTTTGCACCGATATTTGGTTCCTTCGGAAGAGATATATGAAATCATGTCTTATGAAGCCGACCAATCGGTATAGTGGTTAGCGTGCTAGCTTCTAGACCGCGAGGTTGCGGGTTCGAGTCCCGTGTTAAGCATGGGTGTTTGTAAATGTATGTTGGCTTGTCAAATGACGAATGTTTCGGCGCATTATAGCCCTAGTGTTGCTGACGGCGCCAGATAATCTGATAACAACCAATAACATGTCTTATGAAAATGTGTAGAAATCGATTCTGTAGTTGTTTGGCAAACCAATTGAAGAACTAAGTGGATGATCGTGGCGTTTAGTGATATAATCTGAATGAGAGTGCCAATCTACATATATCAGTATTTTACAATTTAATTCTCTATTCCAAAATGGATTCACTGATGTGTTTAAATACGCATAGATTGTTAACCAGAAGCCAGCAACTCTCCCTACAAAATGTTAGCTCTAAGGTTTGTAATATCCAGTTTTTAAAGATCGAATCAGCCCGACCAAACGGTATAGTGGTTAGCGTGCTGGCTTCTAGACCGCGAGGTTGCGGGTTCGAGTCCCGTGTTAGGCATGGGTGTTTGTAAATGTATGTTGGCTTGTCTAATGACGAATGTTTCGGCGCATTATAACCCTCGTGTTGCTGACGGTGCCAGATAATCTGAATACAACCAACCAAAGATCGAATCAGCTAGAAGCAACAACTTCTATATCAGTTCCTTACTTAAGAGATATTGAGACAGGCTGTTTATAAAAATAAGGCGTGGATAAAAAAAAAATTACTTTCACTGTTTAATACAAAGCTATCAAATAAAATTTTTAATTTCCTTTCCTAAGTATTACAAATCAAAGCCTTTGTTCCGATAATATTTGTTGACACGGGAAACGTTTCAGTAATCCTTTCTAATCCTGCTACTTTGTGGTCATTAAAAGATTTCTTATCTCCACTCTCTGGCTTTGTTTTAATTGTGATATCAATTATTTCAAGTCGTTGACCTTGCTTCCTATTTTTTGGCGAATGGTTAATCGTATTGATTAGATGTATAAATTACTTCGGTAATTCATTTAGCGATTGCACAAAACTGATTCTACGAAAACTGATTTTGCATCCAAAAGGCAATGCGCTACTTTGTCACGTAGGCAAACAAGCTTTTCAGGTAAGAAATACAGAAATCTCATTAAGGTTCGTTAGATAAATCGTTTAAGATTGGAACACATTGAAGAGGTTCGATGTACTCGCATGTATCATGTAAGTCATTTGTTACGGTTGGTTTTAAATTGTAACTTTCTTCTCATTTGACGATGCTTTCCTCACTTGGGAGTGATTTTGCAATTTTTTTTATTGAGCATTTGATAAGATTAATGGAAACTAGAACTAGTATCTTAATGTGGTTATTGAATCCTAAACCACAGTGAAATCCCAGCACCTAAAAGTTCAAGCTAGTACCGAGCACCTTGCAGCGGGGGAAGCCGAACTTGACTTGTTCCCCTATCTGTAACTAAGTTTAATTTAGTGTTAAAACTCAGTACATCGGTGCTTTTATATGAACAGTCAAAGTTGCACAGGTTTGTTTAAATGTTTAGACACTTATAAATAGCCCCACATTAGCTGACCATCAAAGGAAATAAAGTATTTCTTAATACCAATAATAGAAATCATAGCAATGTGAATACTGCAAGACTTATACTTCCGGATTGATAGTTTCAAGCTAACCTTGGCCTTTACTCATTTACGTTGAATCGCGAAAGTGTTACCATGTTTGGAAGAACTTAATCTCCTCAATTTATTCTACAACGCTCTTCCTTCTTAAAGTGGTAATGGATTCATAGCAAAGAATGAATACGTCACAATTACCGAATCAAACAAATTGAAAAATTATGTAAGTTATGGAAGATTGCTATGCATCGAATTTCTAAATCCAGGCCAACCTTGGCCTGTGGTCTTCCCAACGCCATCGCCTTGGCGATCTTGGGCCAAGGTCAGAATTTTTATTATTATTTTGCAATTCAATGTTCCGCTCTGGTGAAGAAGTGGAAGGATGTTTTTATTTGTTTCTTCCTCTGTCAAAATTGGTTCCAGAACGTTGCGAATTTATTCCAACGCAAACAAGAAGGTAGGATTTGTGCGCATTGTGTTTCTCTAGTCCCGTACTCTTATTTTGATTCGTATATAAAAATTTATTTATTTCTTATTGCTCAGTGTTTACATTTTCTATAAACATAGGCCGAACCAGAAAAGGTCCCGAAGAGCACATAGTTTCTATTCGCAAGGTAAAAATAATTTACCTTGCTTGTTTAATTAAATACAAATGAAAATACGTGATTTTGAAAGGTTCAGGAGCCCCCACCTTTTGAATCCACCATTAACCAAGAAGTTGAACTGTTTGAATAAATTTCTTACTATAAACTGCCACATATGAAATATTGCCTATTCACTTATTAAGATCCGTACAATTATTGGGAATTAACATGATAGGAATTTTTTATTTAGTTTGTTGCAAAGATCTTTTTTTTTGTCACCTAGAAATTTGCTTATGAAATTTTTCAGATATGCAATCTTTGTGACTTTTTGATTATTTTTCACTGCATAATTAAAATTCAATCCTTTGTTACTCCTATAGAGACTAGCCTCATCAATTATTTTGGGCATGAATAATAATCATGGAGAGAAATTCTTTTAGGTGTTGAATATTTACACGATATTTGGTTCTGCCTTACCACAAGATCAAAAATTTTTATCACAATTGAACCTTTCTTTTTTATTATACTCTTATCATTTTGAATATTTACTATTCTATTCTCAATCCTAAAAATGTATTTGTGTTTGTTTTCAGAGTTTTCTTCCCGAATTCCGAGTACAATACCCAGGACCACATGTGGAAAACGGAGCATGAAATTTGTGAGACTTCATAAGGATCCTAAATGTGGATTTGGAATGGTCATCACATGCGGAAATACTTATGACTCAGTTTTACATGGTGCATTTATTGAATCTGTCTATCCTGGCAGCCCTGCTCATTTAGATGGTAACATTTGTCCAGGTAAATGTTTTTCTTAACTTCGTAAGTATCTAGGTAAAGGTTTTTCTTAACTTTGTAAGTAAAGCTAATTTACAAATGCTGCTTTCAAGATTAAGTGTCCCTAGTAGCTGTCTTGTGGAAATCCTCCTCTTTTTCTCCCAACTGACAAAATAGCAGGGCATTTCTTTTGGAACACAATCTACCTTTTGAAATTAGGATTGCTTTGAGTTGCCAGAGTCCTTGTTGAGTGGTTAAAAAAATGCTTTCATTGTTAGAAAGCAAAACAAATTTATATTTCGGGTAGAGCTTGTTCTGTGCCCTCAATTTGAATCTACACTTGAAACCATAAAAATCCAATGTATATAACCATTATGATTGTAGATCACATCTATTATCTTTCAGTATTTTCTCTGGAACTAAAATTTTCTGCTATTATAATGGTACAGGTCCCACTTAAGAGAAAAATAGAATCTTCATTTATTGCACTTTTTATTTAAAAAATAGGCCATTTTCAGAGCAAATATATTATTTTAGTTTTAGGACAAAATTATCATTGATATCATTTTCAAAATATGTTTGAAACTCTAAATAAGTCAAAGTAATTAACTACTTGGTGAACTACTGAAGGTTCACTAGCAGTTTCAAATTTAATAACTGAAAATTAATAGATAAGTAACAAATGTATTTATTGATATGGCTTGTATGAATTTTGCTTAATTTCAAGAGAGCCATAAATTTTGTTTTACAAATTATTTTTCTCTGAACTTTGGAAATTTTTTGCAGGTGACCAAATAATGTCAGTAAATGGCACGGATGTACAAAATGACCATTTTTTGACAGTGGTGGATTTACTTCAGTATTCGAGTAATTCAGTAGACCTTGTTATTGCAAAAGCCAATAATTCTCCTCCAAACATATCTAGCTTCATAAAGAAAGAAGTACCTGAGGTACTTTTCTGTCATGCATATTACTAATATATTTGCAAAATCTGCAGATGTTCTATTAAAATTGTCAATTTACTTTAGTTTTAGGAAGGGATTTGATTCCAGGAATTTGATTTCTTAATTTAAAACACAAATGCCAGCTCTAATAGTTACTATCAAAACTTTAGTTTGTTGATTTTGTTTTCTTTGCAAGATTAGTCCGTATGTTTAATTAGTTGTTAGCTGCAGAAGACTGAAAGGCAATCAAAAAGTTGAGAATAAGTTGAGATATATATTGAATTGGTTCAAAGATTGTCCCCTTGTTTTAACAAACTTGTATGTTAACCTTATATACTCAGACATTTTTATCATTAATTTAGTGACTGTTATTCAGATATTCGTTTGCCGACCAAACGGTGTAGTGGTTAGCGTGCTAGCTTCTAGACCACGAGGTTGCGGGTTTGAGTCCCGTGTTAGGCATGGGTGTTTGTAAATGTATGTTGGCTTGTCTAATGACGAATGTTTCGGCGCATTATAGCCTTCGTGTTGCTGATGGCGCCAGATAATCTGAAACCAACCAATCAGATATTCGTTTCAACTATCAAAAAGCTTCCTGCCTGTTTTTTTTTTTTTTTTTTTTTTTTTTTTTTTTTTTTTGTAAAATGAATGTTAGGTAAGGTATTTTCTCTGTACTTTTACTTTGTTTGATAAATTAATTCTGCATAATCACTTCTAAACCTTTTTTTTTTTTTTTTTATTCAATTAAATTTTTACAATAAACAATGTTTGCTTAGTTTTACTGCAGTACACTAAAAACCCACCTAAGTAGAATATTTATTCCAGTATACATGCTCAGTGGTAGAGAATTTGTTACAGAAATCACTTTCTCGGTTTATTTATTTGAATGCTTCAACCTTGGCGCTTTTACATATTACACAAATTTACTTCTGTTGTCAAGTTAACATATTTCCCTAATTGATGCATCTTTTTCGATTTCGATCAATAGTTTAAAGGGACTTGGGATCAGAATTAGAATTTCATGTTTACTCTAATTAAATAATAATAAATAAGCAATATTATTTTTAATAATTTACTGAATCTGCTTGTAAACTTAGTTATAGTTTAATTATGCTTTAAAATTAAGGTTTTATATTTCTTTCAGAAGCCATTTACTAAAACAAAGACGTGGATTGTTGGAAATAAAAGTAACAAATCTGTATCTTCCCTTGAAAGTATTGAAGGTAATCAATTATTTTATTTTTAGTAGAATTCAATCATATAAGAAAGATTTATGATTGAACTTTCAATTGCCTATATCTTGGCAAAAATAATTTAACCCATTAGATAATCTTTTGGAAGCAAACTTATGTAGAATTCCTTTAAAAAAATAGTTTCTTTATTTCTTTTAGAACATTTTTATAACATGTCTTGCTTTTTTTTCATTTCTATCCGATATAGATAGAATACATTTATATTCTGTTTCTGTAATATTAATTTCAGCTACATCTAAACTATCATGATACTATTTAGATAATCACACAGATACTCTTATGTTATGCTATTTGATCATATATAAATATTGCACTCTGTAGACAGAATAATTTATCTACTATAATATATGTTAAGAAATGTATTTTTCATGTTCATGTAATTTTCAGGTCTGCTTAAATAAATCTGATAATTCTATCTATTAACACTAAATGTACATTAAATAAGAATTTTCAGTATTTTCACTTTTCATAAATATTTTCGAGAGCGTACAATACTGAAACTACAATAAGATATATTTATTGCATGTGCCTGTTTGAGAAAAGATACACAGTGCTTCATACACAGATCTCAAAATCGGTTTGTTTAATATTAAAATTGATAAGTTTTTGCTTAAAGTTGTTTCAAACTTACAGTTAGTTATTTATAGATCAAACAAAATTATTCTTCATATTTATTTTTTAAAATTAAATTGATCTTTTCTGGTATCATCATGAAAATAGTAGACCAAGCCATTGGATATTTGTGCACTTTATAATGCCTTATCCATATCAAATTCACTTATACAAAACAAAGCAAAAAAACGTTTCAAGTATAATGATCCTCTTATAAACTTATTATAAAATTAAAATATCCTTTCTAAATGGAAATTAACTAATTGAAATTTTTAGTTATAAGTTTTTATATTATGGTAAGAATAAAATAAATTTAAAGTAAATTTGTCCTATATTTGGATTCTAATATTAAAGCTTGAAAATTTGTTCCTGGTAGACAATACACTTTCCAACATGCCAATCCCCAAGCCAAGGAAAAAATGGATTGAGCAGAAATCCTTGAACTTTGATGTTCCAGACCTTACTCTGAATCACAGTATGAAAATCAACGAAAGCTGGAATCAAGAAGCGGATGACAGCAACATAAATCGGGAGAATATTCCCGACATAATTGCATCTCAAATGAAACATCTGATTTCTACTGTGTCATCAGATGTCTTGGATGATGAACAATGTGAACTTTACTCTTCAGCACCAGATAATTCCGACGACAATATTCTCTTGCCTGGGGAAGTGTTTCATGTAGTTTTAGACAAGAAAGGCGGCTCCTTGGGCCTAAATATTTATGTAAGTATTTGTGGTGATTTGGTTGTTTTCATGACAAACTGTGTTAGCAAAATGTATCAGTTTTGTGTGAGACCTTGGTTATGTATCTGACAGCGATTTCAAATTTAGTTAAAGGTATAAGTTAAAGTGAGCATATTAAAATAAATGAACATTATTGAATTCTTTTATTGTATCAGCAGTTGTACTTAAAATTGAAATACTGGTGTAATCACTTATTTGGATGTCAATTATATAATAAAAAAGTTTACAAGATTTGTATGCGTATTGTTGCAAACAATATAATGTAAATAATTGTTCATTATATAAATTTTTACTATTTTTATTTTATAATTATTTCTAGTTATATCCTTTTAAGAAGGTAAAATTGTAAATACTGTATAGCATCAACTATCCCTAACTATTAAAGACTGAGAATGTTTGGATAGTTGATCATTTACGAAAAATATTCCAGGGTCATAGGAGCAATATAAATAAAGCAAGTGACATTAAATGCAAAACTGTTTATAATAGTATCGCAGGTTTTACAAATAACTATACATAAAGTTAAAATAGGCTTAAAGTTTAGAAAAAGAAATTCAAAAAATTTAATTTGTCGATTGGAATGTTTTCGGTTAACTGTTTTGGTTTATCAGTATTTGGTTAGTCAATATTCTACTGCAGTAATGTAGTACAAACTTAAATTTGGACTTGTCTGAATATTTCTAAAATTATTTTAGAAATTTTACATCGTATAAAAGCTGACTTTCGATAAAATAGGATTATTCTCAGTTCAGTTGTATTTTGGGATTCAGCTGCCTTGTCATCAGAAATTTGGTTTTTAACTTATGTTTTCATTGTTGCTGAGTTGATACGACTGAATATCTGTTGTGATCTTGTTTGCAAATTGCTGTGGAAGAACTCTCATGTAAGAATAAAGATTTATATTTGCTACCTCTCTCCTTCTCCTCCAGCGTCTTAAATACTCCAAAAAAAAATTCCTAGAAATATATTTAATTTTACTATCATTTAGTGAAGGTTGGTTAAACCTCTCTGTGTGCACAAATTAACATGTAAAAATTGTTCACAATTGAACCAGTGATAATAAAGTAAAACACATTAGTTAGCACACTATATGGAATGAAACATATTTGAATACTGGTGTAGTTTTTATATTTCTTGTATATTTGTAGATTTCTTGTTTTAAAAAAAATTAATGTAAAATTGTTAAAACCTTCTGAAAAATCTGAAAGCAAACATTTTCAAAGGTGTGGACTTATTTTTCTCTTTCCTTTATATTTTTAATTAAATTAATGAATTTAAAGAATGAGTTAAGTAGTTTCAAAATTTAATTTAAAGAAGCTATGCCAAGATCATGAAACTATATATTTAATGTTTAAACACTTGAGAAAATTACAAATCCAGTCTTGAAAAAAATTTCTTGCCTCACGATTTTTGGTAAAAATGCTATTGCTGAATTAAATTAAATGCATGTTTTTCTCTGTGTGTTTATCTTAAAAATGTTCTATTAATCTATATTAGTTAAAATTTCAATGTTATATTTTAGGAATTTAAATTGTGATAATTTGTGAATTATTATTGGATTAATACAGTTAAATAATTTTATAGCAAGGAACTGAGTCCAACTGCTTGGATCAGAAACATATATATATTCATTCTATTGTTCCAAATGGGGCTGCTGATTTAGATGGAAGAATTAAACCAGGTACTTTCATTTCTAAATATACAAAATAGCAAAGTGTACATTAATTTAATAAATACCATGCTTGAGAAATAATGATTTAGTTGTTATACTAAATGTATACATGTGACCAACATTAACCATTTTATATATGTCTGGAGCATACGAAATATTGCGGATTTTACTCCCTTGTGCAATAGGAGGCGTCTTATTTTCGAAGGTGTTGATTTTTTATGGGACACCCTTTCATTGTGTTCCATTTGATGAGAAAAAAATTCACAATTTTTTTTATTAAAATCAACTGATATTTAGAGGTTGCTACCAGCTTTACAATTTTAACCTTACACAAGCATTGCAATTAATGTGTTTTGTGTATTTATTAGAATATTTAATTATTCAGCCAGTAATTATTGAATCATTATATAAATTATGCTTTAAGTAGATTAGATTGATGTTAGTCCAAGTAACTTGTATCAATTTAGTAGTAACTTATCAATTTTAACAATAGAACTAAAATTTGAACAAGTATTAAAGTTGATATTTTGAAAATATTTCTTTAGTTGATGGGCTTTAACAATCATTATTTTAATTTTTTTACTCTTAATTCAATATGGCCGATCTTGCTTGTGTAATTTTTTTAAAAAACTACACCGTACTATGTAAAATTGCATTAATTGTAACCATTTAACTGTTTCTTAACTGTAAATGCAACCATTTCATTGTTTATGTTTACTTTCTACTGATGTAACTGCAAGTGGTTTTTCTTTGCAATGATTTTAATCAGCTGCTGTTCATTAACACTGGTGTCATACTGATGTATTTTAATCTTTCTCATTATTTGTGAGATTAGTTTAAATTATCAACAAGTTTTCTAAATCATCAATTTCATCATGACCACACTTCATTGTCTTCAATGATAAAACCTACTTCAAGAAAACAAACCATGATATGGTTCATAGACCAAATATCATCCTCACTGAATTATAGAAAACTTTCATCTGAAAGAGAAACCATGTCAATATTTTTTCATTTCAAGTCTATTTTGAAGCAAAACATTAAAAATGCTTGTCATTCAACGGCTATACATGTCATGGAGGTGTGGTCTAAAGCTCGAATACCAACAAATTAGAACATGTGGTTGCTAAAACAGAATTTTTTTCCCGTGATTGGGTAAACTTGGAAGAATTTAAATAGTTAGTGTGTACAGGTACATCAGGGTTCGTAATCTTAAGGCAAAAAAAAAAATTCCATGACTTTTCAACGACCACAATTTCTTTTGAAAATAAAAATTCACAACCTCACAACTTTGTATCATTATTAACATTTCGTAATAAAATATATATACACAGTGTACATTGTACACACTACGAATGTTTGTAATAAGTTTATTAATGATTATATGTAATAAAAAAAAGATTACAATGGAGATTTTTCTTTTTCTCACATTTTTATACTTTAAAGTGAAAAACATGGATTTTTCAGTTTAGGATTAGTAGTAATTGCAATTGCCAGTAGCACCCCCTAAATTTTATTTAAATTACTCAAAGTTTTTACACATGCGTTTTCTCACCAAAAGGAATCATTTGAAAGGGTGTCTCTTTAAAAATTAATTTTTTAATGGCATATAAGACGCACCCTATTGTGCAATACTGGGCATTTTGTGAAATCTTGTGAGCTGAAATGTCTTCTAAAGTACTTTTTCATTCAAGTAAATCATAAATGCAATTTTATTTTCATTAGTCTTGTTGAAAAATAAGCTTCAGTGTTCAGCTGACTGCACTGCACTAGAATAACTCTAATAACTGCAAAATTAAAATAAACTGCCCAGTGGCAAGTTTAAAAAAATTAAAGTATTTCTTGATGAAAAAAATTACTTTTGCTCACACTATTATTATTCTAGCATTCTTTGTTACAGTTTTTGTTTTTCTTGTGTAGTACCACTAAGAGAATTTCATACTTATTATTTTTCTATACTCTAAATATTTAATGTTTTGAAAATTTTGATTTTTTTTCACTATTCACTGCATACCATTTAAAATTTATTACAATATTTAATTTTTGGCCTAAAACAATTAACTTCTTATGAATGTTTAAAATCCAGACTACTTTGTCATAATATTCCCTTTTATTTTTAGGTGATAAACTTCTTGAAGTAAATGGCGACCTCCTAGAGAATCTCTCATACCAAGAAGTTGTCACTAAACTCCGAATAAGCCCCCAAGTTGCCCACCTTGTTTTAGAAAAGGGCAGTGTAACAGAAAATGAAATCGCACCAAAGAACGAAACTCAGCATTCCAAAAATGGAGAACTCTCTCATTTACAGAGAAACGAAGATAACAATCTCAACATGCAACAAATCACCACTAATAGCCCATCCAAATTCTCCGAATACATATCTCAAAAAGAATCCGAAATGAAACGAAAGCAGAGCTCAGCCAGTGCTGAGGCTAGCTTCAGCGTGTATAGAGGCAGCGATTCGAGTGACCAAATATCATACTCTTCTTTACCCACGATGACCAATGACCACGATTCGTGTTTCTACAGTGCCAAAGATCTTGACTCTTCATCACATCAAAGCGATTGTCAAACAGATTTAGCTATGCTCTCATCTTTTACAAATCTGTCAGTACAGGATGACTTTTCTAAGAAAGTTTCTAGTCCTTCCTATACCAAAGCTCAGCAATTCAGTTCTCCTTATTGTTTAAAGACTTGTTTGAAGTCTTATAACAGTACACCAAATCTTGCTGATACTTCTGATGAAGAAGAAAAGAATGATGGTGGAAGTTTCTTGTATCGGAATAAAAGTACGGAATGTTTGAATACTCCTCATTTCTTGGCACCTCATCAGGCATTGCTTGATTTTTATGATAAATATTCTCATGTTAGAGGTGAGTTTAATAAACTTTTTTTTTATGTCATGGAAACATTGACAAATTCATGTAATAATTGTTATTGTTTGAAAACTTTTTTAAAAATTAAACTGTTGTTTTAGTTTAGGTACTTGAAAGTTTCTAAGATGTTTTTGTTATAGCACATATTGTGTGACAATTATTGAGCTATATGATTTCATCCCTATCATCCAAAGTGACCCCATATTTTGAAAATATGTTGTTCACCCAAGACGAAGCACAGCCCATCAACCCGATAGTGTTTGAAGTTCTGAAATAGCCCTTTGGAGAGTGCATTCTGAATATGAGACAGATGTCCCAGAAGCCACTGGAATGGGAATCTTTTAGCTGCCCAATTCTCATGATTTCAACCCTTGTTACCCACTTTTTTAAAGCAATGTTAAAGACAAAGTTTTACCCAAATAACCCCAAAACCATTTCTGAGCTCAAAACTGCCATTCAGGACATCATTGAAAGCAACACTGTCTCGACACTTCAGCTAGTTTTGCAGAATTTTGCTATTTGTCTGTCCCATATCATAGCCATTTATGGTAACCATATCAAACATGTTGTATAACGCTCATCTTCTCTCCTTATGATTCTCTCTACCAATCGTAGTAGGGCACAGCTCTATCGGAGCCACTCACAATATGGCATGCCTCTTGCATCATGTCTTCTTTCCCACTCTTTTCAGCATTCGAACTGTAGCCGCTGACCAGAAAGGAACCGAGATTCTTTCTGAGAACTGAGTACGCTCATGCTAATGCAGTCATGCGACTGTAAATCTTATTGTTAACTTCTAAATCATTATTGGTAACGTACTGTACATTCTCATATTCTGATTCAGAGTCTGATTTCAGAACTATACCTACACGAGGAACGGCTCTTATTGCTCATAATCCTTCCTCAATGTCATAAACTGAATATATGTAGTTACTTTTAAAATTTGCATAATTTTTTTTTAATTCGGTAGTTTTTTTAAGTTTTATTTTTTAGTTCATGCAGCTCAATAATTGTCATCCTGTAGTATCTAATGATAGAAAATGGCAATTTCTATTGTAAAATTTCTTCCACTAACTTATCTTGTAAACTATAAGGGTATGAACTTTACGTTTTATATTTAAAAGGTTCTCCTAGCAATTTGCATCCGATTCCTGCTGTGCCCATTCGAAAAAAGAAATTGAAAAAATTGGAAGACATATATAATTATTGTAATTCAGGTAAATTTAAGTTTATTTCCACATTATTCTAGATTTCAACTAGCTAAGCTCATATTTCTAAACACTTTACATTTAGTATTATCATGTTATAATTTAAAGAGCATTTACAGCAAAGCAACGATTAACTGAATACTAATCAAACAAAATATCAGTTAACTAAATACATTCTAGCCGGTAAATTAAAAATTTTTACTTCTTTTGTAAACTTTTGTCAGTGTAGTATTACTTCATGTTCGATTATTTATGAAACATATGATGCAAAAGATGTACAGTTTTGTATTTAATTGTGTTTCTTTGTTTCATATTATCTCTTTGACCCTGGTAAAAAAAAATTCTGTAAATGATTATCCAAAAAAATAAGGTATCCGAACTTCCCCTGTCTCTTATTATTTGGATAATCTTTTAAGTTAAGTAATAAAAAAATATTGATCAAGTAAACTAGCCAACTTTGAGAAGCTTTGATTTGTTAACTTCTCTTAAGTTGCAAATTGAATAAAAATTTATTTTTGTTTTTCAATTTAACAATATCTGATTATCAAACTTAGTACTACTCATTTAAAGATGAACTTTTTAAAAAAAAAATTAATCTGTTAGATTGAGATTTATGTTTTACTAAAACTCATTGATATATATTTATATGGCTGGCATTTAAAAAATGCTCATTGAGCAGGGCAAAAAGCTGCCTCTATTTTGACACTTAGTTTTTCAGAATAATTTCCGATTTCTTATTTTGCCTCGAGAGATTTTTAGTAAAACATTTGTCACTAAAATCAGTAATTAAAAGAAGAAAAAATAACATAATATTTTGGACAATCCACAAAACATTGTGTTCTGCTTCTTTGCACTATTAGAATTTTCACTTTTTAAATGAAGTTTAAATTAAGTTATTCTCAGTTTAAAAAGTTAACTGTTAAGAAATTTGTCTGTCCTAAAATTGGTCTTATTGAAAGAAAAAGTAAAATGTATGTATATGCAATTAAATATTTCATTTTTAGTTAACTTGATTTGATTCTTATTTAGATACCACTTTTGAAGTGTCCATTCGTAAAAGCAGCCGTGGCTTGGGTTTAAGTATATCTGGTGGCTCAGAGGTGTTTGGTCGTGATCCCTTTTCCCAGTTGATACGCATACGAAAACTCTATCCCTTGCAACCTGCATTGGAATGTGGAAAATTGGCTCTTGGGGATGTGATATTGGAAGTAAATGGCACAAAGATGGTTGGGCTCACAAACACTGTAAGTTACCTGTACTGTTTCAAAACTGTATAATATATTGCTGTAGTTCTCTGATTTTAAAAAATAAATGAATAAAATAATTATAGATATTTTGATTTAGATAGCAGTATTTTATTAGAATAAAATTAAAGATTTCATTTAATTAATAATAGTTTATAAGTTTTAAACTACTTTTATCTTCTAACTGCAAATCAAGTGTCCTATTCAGTTGATTTCTTGTTTATCTCGACTCATCTCTGGTTATTAAAACCTAGCTATAATTTAAAACCGAGGCAGCTTATAATATTATATATTTTCTTATTGACTGATTTAGTTGTGAAAGTTTATGTGTGGTAGTGCTTAGAAAAGTACTTTATTAGATTGCGACCATCCAAATTTGTAATTTTAAAAAAATGTCCTTTTTTTTCAGGAAGCTTTGGAAGTTTTAAGATCAGCCTCCACAGATGTACATTTAAAAGTTTTCAGACCATCCAAATCACTAATTCCGTCGTTCTCCACTTTTAAGGTATGTATTGTTTACTTAAGCAATTTAAGACATATCCTGTAATTTCTTCAATAATTGTCTTTTCTATTCAAGAGTATTTCATTCATTTGTTTAGTTAAATAACACATAGGAATGAAAAAAAATAGTTAAATATTGTAGTAATTACTTTTTCAATAAAGTTTTTAAAAAATAAGAAGTTCATAATGAGGAACTTTTACGTTTTTTGGTTTTATTTTTAAATAAAAGTAGAGAAAAAATCATGAAAAACAATACCATTCTTTCAAAAATTTGAGCTCGGATAGATAGTTAAAAAAATATTTAGTTTTTCACTTTGCGATTTGGCGAGAAAAGGCCAAATATTGCATGAAATGTCAACGCGCAGATAATGAACCAGTCTAAAACCTGTTTTAGATGAGGAATGAGTGTGGTTTCTCCTTCGTTTTGCGATTTTATCTCTGCTTAACCACGTCACGTTTTTTTCACGCGTTTTTGGTCACGTGACCTTTGCTTTGATTTCGGCTAATTTCAAACTCGATTTTTGATTAATTGAAAGCATAAAGATAAAAAATAATTGCACTGCTCAAATATATTCTTTGGATAACACTAGAAAATACAAAAAATATTCATTTTCTTCACTTGTGCAAGTTCCTCATTGTAAGGGTTTTAAATTAGACTATTAATTACATGTTTCTTACAGGGTAATATCTGGCCATTCTTTGATTCGTCATCTAGCTCCGCTAGCAGTTCTCTTTCTCGCACAGAAAACAATACGTACAACATAGAGACAGGAGTAAGCATAACTCTGGATATTTTTAATTTCTCATTTTGTTTAGTGTTACTCATTTCCATGAAAATATGTAATAATTTGTTCTACTATTTACTCTTTTATATTTACTGTCCATGTTTTTACATGTGTTACCTCTCATCTGCCTTTATATGTACAATATGTTTATAATACAATGTTTTTTGCATTTGTTTTCTTAAAATATCTTTTTAATTTAAATGTACTTAGCAAAATGTCTATGCATGCAACATATTTAAAATGCACTACAACATAGTATTCCTGTATTTAAATTTCATTTTATGTACATTTTGCAATAAGATCAATATTTGAAATGATTAAATTTGTAAGAATTCCTTGTTTTTTCTACTACTGAGCTCTGTATAATACTATCCCAAACGCTTTCAGGAATTTGAAGTTACCTTTATCAAAAGGGGTGGTAGCTTAGGATTCACTATCTCTAGAAAAGAAACATCATCGGAAGGTGAACAGGATGGGATTTATGTAAAAGCTTTGGTTCGCGAACCCGCCATATCTGATGGTAGGATTCAACCGGGAGACAGAATTGTTGAGGTAACACATCTGCCTATTTGTATTGCTTCAGCTTTGATTTCTATTCATATCTATTAAACCTTTTTTGATTTTATGTTTATGAGACATTTTCTGAAATTCATTCGAGAAGTACTGCGTAATGAGCTTAAAGATACATATGCAAATTAGTATTTTTAGTACAATCCTTGATTGGGGATATACTTAGATTAAGTTTAGCTGATTAAATAGGCATTTAATAATGCAATAAAACTATATTAAGCCTCATTAGTTCGAACATGTTTTAAAAATCAATATTCTCAAGTAAATAAATATTAAAAAGATAGCTCAATTAAATAATTATGATTAAAATAATTGATTTTTGTAAAACATGCAATAAAAGTATTGAAAGAATTGTTCTGTTACCTAATTGTTGTACATTTGTTCTATACAAATAAATGTGTTGCTTTAAAAGACATTTAATTGAATAGTGTCATCAAATTAAAACTTATATGTGTACAGTTATGAGTCACATTTAGATTAAAATAATAAGTTTATGCAGGGCTCCCACGGTCATTGAAAGTTATTATAAGTGCTTAATATTTTTGAACTTGTTTTCAAAGCCTTTAAAATGCTTAAAAGTCCTTAATTTTTGCTGATGTCTTGTGCCCAACTGCATGGTTCGTACAGTCCTTAAAAGTCCTTAAAAACTCGAAAAAAATTCTAAGGCCCTTAAAAGTTCTTATTTTTTAAAAAAATCCTTGGAAGTCCTTATTTTTTTCCAAGTTAAAAACCAATGTTAACGAAATTTGGAGATCATCATTTAAAGTGTTTTCATCCTTCCTGCCTTTTTTGTTTAAAAAAAACAAAAAAAAAAACCAGTTTTTCCCCGAAAATAGCATCTTTTCTGAAAAAAAAGCAAAATTTTCAAATGGAATGCAATATGCGGATCACCTCTACCGAGATCGCCTGTTGCGCATGCGTATTCATGTACAAACGTGCCACGCACAGACCATTGACTGAACCAGTGCTGAAGTCATTGAATGGCTTTTGATGCCAGGTGCATGGTAGATTGCTGGGGTCCGTCCCAAAAATTACGAGTAAGCATGTATGCCTATTTCATACGTACCTTGATTAAGTGTATGCCTCTGGATTTTTTTTACCATGCCTCCTTACTCAAAATAGATGAAAGTTATTGGAAACGGTAGTTTAAAACTTATTCTATGGTATATAAACCATAAAGTGTTTTTTACGAAGCATTTAAAAAGAATATATTTCCGCACCGATATACGCGAAATCGCGATGCTCTCTTACTAAATTTAGGGGAACGTTTTGTGTAATTTTAGCTATTGCTAAGAAATTTCTGAACGTGCGTTTTATATTTGAAATTAAATATCACAGGGTTGTAATCAAAATCCCGGATTATTTCCGATTTAAAATATATATACACATCTTTTAAAACCTATAATAGTAGCTGCATGTATGACAAAAAATTGCAGTTTTAAACAGAATTTGATCTGATTTTGGAAATAAAAATTCATATATTTTAAGACATAGTCCAAGTTCTTTAATTAGAATATTCTTTTTGTGATATCATGAATCTGGTATGCTTTTAATAGCCAGCAAAAAGTACGGCTAAATTTGGAGAAATATTATATCCTGTCTAACAATGGCTAAGCCTAAAAAGTGAAGTTAAACGGTTGGGGTTGATCAAATTTTTAAAAAAAATGTTCATTGAAGTTGGTTGTAAATACTTTATTAACATTCTTAGCTAAATATTACAGTTATAAATTGCTATCTTTGTACAAATCGGGGTGGTGACATACCAGGGATTCAGGGAATTTCACTCTTCTGGACAACTCTGGGAATTTCGTACAATTACTCTTTAATCAGGGAATTTTAAAATATTTGAGAGTTTCTTTTCTCGCATTCCCTGTGCGGGTGCGGACATCTATCTCGGATCGCGTCACGTGAAGTCAGCGCCGTATTGTTAGAAAAAAAATCCTCAAACTTCAATCTGACTGCATCCTTTAGAGACATGATTATTTTCTTCTTGCCTCGCTTTTTTTATCAACAGAATATATTAGAACTCAAATTATTTACATATTATTTATGTTAGATTTTTAGTTACCTTTTAACTTTATGACTTATGACTTGTGAATGGGGGTGACTCAATCGAGTACCAGCACCGCGACTTAAGTCTATTGTACTGAAACCCCCTAATGATCTAAAGAAGACCGGTTGCTGAAATAAATTTCAGTATAGACCTGATTGGAACATTTGATAATTCCCAGGGTTCGATACAATGGTATCCTAGATGTTCAAATCTTTGGGCAGAGTAGTAGTCACAATTGCATAGCACATGTGTGGAGCTCTCCTCTGTCATACGACAGCCTCTACATAGTGGGTCATCTATAACACCTATCAGATTAAGATGTCTATTTAAGGTGCAGTGTCCAGTTAAAAGGCCTACAGCAACCTTGATCTCTTTTCTGCTCAATTTTACTAGCTCCCTCGATCTATTCCAGGGTGACTGTTGATTGAGCTCTTTGGCTTGTCTTTGGTCTTTAGATTCAAGCCAAGCTTGATAGGATTCAGTCAATAAAAAGCTTTTGATAGTTTTCCTGACCGCATTATGGGGCAGACCCAAAACAGGTTCTGGACCAATAAAGGATATTTTAGATCCTTGTTTGGCTAATTGGTCTGCCATTTCATTACCTTCAATGTCACAGTGACCAGGAACCCAGAGAAGAGAAACCTTGTTACCCTCAGCTAGGTTTACAAGTGCATTGTGGCATTCCCACACTGCTTTAGAGGTAAAGCAGTGACTCTTTAAAGCCATTAGTGCAGCCTGGCTGTCAGAGAAAATCTTTATGACCTTCTTAACAACTCCTCTATCTAGGCAATTGTAGGCACATGCCGTAATTGCAAGAACCTCAGCCTGAAATACAGTAGCCAACTTGCCCAGAGAGAAAGAAAGCTTTATTTTTCTGTTAGGACAGAAGACACCTGAGCCAGTGCCATAAGATGTCTTTGAACCATCTGTATACCAAATTTCATCTCCTCTCCTAGTCAGATTGGAGGGAAATCTCCAGTTTTCTCTGGACGGGAAGATGATATTGTATTTGGCTTTAAAGCAATATTGCTTTAACATCCAGTCAGAACTCATAGTTAAACATGGATGTTCTTTTACCTGTGTTTGAATATTTTTAAACAAAGGTAATTCATAGGATGTTTTCCATAAACCCATGAGTTTTAGCCGTCGTGAACACAAAACAGCCTCTAATTCCACTTGTTTGTGTAGTGGTAGAAAGTCTAGGAGAATTTCTAGACTCTGTGAGGGAGTAGTTCTCATTGCATTTGTAATTGAAATGGTTGCCATTCTTTGTAAACTAGTGAGTTCTTTTTTCACAGTTTCATTATGGGTTCTATTTCCCCAGGCAATGGCCCCATAAGATATCATTGGAGTAATCACTCCAGTATATATCCAGAGCACCATTTTTGGTGACAAGCCCCAGTTGTTTCCAATAGCACGTCTGCAGGCCCAAAACACTCGTTTGGCTCTGTTGGTGCAGTATTGGAGATGAGGCTTCCATGTCAAGGTTTTATCAAAGATAACCCCTAAATACTTAACCTCTTCTGAATATGCAAGTGGTTTCCCAAAGAATTTTATGGTTTGCATATCAAGTATTCTTTTCCTAGTGAACACTGTTAGGTTGGTCTTGTTGGGGTTAACCGACAAACCTACCTCTTTGCACCATTTTTCTACCTTTTTTAGAGCAGTGCTCATGAGGTCAGTTACAGTATTCTGGAATTTACCTCTTACGACCAGTGTTATGTTATCAGCATAGCCTAGACAATGCAAGCCCAAAAAATTAATTCTGTTTAAGAGTTCGTCAACCACCAGACTCCATAGTAGTGGTGACAACACTCCTCCTTGTGGACATCCTTTACAATTCTCCACAGTGAGCGAGTCTCCCAGAAGGGAGGCTTGAGCCAATCTGGTTTCAAGCATATTTTTAATCCAGGTACATACGCTTGAATTAACATTTCTTTTGAGAAGGGCATTGTTGATTACATTCGTTGGGACTCTATCAAAAGCCCCCTCAATATCCAGAAAGGTCGCCATGGCTATTTCCTTTCCATTGACTGCCCTATCTAGTACCGTAATAAGGTCGTATAGGGCAGTCTCTGTAAATACCTTTTAACTTAGAAGCGTGGCCGCCAGTAGCCTTTCGGTTAAAAAAAAATCTTCTAATTTTAATCTAACTGCATCCTTTACAGATATGATTATTTTTCTTCTTGACTTGGATATTTTGTCAACAGAATATATTAGAGCTCTAAATTCCTTAATATTTAAAATTGATTCCATCAGATTTTTTCGTTTTTTTTTAACCGTTTTAGCGCTGTGTTACTGTTTTGCAACAATCCTAAAAGCATTCATAAGCAAAATTGCTTAGAACCTGTACTTGATTTTTTTTTTTTTTTGTACTTTTATTTTGACATTTTATTGAACACAATTAGCTGAAAGTGATGTGTGTGAATTTTTAATCTTTTAATTAATGTTTTCATTTTTTTTCGTGCTCTAAAGATGCTTGTTTTGATTTTTAGATTTTGGAGCAATTATGCTTAGACTATTTAAAATTACATTTACTTATAAAATTTGTATATTTTTAAATTAGCCATTATTTTCAGTTTCGTTTTTTGAATGATAACATCGACAGAGAGACATCAGGGAATTTTCTGGCAATCGGTGAAATGTCTTTGAATTTTGTTTCTTGAATTCTGTAGCCACCCTGCAAATGAATATTTTATGAAAATCTTACTAAGTGTAGATGTTTTTCTTTATATTCAATAATTTTCTTTTAATCACATTCCAACAGTGGTGGGACTGGAGCATTTTAATTGATATTTTAGTATTTTAATATCATTTAACTTTTGAGTTTTAAAATACTTTCTGAAGAAGTTTTTAATTCCTGCCCTTTTGAGCATTATTGTTAAAATTTTGAAATCGTTGTTAATTTAAATGTATTCATCGTGGTAGAAAAATAAAATAATGCAGAAATTATGGCAGAAAACCAGTTACGAAATTTTGCAATTTGCTTTAAAAGTACCCTCGGAAACAGGAGATTATTAAAAATATGCATAATTTATATTGCACTTCAAGAATTTAAACTACATTTAGTAAAAGTATAACTATATCTCAAAATGATTGGTTATAATCATAAGGAATTAAAAGAAATTTCATTCATGAATTTTAATATGCATTAAAATTTTCTTTTCATTCAGTTTCTCCCCATTGTTCCCAATCACAAAGAAAATTGAGGTCCTTAAAAAGTTAACAAAGTACTTAGAAAGTCCTTAAAAAGTCCTTATTTTTTATTTTGAAAATCTGTATGAACCATGAACTGCAAAAGTTATAAAAATGCAACTCAGACTTGCTATCCCCGCGTGACCACCACTTATCTGCATTCTATCGAAATTCTCTAACATATTTCTATTACACATCCTCCAACTTGTAACTTTTTTGGTAGAATGTACTTAATTAAAAATTTATATACAGACATGATGCTTGAAAATAAATTTTCAAAGGTCCTTAAAAGTCATTGATTTTCATTCTGTAATTTGAGTGAGATCCCTGTTATGCAAAACAAGGATACAATTTATGTGTAATGATTAGGCAGCTATCCAGTTGCAAGCTAGACATACATTTAAGCAACTATAATAAGACATCTATTTTAAAAGCATTCAACAATATAGAGTCTTGCTGTCACTCATTAAATTGTGCCATATATCACTGTATTTTCTAATCTTTAATTCAATTTATTTTATTTAAATGATCAAATATATGTGAAATGCTGACAAAATGTGTCCCTCTCTGTCATGATCGACACCTTTTCCAGTGGTATTTATTTCATTATTCAAATCCTTACTTTAGAAAGTCTATGGCTATTTCATTTTCAAGTCTCTCAACCTAACTTTAAAGTTACACCTTTTTTCCAGAGTTGCCTCTTGTGACAGAATATCACCATCTAAAACAAACCCTGTTAATGTGAAATTGCTTAACATGAAATCCTGTCTAATGCAAAGTAAAAGCGAAAACCATACTCCATACTTAAAACTTATCATTAATTTATTTGTTTATACGAACAATTTCAGTGGGCCCATCGACTTTGTTTTAAAGGGGTTTGACTGTTTATGAGAAATTCTCTAGTGTGTACTGTACTCTCTACTGGAAAACTAATTATAATTGAAAAATTTGACTAATTTAGTTGCTTTTATTTTATGTAATATTAGTTGATGGTAAAGTTCTTGGTTCTCATTTAAGCGACCCACTTTTGGGAACGAAAGCTGAGTCAACCTTGCCCAGTCCGGGGAGGTAAAGTTATAAGAAAGAACAATTATTTTAGCTAAGTCAAACTCAAGACACATCCACGTCCCTTATGTCAGAGTTATAAATGCATATTTGACCTAGTTAAAGTAATTGTTCTTCCATAAAACTTTACCACCAACTAATATTATATAAAACAAAAACATAACTACCATATTCATCATAATTTTTCAATTCTAACCTGTTTACAATTACAATAAAGAACACCATGTCACAGGTATAGTCCCCAAAGAATTGCTCATACACAAAATATATTTAACATTAATTTATCTTGTTTTATTTTTCCTCTCAGGTAAACGGCACTGACATTTCCTCTATGTCCCACGCTGAAGCCATCGAATTCATGCGCAACACCCCAAACACGGTCACCCTTCGGCTATTCCGCACCGACCCACCCTTAACCCCCGGCTATGCGGAAGAGCACTCCATCCACAAGCCTCTGAGATGGGAGGCGCTTGGATTCCTCAATGACAGACTCAAGAATGAGAATGGAACCCCCAAGAGAAAGATCAAGAAGAGGCTAGATCGAATCTCCAATGCACCCAGCAATTCTTCTACTGAGAGTGAGAGCAGCAATTCTTCTGCTGGTCGGGAACATGTGCTGGAAGAGAGTGTTGCTGAAGATGGGGCGGAAGCGGATTTGAGTATGGAAGGTAAATTGATGGACCATGTGTTGTGAATTCTTTTGTGTTTTGTAGAAGCAAACTATTTTGTCTCTGTATGTTTGGTTTTAAAGTATTGGTCACCTGCCCCAGGAGGCAGTTACGTAATTTACTTTTATTTTAAAATTGATACTACTTGATTTTCATGGCTCCTGTTGTCTTAAAGGTGCCAAGTTTAAACTACTTGCATTTTGCATGAATAGGCTATTTATCACATTCCGCAATGATGAGTTGGAAGCCGCAATGATAAGATTGCTCTCTTTCGGCTACTTAACATAATTTGGCAGTTTATCTTAAGAATCGGGAAAATCAAGTACCACCATATATTTAGATTTTTCTTAAATTGGGAGATTTAAGTTTAATTGGCATGTAAATATATGTGTGGTATGTTATTTGGACTATCAATTAAGAAGGCTGTAGGGGCACTACAAAATAAGATATTTTTACGCATATATTATATTGAATTTTGTGCTTGATGTAAATTTTTGGAGAATATTTTGTTTATCCCCATATCTTAAAATATCATGGTTGCTCTCCAGTGTCAATATGTCATAAAAATAAACATTTCTAAATTTAGGAAATCAATTTCTCTTGATTTGAAAAACCAGTTAAAACAGTAATGCAAAATGAAATAAGTGGTCTATTTCAAAAGCTATGTATAAAAATGTATTGAACCATTGGACAATCCAACCAATCCCTTTAATAGTATCAACAACACAAATTCAAATAAAGTAAATTAAATCCTATACAAAAATTAAAAAAAAATATCTTTATATCACTCTTGTCCCATTTTCCAGGCATTGGCCTCCAACGCAACCAGCGTCCAAAGTCCCTGGACATGTTAAACTCATCCGACCGCAAGCGATGTCCAGCCTATACAGATGAAGAGAGCTTCCACCGACAGTCCAGTGTCATGTGCTCCAATGCAGATTCCAAAAACAAGAATGAAGGAGGAACTGACGAAGACTTAGGGAAAAAGGCAGGAAAGAACTTGCTGAAGTGGAGAGGAAGCACTTTCCCCCATTCTGATGAAACAGATGGGAATCGTGTTGATCTTTCTACTTCTGTTGGTTCTGTGGGGGATGAATCAGAGTTGGTGTCTGATGATGACAAGCCAGTGCCATTTCCACGGACAACAAGTTGCTCAAAAGAATGGGTAAGAACAGTATTTTTTGTGTTGAGATTCCTTAAGGAAAAATGAGGAACCCCTTTTAAATAATGTTGATGTTATTTATGTCTGTCCCATAATAGAGACATTTCTGTCTCATAATAAAAACACTTTAATATTACTGTAGGAAACAATGTCTCCTGTAAAGTTTGTATTAATACAATGATAAAATTTTTATTTCCTCTTAAACAATATTATAATTTGAGAGTGATAAATATGCCCGAAATAAATATATATATAAATTTGCAATATACAAAAAGAATTAAAAAAATATATTGGACCAGTATTTGTTTATTAAGTTAATTTTCAACAGAAAGAATTAGTGATATATATATAACCACTCTTGGTTTTAAACGGTTTTGGAAATTTGGGCAAACCCCCTGATGAAATCTCAAATTTTTGCTGTTTTCCATTTCATTTTGTTGTCTTATTAGTATGTGTGTATGTATGTATATATATATATATTAGAAAAAGTGGTAAAATGGCAAAGGAAACTTGGTAGTTGAGAATTTTGCTGAAATTTTTTGAAAATACGATATTTTTCAAACTTTTACCAAAAGCATGGATTTTTTTTTAATGTTTCCAATTTGCCTATTAGCAATGGTTTCTGATCATACAAGTCCCCTTTGATTACTGAAATGTAAAAACATTTATTTAGTTTTATAACCAGGGGCCTTTACACGGTCGCTAGTAGGTGGTATTTTTCGCCTTTACACGGATATTAGGGTGGATCGTTCTTCTATGGAGAAAAAAAAATTATTTTTAATCAAAACCTACCTATGGGGAAAAGATGTTCTATGATATAGAGATTAGGGAAAAAATAATAAAAAAAAATTAATTTTAAAATTTTGCACTGCCACAAAGGGGTTGAATTTTCGAAAAAATGCAAAAAGTCCTAATTTTCGTTAAATGATTTTACACTAAAAATAATTGTTTTTTACAATATAAATTTTAAAAAAGTGATGATTATTGAATAATCAGTAGTACAATGTACATTTCAACCTTTTTTTACCCAACTCCCTCCCCCCCCCCCCCCCCATATCACCGTTGAATCAGACCTACAACCATAGTGCAGTTGTCAGCGGCTTACAGAATTCGACGCCTAATCGGTTGTTAATTAAATTGCAATTCTATTATGTGACGTTTGTTTGTGTACTTGGACTAATACTGTACTGTTGCATTGATAAGAAAAGACATGATTTGTCCTATATTTGGGTCAGGCTGTAATATGCCCACGATTATGCTTCCTACGTGCGTATATTGGCATTCAAAAAGAGAAGCAAAGTACAGTGTATTTAAATACACTTTTCTCCGCGTGTCAATAAGTTGCAAGTAAGTTAGGAGAGACCTGGAAACGAACTTTAATACCAATAAATGACCACTACAGCATTTTGAAAAAAATAAGTTCATACTACGACAAATATCGCGATTTCAAAGCTAGAAAATTAACTGAAAGCTATCTCAGGGAAAGCACATCATAAGTTTTGTTCATGCGTCGACTTGGTTGTTTTCAGATTATCTGGTGCCGTCAGCAACACGAGGGCTATAATGCGCCAAAACATTCGTCATTTAACAAATCAACATACATTTACAAACACCTATGCCTTACACGGGAATCGTACCCCCAACTTCGTAGTCTAGAAGCTAGCACACTAGTCTAGAAGCTAGCACACTAACCACTATACCGTTTGGTCGGCTAGGTCATGCGTCGACAATGACATAGATGCAACAATGTTGGTTGCGATAATAGGTAGTCTGTCAACACAGGTATCAAAGAAGCAGGGATGCCAGTTTTCCTCCTTTTGGAGGATTTCCTCCTTTTTGGTTTTTTATGTAACATTTTCCTCCTCTTTGTGCCTATCTTGAGGATATCTGAACCAGTTTTTCCTGCAAAAAGTATACTTTTCCTCATATTTAAACAAAAGATTTTCCCTCTTGGCTCCCCTTTCCTCCCAGATTACTTCACTAACTCCTAATATTTGAAATGTAATTATTATATAGTATGAGAAATGTCATTGTATCTTTAAAATTATTGAATTATCCTTCCTGCATACTCTTTTGTTGAATTTTTGTGCATTCCATCCGCAAGCTTTTTCAGCGAATTTTTGAATTTCCTCCTTTTTGCTCTCTGATCACTCTCATACCTGAAGAAGGTGTTATACGAAATATGGAACTGATTTTGAAGTGTCCACTACAATGGTTTGTGTGCCAGTTACAAGCCAAAGAGTGACCGTATGCGAGAAACTACCTGTAGTTTCATTCACGTAAGCCCAACCTACGCGAACTGACTAACAAGAAAGACTTAAGTACTGATCAACCATGCTTAATGGAAATTTGTGAAGCTATCACTGCGGACAAAGCAACGAAGGGCTGTTGAAGAGAAACTCTGGAAAGATTTGCCACTCAAGGTGGTTAACAACCCCAAAAAGAATTCTCATGTTCTATTTGGCTTAGAAGAAGTCCAACCAAAGCTTTATTGACATTAATTACGTTCATCGTAAAAGTCTAGGCACCTATGTGATTCAAGATCAAAATCAAACAATCGGTAATCTATGGTGCAGGCGCATTTGCATTAATCAATCTTTCCATCGTGTTATTTCTCAATTGATTTGAAGAAAGTCATTGATCCAGTAATTTTTGAAACGGGGGTTTGGGCTTTCCTAAAAATATTCTGATATCAATACTAGCTGACGACAGAAATAACACAAAGGAATAGGTCCTCCAAAGAATTTGGAATTTGCGCAAAGTCAAACGGTCTGCTGCAACCCAAACCCTTTTAGCGATTAATATCCGTATCTTAAAAATACCAACTTTTGACCCTTGTGTGACAGATTATGTGAACTTGATTAAGTGGGAGAATGTGACAGAACGATTTAGTGATGACATGATTTCAGGAGCAATAGTAAACCCAGCAATCATTTCTACGGCAATACTATAGCATTACCTACTATCAAGGTCCTTTCGTACTCAAGCTACAGAACGAATAGTCACAGAAGCATTTTCTGCTGTAAGCGGATCACACAGAAGAGATGGGTTAAAAAGAAATAGCCTGGAATCACGAAACCTCAAGCCAGTTTTCAACAACAAACGTGATTACCGTTTACTGTAATTAAGAAGATTTTTGGATTTTCTTGATTTAATTCTTAAGAAGATGTAATATGTTCCTAAAGCTTTTTTTTTCTGTAACCATTTAGTATATGTCCTCTCATTCCAATAAACATTTAAAAGTACTAAAGGCCTGTTTCACTTAAACAAAAATCACTTTGACATTTTACCATTATAAAGCTTAAATACCAAAACTTCATTCCCCTTGTAAAGAGCTTAACATAAAATTTATTATTTTTATTTTATTTTTCCCTTAATTAATGTACCTCAGAACATCTTTTCCGTACAGGTAGGTTTTGAAATTCTTAAAAAAAAAAATTCAATTGACTTTGACTTTTTGCTATAAAAAAGCTCAAATACCTAAACTTCATCCTCCTTGTGGCAGTACTGAACTTAAAATTTAATTTTTTTAATTATTTTCCATGTATCTATATACCATAGAACATCTTTTCCACATAGGTCGGATTTGAAATTCTGAAATTTTTTTTTTCGATCCACTCTAACGGATATCCTTTTTTCACAAAGATTTTCAAAGATTTTTTTCTTTGTGAGAAGTTCTGCTTTTTTACAATTTTACCATTTTTAGTGGAATTGATCTAACTAAACTTGCCTAAAATCCTCCTCAGAAAAAATTTCTGGCTACACCACTGTTCTGTACACAAATATATTCTTATTCAGATATATTTGTAGTTCAAAATAACGCTGTGTATATTTTCGTCTTTTTGACTGTTTTCATTTCTGTATAACTGTTGCAACTTATTTAATCTCAAAAACATATACCTCTTTGAGGATACATACCTTCATTCTACTTATTGCTTCCATCTAAATCAATTGCAAAGTCAAAAATTTTTTAGAAAACTTGTCTTGGAAAATATAGTTTTTTTTTTTTTTTTTTTTTTTTTTTTTTTTTTTACAACAGATTTATAACAATTAGCTATATGTATTGTAATTTGTTTTTCTGCAGGTGCATACATTTGATGTGGATCTGGATCGTGGCTGGCATGGACGTCTTGGTTTTAGTTTATTTGATCCACCACCTGTTCCCCCAGAATCTGCCAGAAATAAGTTACCTAAAGCCCCAGAAGTGAAAGCTGTCTATCCTGGAAGTCTTGCTGAAAAGGATGGAAGAATCAAAGTTGGAGATCGCTTAGTTAATGTAAATAAAAAAAAATGTTTGAAATATACTGCAAATTTTTTTTACATGCAAGTCAAGTGTTGAGTTCTTTTATATAGAATGAAACCTTTTTTTATAAATTTTATTGGCTGCTCTTGAGGAATTTTGTATTTTGTAAATTATTTATTAATAAGTCTTTACACTTATTTTAGATGAATGGTGAATGTTTGGTGGGTAAATCTGCTCCTGAAGTAGTTGACATTCTAAGAAAAACAAGAGGCTTGCTTCGAATGCTTTTTAGCAGGTATAGTACCAATATATGAATCTTTTAATAAAGACGTGAAGTGAAAATTCTCATTTTGAGATAATTTAAACTAACATTTTTTAATATGCTTGAGTCACAAAAACCTCTAGTCTTAAAAGTTTACAGGGAAAGGAGTATTTGGGAAAGTTACATTTTTATCCAACAAAATGCGATTATCAGTAATACTATTTTATTTTTGAAGAGAAACATATTGCATAACTAGCCACATTTAACTATTATAAATTCAATTTATATAAAAATTGTCACACTACAAAATCTCACCTCCTTGTCCCTATATATAAAGCCTCACTGACTGACTCATCACTAATTCTCCCACTTCCTATATAACCACAACTCTGAAATTTGCTACAAATGTCAACAAGGACAAACATAGAAAAAGAAGCTATTCAGATAGCAATTAACCAACTTTTATATATAAAAAAAGATGTCAAAAGTTCTAAACGAAGGATATTTAAATGCTGCACTTCTAATGCAGTCATCCATGCAAAGTCTTTCAGTTGTCCTACTTTACTCGCAGACCTTCTGTTTAATATCTTTAAATAAGCCTAAACAATATTTTTTTTTTTTCAGGTTGGAAATGAGAACATGAACTTCCGTCTCTTAGATTCAATCTAGTCACGAACTTTAGTCAGTTTCAACCGCAAATGTTGATTTTTTTCTTGCTATACCACCACAGTCCAAATATATTTTGCAGCATTTTCAGGAATCTCATATCTAAGGCTTGTATATTTCCATCCTCATATTTTCTTGTTCAATATTACTCTCATAATTAGTTATATTCTGTATTATGCATATGTATCGAAGAGTTAAAATTCCATTTGGTAAATAAGCGTTTACTGTTTTTTCCGTCTTTATGTTGTTAGTTTTGAACGCTTTACCTAGGTATTATGTCCTTAGTCCAGCACTGCATATCATTTAGTTGTTTCTTTTCAGTATTACATTAGTATTATGTTCTCAATCTTATTTATTTGTATATTATAGGCTTATTGGATATATCTCTCAAATATTATGTCTGTTACATTAAAAGTTGAGTCCTTCAATTTTATTTTTTTAAAGTTCCGATTGGTAATGACTTTTTTTTTATAAGTATTCCTATTTCTGAGAGACAATGGTAAATAAAATTTAATCATCAAGCTACAATTGATGATTAAGTGGCTTCTAATGCAAAAAAAAAGTGTCAAATTAATAACAATTTTCTATACATAACATTAAGTTAATCAGTAATGAAAGTCTAATTATATTGTTTTCCAAAAAAATCCTGTTAGTTGAGCCTTACTGTACTGTAATTCATAAAGTATTATTTTTGTGCTCTGTGTATCTGTGTGCTTTTTATTCAATATTTAATATTTTATAATATTGCACTGTATGTGAGGATAGTTCTTGAAATAATTGTGATAAAAAAAAATGTAAATGTGAAGTGATAATTCATACACATGCTCTGTTTCAATAAAACATTCCATTTCTAGCATTTATTTTTTTTATAAATTAAGATAATATAATTCCCATTAAAGGAATAGATTTCTATAAAAGCCTTATTAAAAAAAAAAATTACCGTCCCTTTTATATTTGTAAGTATTCATTGCCTTTCATAAATATATTGTGAACTAATGCTTAAATTACTTTAATCTCTTAAGTAACTTTGATGTCAGGCAAATAAAGCATTCCATTCTTAGCATGTTTTTATAAATTCATTCAACTTAAATAGAAAATATTTTATACCTTAAAAGCTACCGTCCATTTTGTAGTTATAAATATAATTACATTATACTGTTTTTAATAACATTATTATAGGCATAATATTTCTTTATTACGCAAATTACTTACATTTTTATATAAATTTATGCATGCAGATAGTGTAAATTGTAGTATTCACAGTAATTTAAAAATGTGAGCATAACATTTTAATGAATTTTAAAAAGGTTTGTAAATTTTATTCAGTAAATAGAGAAGAGTAATTCATTAAATTTATATAATTTACACTCATAACAGATTTCCTCTAAACAGTTTTTGTAATTTAAAATAACTTGTTAAGTTCTTCAATTAAAATAAGAACTTATTTCTATTTTTCATTATTTTATGCATCTGAATATTTTCTTATGTGATAATTTTGAAATTTAATTTCTTATTGCATATAATAAACTTGTAAATGCTTAGTATTTTGTATCATATCCGGCACTCTTTTGTTCATTGTGCTGAAATAAAGAGATTTTTGAAAAAACTTGTGTTGAATATATTATTCCATAGATTGAATAGATCAGTTATCCATACAATTTTGTAGAAATATATACTTTCGAAATCTAATAGCTAAAAGTCGGATTTTTTTTTTTTTTTTTTTTTTTTTTTTTTTTTAATTATAAAAATAACCATGTAACATTTTACTAATGACATTGTAGAGCTCTACGGAAACACTGATTTCAGCTTTTTAACCTAAATTTCAATACTGTGAATGTATCTTGAAATATTAGAAAACTGGGATTAATTAAATTAGATGGTTTTTAATATGTTATGGTTTAAAGATGGTTGACTTTTGTAATTTTTTCGAAAATGGGAAGTTTTTTTTTATTAGTGTTCATCAGTTTTGCGTCAAGTTAAACTTTTTTCTTAGTGGCTGAACGCTGCGGTTCGTAAACAATCAGACTACTCAAAATGTCATTTAATTTTATTTTATTGTATAGAGAGCAAAACATTAGTCTTGTCTCTCCAAGAATAGAACAAGAATGCGCTTCTTAGATAAGAGATAAAATACATAGAACTATAAATATACACTAGCTCACTGTAACGAGGGGCCAACATTTAGGTTCTCGGAACATGCTCCGAACAGGGGCTGTACCATGTCTAAATTTTAGCTCAAGCCACCCTTGTTACAATTGGAAAATAATTCGTTAAATGGCAATATTGCCTCGATCTGTAGCAGGATGACATGATACTGGTGGGATAAATTTACTCTTTTTGAATCACAGATTAAAACTTTATTTCAACTAACCATACTTTTATATATAGGATATGTAAATTTTAAGTTAGACAGACGATAGACAAAACAACAAACCTGTTTTATAAAATTGCAGTTCAAGATAGAAGTCAGGGAATTTTGTTTTGCATTTTGAGTGGCAACCCTGTCATTTTTATAAAGTACACTGTTAAAAGCTTACTATCCCAAATTTTTAAACTTGTTGATTTAGGAATTAGTTTTTGTCAGTGCAAGACTTTTTTCACTAAAGATAACTTCAATTTGAATCAATAATTTACAAAATCTTAATGCATTTTAAAGTTTGTTATGCAGGGTGCAAAACCTACTAGGATCAAGTGCATCTGAGGAATGATTATAATTTTTAACTTACTTTTTGTAAAAATATCCAAAATCAAAATTATGTCTTTTTAAATACTTTCACAATAAAATTCTACAAATTGAAAAATTCAAAAAATTATTATGTTTACAATTCTAATAGGCTGTCTACAGCGATTATGTATCATTTGCAATTTAAATTCAAAATAAATTACAAATTTAGTTATGACCTTTAAACCTAAATTAGGTAATAAATTTCAAATTATTAAATACTATTATTAAATTGAGAATTTTTTAATGCAAATATGTTACTTTCCTGACACTAATTAAGCGTAAGAAAAACTTTCAGTCTTGTTAAAGAAAAATATCTGCATGCTTGGAAAGGGGGCCCAGCCAAGTTCTCACCAAGTCGTAGTACTACCAAGCAACCACATTTTTCTGGTAACAACTCGTTACACGTGCCATCTTCAGGGTGGCTACAGAACCTGGAAATCAGGGAATTTCACTCTTCTGGAAAAATCAGGGAATTTCGTAAAATTACCCTTTAATCAGGGAATTTTGAAATTTTTGAGTTTCCCTTCTCGCCTGCCCTGTGCAAATATCTACCTCAGCTCGCGTCACGTGAAGTGGATGCTGTGATGTCACCGCTTTGAATACAGTTTTTTTTTATTATCATACTTTTTTAAGTCCGTCTAAATAAAAAGCCCTCAATATCTGGCTACTTGGCCGATTTGGGAGAATGACGATTCCGAACTTTTTCTACTCTCAGCCACTAATGCAAACCATTGATATCCCGCCCACAACCACCTGTTGATGTTCCGCTTTTTTTTTTTTTTTTCTTTTTTTTCCCCCCATTATTATCTGGGATCATTATTATACCTGGAAAAATTATTTATGTTAGATTTCTGATGATCCTATAACTTAGCAGCGCAGCTATTATGCTATGAACAGGAAACAACATGTGACATGTATATAAAAAAAAAACATGTTTTATTTGTGTCATTTTTGAAATTAAAAAGAAAAGTATTGTATTGGTTTTGCTTTACCTTGATTGGTTGTTTTCAGATTATCTGGCGCGGTCAGCAACACGAGGGCTATAATGCGCCGAAACATTCCTCATTAGACAAGCCAACATACATTTACAAACACCCATGCCTAACACAGGACTCGAACCCGTAACCTCGCGGTCTGCTTTACCTTGAAGTTAGCAAGTATGGCTGAAGTTAGTGAATTTTGTATTTTTTAATTAATGTTTTCCATTCTTTTTCATCTAAAGATTTTTGTTTTGATTTTTACCATACATTTATTATAGCGCAATTATACTTTGACTATTTAGAATTAAATTTATTTATAATTATATTTTTTTTAATTCTCCATTATTTGGTTTTTTGAATTATAGCGCACATCAGGCAATTTTTGAAGAAATATTTTGGAAATCAGGGAAATGTCAGGGAATTTTATTTCTCAAATTCTGTAGCCACCCTGCACTCTTTATTAAGCGGAATGACAAAGAACAAGATATTTTTTTCGCATTCTCTAGAAAGAAACTCTCTGGCGTCGCATGCCAAAGGTACCGGATTCGAATCCTCGTTTATGCATGGATGTTCGTTGTGATTCGGAATCCACGTTAAGCTGTTGGTCCCGGACTGATTAGCCGTTATTGTGCACAAAAATTAGTCGTTGAGCGTATGAACAAACCTAGAATGAAACTATCCCAAAGATTCATTTTTGAATAATTTAATTTTGAATCTGGATACTTCATTTGTTTTCACTTCATTTATTTCCTGAGATGTTTGAGTGTGGAAACGGCTAACTTTGATAAATAAACGGCTAACTTTGGACGGACTGGTTCATCATTAAAACCTCAAGGGTACTTTGGGGGTGATAGAATGGCGAAATAGGCCATATACCCAGGGAATAGCATACACTTATACTCAAGGAGGCAATTTATTCAAAAGTTAAAATGAAGTATTTCAGACTTAAAATTTTTTTCCTTACGAATTTAAGAATACAATTTACTTAAAAATATGTTTTAGTCCTTCTACATAGCCTACTTTCTAAAACTATAACACAATACAAGTTCACAGCACTTAATCTGGTATTTTAACTTTCTTGTAGAGCAACCTAATTTGGTTAGACAACACTGGCACGAGCGCAGCGATTCGATCTGACAACACTGTAGCCTATCTGGCAACACTGTTGATGGAAGGCCCAGTGGATCCGCCGCCAGTAGTGTAGTGTCAGTCTAGTCTGTCTGACGCTGTCATTCATGTCTATAGGTATGCACAACGCGGTCGTTGATGATTGTGTTGAGCGAGGCGTGTTCCTGTTGTTTGTTACGATTTTGCCTTATAGTTTAGAGCAGGAGTTCCCAACCTTTTTGCACCTGCGTACCACTTGACTTTTTGAGAAATTTTGGCGTACCACCAGACCTAAATATTTAAATAAACGTATAATATTTACTCTTCTAAAAATGTTCAAAGGCTTTTTGAATTAAATTCCTGAGAAAACTTTATATTTAATGGTTAGATATTTGTTTATTTATAACATGCTTATAATAAAGGAGAAGTAAAAAGATTAAAATGGTATTAATTTACAGTTTTATTTATTACCCATAGGTCTAAAAACATACAAATAAAAAATTAGTACAAACTCAGCAAAAAATTAATCATCATACAAAATATACTTTTATAGTCTTTAGTGCAAAACTTGTTGTTGTTTGCCTGTGATTAAAATATCAACATTAGGAGTAATGGAGCTTATCTTCAATCTTAAGTCCTCTTCAACACTTATTCTGCTTCTATGTTTATTTTTTATGTACAAGAGTTCAGAAAATCCACTCTCACACAAGTAACTCGTAACAAATGGCATAAAAAATAGCAGAGCTTGCCAGAAGATCAAAGGATACTCGGTTTTACATCAGATCCAGAAATTAAAGATTTCTCTTTAAAATAATCTTTCATGTAACTATCTTCTGTAAGATCGATAAAATTTTCTTTTAGTTCACCTGAAACCACCGTACCACCTGAAACGTTCCCGCGTACCACCGGTTGGGAACCCCTGGTTTACAGTATTCAATGCATAACGTACAGTTTTTAACAAGTAGGGTGCTCCCTACTATCTACTATGAGTGACGGTAGGAAGAGACTCCGTGGTAATGAATACAAAAAATTAACAAAATTTAAACTTCAAGAACAGCAACGTGCTCTGAAACAAACAAAAAACTAAATTTGTTTTTTAAAACTAATAGCTTGCCAGTGGAAGAAAATAAAGGGGAACCTGAAAGTGCTTGTGGTGTTTGTGAGGGTTCTGTTGGGTACGACACTGCTTTCTCTGGAACGAGTTGTTTCAAAACAGCCATATTGTAGTCAGAACCTACTGAAATACAAGTAGGTTCTCACAATGAAATAGTACCTAACAGATTTGATGTTAAAAGTCAATCTTTAACAGAAAATAAAGATCCAACGTTAGCAAATTCTTTAAATAAGGATCCAGCTTTGTGGATCTTAAATGATGCTACTAGAGATCTAATAGCAAAAAATTGCTTTGACCCAAACATAGGATTATATTTCACTAACAGCTTAAGAGCTTACAAAGATCAAAACAGATATTTGACTAAATCTCTCTTTGAACGGAGATTAAAAATGGAGAAGTTCATGAAAGGAAATGGGTGATTTTCTCTAAAAGTAGGGGATCAGTTTTTTGTGGCCATTGTTTAGTGTTTAACACTAATGAACGATCACAATTTGACGACAAAGATTGTTTCAATGACTGAAGAAATGGGGAAAGTCGTGCATGTCACAATGAAAATTCCCCCCCCCCCCCCAATACACAAATCTACTATTATTACTCTAAAAGTAAGAGGAATTTCTCTTAAGCGTGTTAATAGTATGCTAACTTTACAACTAATCAAAGAAACCCACTATTGGAGAAACGTTTACCACTGCTAATTTGAAGTACATAATGTTACGAATTTCTGTATATTTGTAAATATTTCGTAGCATTGATTATGTAAATAGCAAAATTTATGTACATTTCGCATAAGGCAGTGCATGATTTCGTCTTTTCTTCGCTTTCCTGCAATGCGTCTCTTGATGCTTGATAACGAGTTTTACAGAGATCATGCTGGAAAATGAGTTTTACAAGGAGCAGGCCATTTAACATTATGGTTAATGGCAACCCCGCCAAATTGGCGAGATAGATCCAAGTTGGCGACGGTTTTGGCTACTAATTTTGGTCTCCAAATTTGGCGAGAAATCGCCAAATGTCACCAAACCTGGCGACCATTTGGCGACATTTTCGGTCCCCATGTACCTGTATAGGGCTTTTCGACTACAATCTGGAAAGTTCTCCAAATTTCTATCTCTAGAAGGTTCGCGAAGGAAGCTTTCCTATATAAGGCCGGCCAAGAGAGCGGGGGAAGTTAGTTGAGTTGAGTTATCTACTTAATTGTTTCTCAGCTAGCATTCAGAGTAATTCCAAAAGCGAACTGTATTGCATTGTCTTTTGCGGCGGTTTTAGCAGTTGTGTGTCAAGTTTTAACTGCTGTTTGAGCTCTATTGTTGTGTAAAGAGCTGTATTGAGTCTATTAGAACGGAAAGTTCTGGAGTTGTAAAAGAATCTGCGAAGAGTTATATCGGAATAAATTTCTTCAAGTGTTAATCTGCTTTGGCTTCAAGTCTTTCGAACCCAACCACGCAACAATAATCAATCATGCAATCTGTACAAGTTATTTAAATAATTTATTTCATAAAACGAGTTTCGTAATATAACATATGGGGTCTGTTTTCGAATACATATTGTGGGTTTTGCTTAAACAAAATGAAAATTTAGCAGATTTTGCAAGCGAATCATTGACAAAAAAAAAAAAAAAAAAAAAAAAAAAAAAAAAACATCTCGGAGGGAAAGCAGAACCTTCTAAAGTATGTGAAACTGCGTTTTTAAAACATTTGTTATTTTTCTTACATTGTAGTTTTCTTAAATCAAGGAAATGAAGGGTCGAATTTTTTTAAATAAGCGTAGAACCTTTTTATGTTCGTTCAATTGAAAACCTAGTTTCTCACTTAGAGGCATGCTGTAAGCCAAAAAATTATTCTTTCTCGTGTGCTCATTTTAACCAAATGGAAAAGCGTTTTTTTACAGTGTTAGTTTATTTTAAATTAAACTCATCAGATTTGTACACACACACATATAGATCACAAAGGAAGAAAATAGGTCAATAATAATACAAGTACTATTTATAAATAGAATCACTGCCCACTCATATCTTCTTTGTTTTGTTTAAGCGCTATTAAAGACACATAAAATTCGCGTACTACATAATTAATACTATAAAGGGCAATATGAATCCATTTAAGTGTATTCTAATGACCGGGAATTTGACTTAATTTTCCACCCAAATTACCTGTACTTTACCTACAAAAATAAAGTTGTTCGTCTAACATCCACTGCTTTGTTTGCACCTGAGGAGTTGATCTTTGCCAGGACGCTTGTTTCGTACCCTGCTCACGTACATCTTATCTTTTATACCTTGCTTTTGAATGCAATTACAAAAGTGGGAGTCGACAAAAATTACCCTCTGTTGTTGCAGTGTAGAGGTACAACTTGCTGGGAATCCACGAATTGAATCTTTATCCCTACAACGAGGTCGTTGGCTCATCAAGGGATTCCTGTTCGGAATGAATTTTATCTTTTCACCAACAGATGGCACTGTCATACCGTATCCAGACTATTTTTTCCCCCTTTTTTTTTTAAATATCTTTTTTTTTTTTTTAACTGGAAAAAAAAAATCTGCAGACATTTTTTATTTTCGGAACGATGGAAACAAGGTAATTTACACTTCCATTGCATTTTTCTTTTACACACGTTATCGTCAGTATCCTGCTTATGTATCCGAAAAAGCTGGATAGTCAGGTGACCGGTGTGATCACCTGCCACGAAACTATCAAACAAAATGCAATTGTAAAAATATTTTTTGTAACATTATACATATCACCCATTCTCAGAAAAAAAAAGACAATGCTTTAGAGAACATTTAGGGGGGAAAATGAGTATTCTGGAATTATAAAGTTTTAGAGTATATCAATTTACTAAACAATTTCGTTATTTGCTATTGGATAGTCAATGGTAAAACTATTGAAATTTGAAAATAGAATTAATATCTGGCTTAATAAGTGGCAGTTTTTAATTCTATTATTACTTTTATTCTTTTTATCGTTTGTTTGCCTTTCATGGGATTATCTTTCATTTAACTTACAATGCTTAATGCTTACAACTTATAAGAGCCGGTATAATTATTTGTAAGGAAGGAGAGATCATAAACGGGAATAAAAAGCTCCTTATTTTTGTTCAAATCTTATTATTTCAAAATTGCTAATTGTATTTCCTACTGAAATATTAAATAATAAATATTACTTCTTTGATAAAATGAATAATTTTAAAACCCCTTTTGTACTTTTTTTCTGTGAAGTTTACAACTTTTTTAGTTTTCTAATTCCAGAAAAGTGCACCCCTGTGACCTTACTGGCGGCGTTTATGAAAGATTTTTTTGTAAAGTTTCCCAAAAGTGAATAGCGCGATTAAATTTTCAAATTTTACTTTAAAAAACAGGTATAGTTTGGAGTAGGAAAACACGGTTTTCTCAGAAATACTTGAGAAAAATAATGGTTTTTTTTTTTTTTTTTTTTTGTATACGCAAAGTAAAAAAATAGTTCGTTAATAGATGGCTTTTACATCAAAATTAGCAGTTTACTAAAATATTACATGTATCTTTTAATGAAAAACTATTTTTTTTTTCATGGCTTGGAGGGAAAAAATCCTATTTTATTTAAGCGTTTCTTAGAAAACATTCGTGATTTACAGATTTTTCTAAAAGTTCTGTTCTTTTTGGATCTTAATGTATGTAAAAAAGGATGGAGAAAACGTGCCTCAAGGGGGCAATTGGTAACTTCTAGTTCAACAGAAGTATTTGAGGGCATCAACCGAATAATATTCCCTACAATTAAATCAATTCTGTTGCCATGTTTTCAAAAGTGCATCGTGGAATTAATGTTGGAGACACACGCCTTCCTTTTCAACGTATTCTCAAAAAAGAAAAAGAACGTGACTAAAATACTTTATGTTGCCACAAATCTGGACACAAATACTGGCAAACAATGCAGACTTTGTTTTCCCGATCCATGTGTGTTCTAAAGATTTAAAACTGTTCGTACTTAAACATAAAGATAATGGTGTCGGAGATAAAAGAAACAAACAAACAAAAAAAAAAAAGGCTAAAAAATCGTTTTACACAGAAAAGCGATAAAGGCTTTTAAATCATCAGTCGTAACAAAAACAAAAAGTTAAGCTTAAATTAACCCGATTATTTTTTTCAAATTATAGTTGTGACAAATAACTGATTAAACCTTTAACTGGGAACTCAGCTTATTGTAAAATAAGTGCAAATGTTCAAAAAACTGTTACAGATTAAAAAATTATTAATCTTTCTGTCACGCATTAAATCATTCTTGGTTCTTTTTTAATAATATTATTCTAATTACCTATACGAACAATAATCACGACAATTACCTTATTTTCTGTTACATTTAGTAACCTCTTGCCTTACTAATCCGGCTTTAAGGGTTCTTTGTTAAAACTAGGTAAGAAACTCAAATCGAACATGTTTGCTGTTATTTTAAGGTCAGTTTGAATATGGATAAGATTTTTAGTTTGATAAAAATGTTAACTATTGATTTTTTTGTGGGTGGCACTTACATCTCGTTATAATTGAGGATCGATAATAAAATTGCATAAAAAGCCTTTTGGATTTTGTTGTGTTGTCAAAACGGAAAATGAGAGTATTAAAAAGACTTCCATTAAGCTAAGTTGTAAAGAAAACACTTTTAGTGTTTTTACTGTATAAGATTGTTTATCAACTTTTCCTAACAAAAATTAGAGAAATCTGCACTGAACAAGTTCTGCGTTCAATAAGTTTATGACATGTTTCCGATTTAGAATCGGAAATATTAATATTGCTGCGTTGGTGGGTTCGAAAGATTTGAAGCCAAAGCTGATCAAAACTTGCAGAAATTTATTCCAATATAATTCTTCACAGGTTCTCTTACAGCTCCAGAACTTCTCGTTCTAGTAGACACAATACAGCTCTTTTCACAACAATAGAGCACAAAACAGCAGTTAAAAACTAGCCAACACAACTGCTAAATCGCCGCAAAAGAAAATGCAATACAGTTCGCTTTAGAACTACTCGGAATGCTCACTGAGACTGAGTAATTCCAGTCAACTAACGGACTCAGCTAACAACTAACTCCATCACCCGCTCTCCTGAGCTTTTATAGGGGAGTGAACATTCTTGAAATTTCTAGAGGTAGATATTTGGAGAACTTTCCAGATCGTAGTCGAAAAGTCCTATACATGTACATGGGGACCGAAAATGTCGCCAAATGGTCGCCAAGTTTGGTGACATTTGGCGATTTCTCGCCAAATTTGGCGACAAAAATTAGTCGCCAAATCCGTCGCCAACTTGGCTCTATCTCGCCAATTTGGCGGGATCGCCGTTAACCATAATGTTAAATGGCCTGCTCCTTGTAAAACCCGCTTCCCTGTGTTATCTCTGTAAAACTTGTTATCAAGCATCAAGATACTCATTGCAGGGAAACAAACTAAAGACGAACTATTGCACTGCCTTATGCAAAATGTACATAAATTTTCCTATTTACAAAATTAACACTACGAAATATTTACAAATATACAAAAATTCGTAACAATATAAACTGTCAAATATTTATTGTACAACTTTTGTTAACTCCAGTATAGTGTACTTCAACGTATTGAAGTGTTTTACAACTTAGTTATAAATTTACTCTTTTTTTTTAATTTCAAAGCAATTTTCATTTGTTACACATTGTAGCTTAATGAGACGTTTTTTCTTTTTTTTTAAAATAGTTTTTATCTGAAGCGTAAAAAGTTATATATTTCTGTATTCCTGTTTTTGATAATCGCTGCTTTACATGCTGCCAGTACCTGGAACGCAAGATTGTGAGTTCCTTGGAAGGTCACTTGATCGGAATGCCAGCTTTTTAAGCTTACACAGTGCCAGCACTGGAGAATCCAGCAATTTGAGCGAGCATTACATCGAATATCGGTGGGGTACGTCAGGTGAATGGATGATGAGAGGTGAAGCTCTCTCAAATGGCAAATGTTTGATCTACTAAAGCTGTGACAAATTAGCTTATAATGTTACTAGAATGAAGAGATGGTAGTACTGGCGTGTAATGACTAGCGATATCGACTGGTACGCCGACAAGTAACTGCCAAATCAGCTTCAAAGCGCACTTGCATGAAGGGTAGAACCAAGTAGATAATGCTGCGTTATACATCGTGGTGTGTTTTTTTTTTTTTTTTTTTTTTTTCTTCCCTTTTTAGTAACACGATATAAAATATTTGTTCACCAAGCACTTTTGTCCAAGTTTTCTTCATCTCTCTCTTTCTCTTTTGCTAGACCACGAGGTTGCGGGTTCGAGTCCCGTGTTAGGCATGGGTGTTTGTAAATGTATGTTGGCTTGTCAAATGACGAATGTTTCGGTGCATTATAGCCCTCGTGTTGCTGACGGCGCCAGATAATCTGAAAACAACCAACCAACTCTTTCTCTTTTGATAAACTTTGTAAAAAATGTTTGTTGTTAGAGATACAGATAACAACTTATTTTGCCACGTTTCCAATGTGCTGTGACGGTACGGCATAAATTAAAAATTTACTTTCATTCCCTCTATTGAAGAAATATATACACCCCTTTCTTTCAGACTTAAATTCGAATTCGAACTTTTTTAAATCGAACACACACAAATTCGAACTTAACTTCGAATTTGTGTGTGTGTCGATGGGAGGCAAATCTGAGGACGTCTAATTAACCCACTTGCCGTCATCCAATCGGGCTGAAACTTGGCAGATAGGTTCAATGTCGATGACGCGCATTCTATAAAATTTTGGGGCTGTTACTGTCACTAAAGGGTCGCTTTTACGGAATACTAATAAACCAATTTGCCGTCATCCAATCACATTAAAGCTTGGCGTCCATTATCGCTAAGCAGAGCAGGGCAGATCAGAGCGGAGTGGATTAGAGCCAATTACAAGACTGTCAACGTCCATTGTAGCACGAGGCTCGTGCTACAGTAAACGTTGGCAGTCTTGTAATTGGCTCTAGTCCACTCCGCTCTGATCTGCCCTGCTCTGCTTAGCGATAGTGGACGCCAAGCTTAAGAAAAACATTGAACCGACCATTGTTGAAACTCTTTCCTGTTGCCATAATTTTTTTAATAAATAAATAATAAAATTGTTTTAATCACAAAAATTAAATATATGTGGATGTGAGTGTGACGTTCATTTTTAATAAATAAATGTTGAAACGTAGTTTGCCGTACATTTTGCTGATAGAAATGTTTCTAATATTTAAAATTAGATGCAAACACCCTAAGAACATGCTGTTTACAGAATTGGCGCTGCGTTAACGAATATAAAAATTGGCAATGCATATAAAGGATTTATATTAAAAACTTTGTTTTTATGGGTAATATTATTTGAACTTAAGAAGTCTTAAATCAATCCATCGATGTGGATGCATGGCAACCGGTTACAAACTTTTACCAATATTAAAATATTCCTATAATTGACCTCCTTATCTCTAACCCTTTTTAATCAGAAAAATATGATTGACAGCTGCTCACATTTTTGTTTGCATTTTTCTTTTTGATACGTCAAATTTCGATCTTTCATCGCTTTTCAGACTGCTGACACTCAGCAAAATCCGATACAATGCCTTTTTTAATTAAACAGGATAAAAAAAGAACTTTCTCGCGGAAAAAAATCTCGCTCAGGATCTCGGCTTACGAATCTCGTTTGAATGTGACGAAATGATTGAATAGAATAACTCCAACGGCACGTGTTTTGTCTAATTTCGAAGAATAAGCCGATATAATTCATTATAAATTCCATTCGAACTTTCAAGATTGGTGTAAGAGTGACCTTTTTAACACGGCATTTTTGTTTTTGCATGCGATTTCAAATTTTGAAGTTTTTTCAAAGGTTACCGCAAAGCGATTTTTTTAATTTTTTTAAACGTATTTTTCTGTTATTCGCAACATGAACTTTGAAACAAAGTGCGGATTTTAAAATCGTTCCCTCATTCTGAATTTCTTGTAAAAAATACATCTTAGTACTGCAAATGATTTTACAAATTTCTACTTTAGAGTTCATACAAAAATTAATTCTGTGAACTGGGTTAAATTCTGTTTCTGATTGTACAAAAATCAGATGACAAAGAAATTATCATAAAGGATAGAGGTTTTGGTTTCCTCTTCATTACAGCAACTTTTTCAACGTTTTTCCAAAGCCTGTAACCCTAAAATTAAAATAAAAAAAAACATAATTTACTTCATTGAATATAAAAAGCCAAAAGATTTTCTCCTTGGACTTAGTCTATGAGACCAGGGAATCCACTGGTCTGCCTGGGCAAAACTATCAAAAAATAGACTTTGAATCAGTTAACAAAATGTGATTGCCAAATATATCATAGCTTGCCAAATTACAAAAAAATCTTAAAATAAGGTAAGATTGAGACATCAGTAAAAGGTAGCATGATTTTCCTGGGTAACTTAAAAGTTACGGGATTTTAATGCTGAACCTCTTTAAAAGAAAAAAAAAATTAGCAATGTTTTCTTGAAGTCAAATCACGGTAATTAAAACTAAGGGTGTGACATATCGCACGACTTTTATTTACACTTAACAATGGTCACTGCATTTATGTTCGCCATAGATCGGTGAAAGTTACCGTTTTCATATTCATATTTTCCTTAATTTAAAAATAATTGCCTGTTTGGTGCTATTTTTGGCATAATTATTACATTGACATAAAAAAATCCCCAGCCAAAATTGCGATATATTTTTTTTATCAATATTACATTATCTGTTCTTGTAAGTGAAACAGAGGAGAAAAATACTCCTTTATGGGCGATGCTCAAGGAAAGAGAACTCCGTGTTAACGACCGTTTTTTAACTTTTTACGCCTTTGTTGCATATTTATAGATATTTTGGAGATGGAGTTGTTTAGAACATCAGATTTTGATCAAAATCGTTAGAGCCGTTTTTTGGCGATTGCTGAATAATATAAATACTAGGGGGGCTTCGCCCCCTGCTCGCTAACGCTCGCCAACCCCCAAACACCTCGCTGCGCTCGGATTTGTGGTTAAAACATCTTGCTGCGCTCGAATAGGTTTGCCAGCCATAAAAAATGTAACCAAATTTTTATAACTTTAATGTAAGGCCTAATAGAGAAAACACCCAAATTGCAAGTTTCATAATAGAAAGTTAAATATACTATCCGCCTACATTCTGATTTAAAACTTCATTAGTTATGCCCTTACATTGAAGTCCCAATATCTTTTATTTATTCTGATAAGTCGCCCCGTTAGAGAACGACGTCCAACGCGAGGCATTTTCTGGATAGAAATACTTCAAAATAACAATTACTCTAATACAAAAATGCTTCAGAAAAACAGAAAAAATCTACTTTGAAACGAAGAGTTTAAAAAGAGCTTTAAAATTAGCAACGCGTTTGTTGTTTACATACGTAAGGATAGCTTTAAAATTAGCAACGGTTGGTTGGTTGAACCCCCGAGCAGCGGGTTTGTTTACTTAAGGGTGTTGCCATTCTTATATTCAAAATCATTGAGGCTTTGTAGTAGCTTAATGATGAAAAATATTGAAATTTAACTAATTAATAAAGTGTTAATAAATTATTTTGGCACGTTTTGGCAAATCTACAGCTTATTTCCTTTAAAATGACACCTTGATCATTGAAATTGGTTGAGTAGTTTAGGCGGACGGACTAACCCCAAAAAACGTATTGCCTATTAAATATATAGATTTCAATGGCAGCTACCTGATGTGCAAGGACAATTTTGACGAAAACCCTAACGACAGGTCCCATAGCCACCACTAACCTGCATACAAATGTTGAATATTTTAGATCAATGCGTTCGGGAGTTATACCGACCAGACCGCGTACACACACACTTTTCCCGAGAAGACTTTTTTTTTAAGTCGGCACATTCCAAATACTTTCGTTTAGAATTTTTCGAATATTAATGCAAAAATTATGCACTTCAAATGTTATTTATTAACTTCCGTTGCTGTTGATCTGTGACACAAAATTTTAAAAACCTTGAAGCGACATTTTGGGCGGTCTTGTTATTTAGAAAACATGTCCGTAAGACGGGTACTAGATAAAAACCACCATATTGCAGTGATAACTCATCCAAAATAACAACCTTCAAGGAATTTATAATTCCAATAAGAAACCGTTATTATAATTCCTTTAAAAAAACGTTATATAGTTACTATAGCAACCCTAAAACAAACCGTAAACATTTAGACTTGGCGATACATTTAGGTGTCATTTAAACATATACACATTTAAGATTGGAAACAATTGAGCCAACTAGTGCCCGTCTAACGGAAGAGTATCGAAAATATTAAATTAGGTCTATGGATAGATCATCGATATAGATAAACAACTGGATAGACTGCTCCATTGTCAATGAAAAGAGAAAAACGCGCCGGGGATTGCGAAGCTGGTGGGAAGATCAACCAATCACAGTTCACTTATATAGTTGGATGGGAATGCGAAAAACCTTGTAAAGTGTTAGAGTAGATATTTTTTTGCACATTATTACTAATTAAGGTCTACTATTGACATTTCTGCTGTGTACAACCCAAAATTTCATTTTCAATTCTCGGCAATCCGTATTTTTTATCCCACCAATGGCATCTGGCAACGGCTTCATTTTCCCAGCGTTAAGCAGTCTATCCAGTTGTTAATCTATATCGATGGGATAGATGCGTCTTTTTAACACAAATATAAATTTTGCGTAAAAAAAAAAAAAAAAAAAAAAAAAAACACAAGAAAACTTCCCGCCGCAAGGATTCGTATAAAAAGGTATTCCTCCAAAAAGACGCTGCAATGAAAATTAAAAAATACGAGAAAAAAAATTGAGATTCCACTTTGAAACGTCCTCTGACCAGTCCACTCTTCAACCAGCGAAGGGGTAGTTCCACCTTCGACTAAAAATATCCCTGACTCTATGCGACAGATCATCTCACACGCGCCCTCGAAATACGAGACGCGATATCTGAAGAAAAAGAATTTTAAATAATAAAAAAAAAGAGAGAGAAAATGACAGCTTTCTCTTCATTCTATTCACTTGGGGATTTTATGTAAGGAAACCTTGGAACATTTCAATGTCAATTGAGTCACGGAACGAACGAATTTCAAGGGCAGGGGTATGTTTGTTTAGCAGTCAGTCGGAACATAACGTGTTCTTTGGGGAGTGACGGGGGGGGGGGGATATTTTTTCAGTAAAATTTTTATTTATCAAATAATAGGAAAGTGATTAGGTATTTTTCAAGCCACGTCAGCTTGTAATATATTTTCATTAGAATTATGCTTTTACAAAACTGTTTACAAACATTTTGCAACACGATATTTAACTCAATCAAAAGTATTAGGGAAAAAAAAAGAAAGAAAAAAAATCAGAACTATTAATTTTGGGTAACTTTTCTGGAAAATAGTTAATTTCAAATATCTTGAAGCTATTTAGAATAGAAATTTCTTACATGAGAATGAGTCCCCAACTCTTTAAGTTCACACACAATAAAAACTTTTTTTCCAAACAATTCCAGTTAGTTCAGAATTTGCTAGTTAGCAAACTAAATTTTTGGAACAGATAAAAACTGGGGATGTTGATCATCGTGAAACATTCAATTAAACTTAATATTGGTCTCTGCATTTAAATTTGCCATGAATTGGTGTAATTTATCGTTTTCCTACTTACATTATTTAGAAGAGAAAAAAAATAGCTGGTTTGGCGATATGTTTTTCGATAAATATTACATTGCCCTTACTTAAACCAAAGGAAAAGCAGTCGTTGATAGGCGATGGCCAAGGAAAAATAACTCTGTGTTAAAGACATTCTTCTTCCAACTTTTTAAGCTTTTATCGCATTTCTACGGGAATTTCGTAGATGGGGATAATTAAAATACATTAAAAAGCATTACCACTGCGATTTTAATCGAACTCGTTAGATCTGTTTTTTGGCAATTGCTGAAAGACATAAAATTTTCAATGACAGCTACATTTTTCACAAGCACAATTTCGACGAAAACATTAATGACAGGTCCCATGGCCACAAGTAACCCGTACATTAAATTTGAACATCGTAGGTCAATTCATTCGGAAGCTATGCTGACCACGTACACACACACTCAGACATTTTTTTTTTACCGAAGATAAAACTTTCAGTACCCTATGTTAACATATGGGTAACTGAAAGTAACAACACGCCTTTTTAGGAAACTGAGGATGATTTACACACTGCCAGTACTTGGAACGCCAGCCGATAAGTTTATTGGGAGGTGACTGTCATGCGCTGATCGGAATGCTAGCTTTGCGTTTGCACGGTGCCAGCAGCTTAAACAGTTCAAATTGTTATTAAACATTTTGAAATTGAGTACATACAAAATATTGCCAAAAATACAAAATAAGCCGTCTGTTATTTCTATCCTATCAATATATTTCAAATATCAATATATTAATTAGAAAATTCAGAGTCTCTCCAAACGCCATTTTTTTTTTTTTTTTTATCCTGCAAAACCGAATTCCAGATTTTAAATATAAATGGCTTGAATATCAACAAAACATTGCTTCTCATTGATTTTCATTGACGATAAAATATTATCATAACCATTGCATCCCTATATGTGAAAAAAGGATTAGCTAATTTAATTCTGTCATTTCAAAGCCATTAAAAAATAAAAAATAAGGTTTGTGACCACAAACCATTTATATCAGTACCAATCCTCGGATTTACATAAGCCTCTTTTGTTCGCTACTTATTTCCCTGCTATTATTGATGCCACAATGAAACTAGAAATTCCCATTATGGTGATCGTTTGCTGACGAGAATATAAAGTGATCAGCTGAACAAACAAGATGAAAAGAGATTTCCAGAAGTTTATGTATAGGAGATCAACGCACTGAAAAGAAGAAAAAAATGCTTTTTTTCTCATTGTTGAAAATGACTAAAAAGCCACGTGGGTCAATGAAAGAACAAAGCCTTATTTTGACACCTGTCTTCCAAATCAGAACATCTAATTTCGGAGGTGAGTTTAGCTGTTTTATTCGTCAGATCAATCCGGTAGTAATGCTAAAACTAAAAATATATTCTTTTCTTAAAAGGAAGTGTGATTAGAAGACTGTCGATAAAAAATATATTTCTACTTACACTTCCTTTACGGTAGGTCTGAAAATTTATAACAACTGCACTTGCAAATGAATTCTAATATTTAAAAGTCCAAATTCCAAGCAGTACAGACCCAATGTTAATATACGAATTTCCATAGAGTAATGATTCATTTTCAATCAAAATTTTAGAAATTTTACCGTCCGTCCTTTAACTGCTGTAAGCGGTCTGACAGACCCCAAGTCATTTTTTGTGGAATGCTTCCACCCCCTAAAATATCTCATCTTTGACTTTTATATTATTTTTTCTGATACTATGTTTCTTAAACTTTAAACTGATGTTCAATTTGTTTTGTGCAGTATGGACCATGTGTTGCTCTTGCGACAAAAACCTCAAACCACCCAACCACAGCAGTTAAAGGTTCAGTCGAATTTTTATTTGTGTGTGTGTGTGTGTGTGTGTGTGTGTGTGGTGTGACATTATAACAAGTTTGGGTAACTAATTTGTTGAAACGTTTAATAATTTGCAATCAATAGAAACAATTAAATTTAGATTTATTCAGCCATTAGTATCGATATAGCTTTCCTTGGTGCTGATATCACCCATTTATAAAAGTGTTTAAATACAAAAATGTCACTTATAAAACGGAAGTAAAAAAAAAAAAATAATAATAATAATTGTGTAATATTTTAAAAGAAGAAATGACTCAAATGAAAAAATATGTATGAAGAACTTCCGAAATTAGCTGTCTTAAATTATTGAATATCTTAAATGCGAAAATTATCATGTAATTATGTATCAGTGTTATTTTAAAAATTACATTTTTATTCTGATTTGTATAAATTCAGCTGCCTTCGAACTTGAGTCCGAATAATAAAATAAACTCGCTTTTAACACACCATCTTAACATTGAATGCTGCTGCCATCTATTGGCAAAACATTTAAATAAAATCTGAGTTGAGGGGGAGTCAATGATTATAGTTCTGAAATAACGATTTCTTGTTTAAATAAAAACTGTTTAAAGCAACACTGAAGATCTGAAAACAAAATACACTCAGTTATACTTGATTTTTATATTCAAGTCTACTTTTTCATATCGGAAATGTTTTGGTTTTTTTGCGGCGCTCACAATGGGTCTTTCTTCTTACAATGTGCAACAAATAGCAAATATTCGAAATTTTCTCGATTCATTCAGTCGACATTAAATAGGTAAAATACTTATGGAGGAATATGCCTGTAGTTTTTTGTGATGGTTTGGGGAATACGCTTGGAGGCAATTTTTATTTAAAAAAAATCACCAAACCTGTGTGTTTCTTTTCCATTATGTTTCTACAGTGTCCAGAATTATTGTATGAAGTCGTATTTCTATCCATTTTATATTTTTCACATATTTTTTTTTTCTGAAAAAATAAAACACTATTAGTTTCCACATAAAAATTGATAATAAGGGGTCATCATTAAAATTAATCATAAAAATTGATGATTAATTACCACATAATAATTGATTGGTCATAAATTGATTTTCATATTCTTATTTTATGTTGAGAATATTTTAAGTATTAACTAATTATTATTTTACATTTTAAAGTATTAATTTGAAAACAATTGAGTGCTCAATTACAACGAATAAACTCGTACAAAAATCGATTAATTATCATTAAGAATTGGTTACGAGGACAACCATTTTTAAGAAAAACTGGTTTATGAGTTATCATTGGACATTTAACTTTTATTTAGAAAATAATCTTAAGGAATTATAATACGTAATAAACGCTGGTCCGATTTTCATCTCTGTTAAGCAAAACAGCAGAATAGAATAAAAATTAAATATCCTGAGAATTATGAAATATTGTTTGACATTATCCTTTGCTTTTCATTGATCGAATTTTTTCCATAATCTAAACACGCTGAATTTATTTATATACTATACGAAAAATATTTACTATTCAATCACTTTTACGAATAATAACTTTAAACAAATATTTCTGAGTGGAGGTGGTAAAAAAAAAAAAAAAAAAAAAAAAAAAAAATTACGTTCAAGAATTTTTATTCAAATGACACCATGCATTGCAAATATTTATACTTTCCAACAAGAACCTTTTCCGTGTTTTTATTATCTTTAAAGTTAAATCTGAACTTCCTTATAAGATTGTTTTGATACAAAAAAATGTGATTTCTACAGTTAGTAAAATAATCCACCTACATAAGCAAAACTAAACAACCTGTTCGGTTTACTGGAGAATTTTGGAGGCCTGTCATTTCAAAATTTAAAAAAAAAAAAAAAAAAAAAAAAAAAGCTATATTCTGTCACTTCAAAATAGAATTTAAAAAAAATCCACTTAAAAGGTTAAAATGGGCGTCATGAACTTGAGATGTACGACATATATTATATACAATGTTCTAGTTTAAAGAAAGGTCATCAACTTCTAAACTATTCATAATTACTTAAATAGTAAGGTTAAAAAACTACTTCTAAAGGATTTTTTTCTGCATTTAAAGGGCGTAAAGGCTTAATGGAGCCAACCCAAACGCCCATTGACAGTTAGACAAAGGAAAAACCACAATAATAATCAGCATTTATGATGCTTCGCATTTCATTGTTTTTGCTATAAATATTTACGAATTCATCGCGGAAGAGGATGCTGAGAAAAATATCCGAAATATGCCAGTTAAGTTACGTTAAGATAGTGCTTAAATAGTTATAAGCAGTTTGATGGGTAGTTGTAGGACTCATTTTTTAAAAGAAGAATTACGACAAAGCTCTACAACTAAGGAACATCATTGGATTATGATATATGTGTTAAAACTGTCGTTGTTAAAATATTTAAGCCGTTTTCAGTTTTTTGTTCTATAGTTACTAAAAGAAGAGATTGTTAAATCAAATAAAAATCTTGGCTAGACGATCTATAGCTTACGAACTGGGATAATTATCTAATTATGTCTTTCGGGATGTCTTGCAGAAATTAAGATTGTCCGGCACATCCATAGGAGTCCATGTAAAATTCAACAACTTTGGGAAGGGGGCATCTAATTTAATAACGATTCTTCTATTATTCTGAAATTTTTACAGTGTAATATTTCGATACTTTTAAACACTTTAAAACAATGTTTTGATTATTTTCTTAAACTTTAAAAAAATTATGACTTTTTAAAATATGTTTAAAAAATTGATTATGTTTAAAAAAAGATTTTAGACAATTTTTTTTTTTTTCAATTTTTCTACTTATAATTTATTCCTTCTTTAAGTTCTTAATCATATTAAAGAAAGTATGCATACATAATTTCAATCATTTTTATTAAATAGATTTTAAGTTATTGCCCCAGACATAAAAATAAAACCTACATTTTTAGAAATGCGGCTTTGAGTTTTAAAGACATAATTTATATACCTATTTTGCGTTTACTTAAAAAACATTATTAAAAATACTTCTAAATGAGGTAAAATTACAAATGAGGCATCATTTTAAAGAAAAGAATTTAAATTTTAATAGCCAATAATAAGCTTATAATCGATCATCTGAAGAATTTCATGCGTCAGATCTTTTAAACTACCACTCATTGGCTTCTCGATATAAACCCGGTATAAAACCCAAAAACAACCAGACAGCCAGACATACGACTTGAGGCTATCTGTCATAATCACCGCCATGTCTACTCTTCGAGATAAAAAAATTTAAAAAAATAGACTGCAGGGCACCGACGAAACTCTATAATGAGAATTCTCATGTGCTAAATATGCATCTCGGTCGTGATTTCAGCGGCCCGATGACTTAAGGAACAAAACAAAATTAAAATCAGTGACGCGATCAAAAATATTATATTACTTCGATGACAAACAAGCAAGAGGTATGCGCTACTTGTTGTACGCAGTTGTTTATACTCTCCTTACTTCCGATTCCAGCCAACTCAATAGCAGCCAAATATGCCCAAACTAATTTTTACCCCAGTTAGATTACGATGTCGACACCTGAGATAGCAACTCACTCCCCCCCCCCCCCCCCCAGGAGCAGCGATACTCCAGCATGATGACATTGCAGCCTCGACAGATTCAGGGCCGTATTTTTAAATAGACTAAGTAGGCTGCAGCCTAGAGCGGAAATTTTTTTTGGGGGGGGGGGGGGGGGGGCGTTTTGACAATTTATTCAAAAGTTAAAATGAAGTATTTCAGACGTTAATAATATATTCCGCATACGAATTTACGAACACATGTCACTTAGAAATATGTTTTAGTCCTTCTACATACTCTCTAAAACTATAACATAATACAAATTAACAGCTCATAATTTTGTATTATAACTTTCTTGTAGTGCAATCTAATTAAAAAAAGATGAAAATGCTAATGAATTCTATCCTTTTGTTGTATAAAACAAATGTATTAAGCAAATATGCACATAGAAGGGGCGGCAAACGGACTTTAGCCTATAGTCGGCATACTCTTAAATCCGGCCCAGGACAGATTTAACATGCGACAGCTACAATTCTTCCACTACGGTGTTTTGGAAGTAGTAACTCCAACCGTTTCATCTCAGGCCACCTCACACCACTAGGCTGTGCATTTCAGTATTGGACTATAATTTCCTAAAACAAGCATATGCTTATTTTTATTGATACATCAAGTGAAGGTCTTATTTCCTGTAGGCACCAACTTTATCCAGTTCTGCATTTTTTTTTTATAGACCACGCCGGTCGTCTTCATACACATAGTATGAGACATATCCTACGTCAATATTACTAATCTCCAATTGAAACCTTGAATATAAATAGTTTATCAGAAAAACCGGAGTGGTCAGTGAAAAATAAGGTTTTCCGGAAGTTATCTCAAGGGATTACAAATAAGTATGAGCAGCTGCATCGTGCATCTGCCTAGTATGTTCCAGGGAAGTGATGTATTTAGATTAAGAAGATGAATTTCTTAATGTTTTGCTGAACAGTTTTGTGTCAAGCACCTTCATTTTTCTATTTGTAAATTTACACAGTGGGCTCGTGAAACGGCAGTTTTGGTTGTGGACACGGACTTATTTGCAGGTGGTTTACAAAAGTTTGATGTAAATCAAGATGAATGTAATATTTTAAACTATAACATTAGTTTTGTAATTATAAGTATTCTATTTTGTATAGTCTGTCGAGAATGTCAATTTTTTTTTTAAAATTATTTTTAATGTAATTTCTTTTGATTGATGGCATTTGATTCCTGTCAGTTTAGAATAAATCTATCAATAATAATGCGTTTAGTATTTTAGCATTGATAAATTGTTAAAAAGTAGAGTTACTGTAAAAAAAAAAAAAAAAAAAAAAAAAAAATAACGCCTTCTTTTGAAATTTCAGCCCACCCAAAAATAGGCAACGTTCTCAAATATATAAGTAGAGCGTTATGATCTTTTTTCAATGATTGAATTGTTTATAGAATGAGTATCAGTCAAAAGGTCTTATTTGTTGAGAAATATAACTATACAATTTTTTAAAATTACCCCTAAAATGATGCGAGTTTTTCTATACTTTTTAAAAAGTATGTGGACACTAAACAGAAGTCTTACCCCTGTGAAATCAGAAAATGTTAAAAGGTCCTTGAACCTTTTTTGAAGAAAAAATTTATAAAACCATTTTTCATGAGGACATGAATTTTTCCCATCAAAAACAATTGAAATTAAACCAAAAAAGTAATAAAAAAAAAAAAAAAATATTACCTCGTGATAGTCACGGAAATTTCAAAAAGAAAAATACCCAGCTCGTCGTGGGTTTTATATTAAGAAACCTATAGCAAACGGCAAACACACTGTTGCTAGGACCGCCTCGCTTGCCAAGTCTCTTCGATCGGGATTTGACAAGGTCAGATAACGATAGCGACGACCACAATCGTAATTGTTCCTTTTGCCGGTGGCTGGCAGACAGCGTGGAGTCGATTATGGAGGACAAAAAGCTGTTGCACAAGAATTCTTTTTTATTTGTTCTATTCGTTCTTCCATCCTCAATTGCTTAAGTAAATGGTTTTTGAATTATTATTCTAACGTAACTAAACTGGTGTTCGTGCGCTTGGCAACAGGCGGAGCAGTCGCTATGAGCGGATTCCGTGCAGACGATTTTTAATTTTTATTTTTAGAAAAAGGAATAAAATAGATTATTGACATTTGAATAATTTACGACTGACAGAAAGTGATTGGTTTTAACTTTTGGGGTTGCGTTTTTGTGATGTTTATTTTAACAGCATAAAAAGGTTATTTCTGTATGAGCGGATTTTTATAGTCGAGTCGACCGCAAAAAAAGGGTTAAGTGTTAGAATGTCGTAACTTTTACTTCATTTTGTGGTGGAATTATTAGGAATACCATTCTGTGGTGCACCTGGTTAAAATAATCCTCCAACTTGTACTGAGTTCACATGTGGAAATGAATTCTGTCATAAATTAATTGTATCTGTTGCCAATTCTACGAAAGAAGGTTCGATTTATCGCTATATTGGTTAAATTGAATTTGGAGGTAATTCTATTTCCTTGCAACGCTTATCTTCTGTCAGTATGTCATTGATAAACATTTCATTCTAATCATTACAAGAAATACTGCGTTTGAAATTTTACAAAAAAAAACAAAAAAAACTAGAACTAGACAATAACTAGAGTCAAATTTACTGCTTAATTTACAATTTCTATTACAGAGATAATAGTAGATGTTGTAAGAGCTGTTCCAAGAAGGTGTTTTCTTTTTTTTGACATTGTTTTAAAAATCATTGTTTTAACTTAACTGCTAAGATATATCAACTAAATAAGAGAATGCTTTTTCTTGTGATAAAGAAAATACAATTTCTGATAAGGATTCTTCAGGTTGCCTTGCAAATAGAAAAATAACGCCGATAAAGTAAGCACACAATTCCAAGAGGAAATGCTCCTTTTTAAAAAATTCAAACGGCTTTTATTTTCAACCTCACGTTTACACGTTGCGTTATGAAGTTTTTATTATATTGCTTAGTAGTATAAAAATATGAGTCATAATAAATCATTTTATTATTGAGTTTTATCAAATTTTAATACCAATTAAATATATCTTCGCAGTGCATGAAACATTCATCCTTTTGATGGGTTTTATTATGTTTTACGTTGTGTAAGGTCTACACGTCGACTATAGCATTATCTCAACGTAGGGTAGGTTGTTTCATTTGGTCTTCTCAGTAAAAAGAAAAGCTCAAAAAAGTGTTTGTAAATACAGTAAATCCTCGATTATCCGAATACCGATCAACCGAAACCGTTCAATTGCAAATTCAAAATTTTCTATTTATTTTTCGAAACTTGGAGCCAATTTCAATCTAGTATTATGCTGTAAAAATATATTTGTAAAATGTGTATGATAAAAAAAAAAAAAAACTAATAAAAATAAAAAAATAAAAAAACTTAAAATTTTATGTTTAATATCATTGTTTCTTTGTTTCCCAATGCTCTTTTGACACGGGTAAAATTATTTTTTTCATAAATGATAAGTTACCCGAAAAATCAGCTATCCCAGTGCGCCGGTTCCCAATCCCTTCGGATAATCAATCGATGATCTACTAAATGAAAAAATAATATGCAATTGTAAAAAGTCTTCATACATTTCACTACTGTTTGTACACTTCAAGTACTTGAAGTCGCAAATCTATTTTGAGTTACTTCAGTCTTTTTCCTAATTCATTTTCTTAATAAAGCGCACTCCTTTCAAGATATACTATCCTTCAAACCTACATCTATTAATTCAATGTGGAAGCCGATATGTCCTTTTTCATTTGTATGATCCACCGGCATGTAGCAAGAAGCTTTATTGTCAGAACCTAAGAAGAAGCAAACACAGGATGCGGCATATGGCCTGCAAAAAAAAGGCAAGACCCCCTTCCTTCCTGTCCCTTTTCCGTAAACAAACCACAACTTCGTCATCTGCACATCATTTCATTCTATGTTTGTTTCCCAGCAAAATCCACAACTTCAGCAGGACTACACAGCACCTGTTGTTCGTTAGGCAGAAAATTAACCGTACTCGTCGTTATGTTTGTACGTGATGGGACTGGAATTACGTGATTTTATCCGTTTGGGGACAGAAGGAATCTGTCTTTTTTTCCCCCTTTTTTTTCATTTTTGCCGGTTTGGGGAAGCGTGAATCCTGGGTGCGATAGATACGAGGATTCAAAAAACATCCTCCCGGGATTATATTTTATTAGTTGCGAAGCGTGGTGGAGACAAAAGACAGTTGGGTGGCTTCTTTGTTGAGAAAAAAAGAGGAATTATAACGCCCATGTGGCGTATCTTTTATGAAATATGAGGACCTTGATAGGTGATCAGGGTCTTTTGCTGTTAAGATTGGGCTGTTTGGGGAAAGCTCTAGTACGAACCCCTTTTCGTGTGCATTTGGTGGTTCTTAAGCCGGATTTACACGCTACCAGTGGAGGCTCCAGTTTAGATCGCCAGTCTGTGACGTCACCTGACTACTGGTTCCAGTAAACTACACATTTTTTTATTTACTGGCGCCGGCGACTCTCATCAACCAATCATGTACGCTCTTTCGTGATCACCAACAGACGGCGCAGCGATTGCTTAGCTGACGTCACAGAACTGGCGATCTAAACTGGAATTCCGACTGTAGCGTGTAAATCCGGCTTTAGAGAATCGTGAGTTGAAGTTTTCATTTTGAAAAACACATTGCAATCTTTTTGTGCCCCATATCGGGCATTTTATATGAAAGGAAACGAAGATATAATAAATTTCTCCGCATGAGTAAGCTGTTAAAATCCGAATAGAGAGATCACTTTCGTTTTACTAGTTTTAGAATGTAGACCATGTTTCAATTCATATTCAGTTGAAATCACTGCCAGTGTGTTTTCGTTTTCAAGGAGTAACTCAATTCATGATTTGTAACTTATTTTTTTGACATAGACATGACACTCACACATATAACACATAATACTGACATATTTAAACTACAACCACGTCATAATATCATGTCTCCCCCTTATCAATATCATCATAGTAAAGAATGAAGACACTTTCCTAACATGGGACAGAGCAAATACAACTAACGCCTCTATATATAGTTTCCTATCAAGCAATCAAGTTGCCACAGCCTTAGTAGCACAACAACGCTTTGCTATATCACTTAACATTGGATATTGACCAGTCCCGATGCGGAACATTGTTAACCGGATAATGTTACAAATACTGGCTAATATCGCTCAATGCTGGGTATAATATACTGTAAGTTTTGAATTGTTGATGTGCTGTTTTAAAATTTAAATTGTTTATTGATAAGTATGGATATAAAACACACACACACACACAAAATTGGTGTTTTTGACATGATTGAAACAAAAAATCTTCTATTTTAGAACGATGCTCGAATTTCGGCCAGAATTGGTCCATATTCCAAAGTCCAAAAACCCTGTTTCCGATATTGACCAATATCCTGGTAGCACATCGGAATTGGCTAATGTTGGGAACAGGGGTTCTGTGAAGATTAGCCAGTCCATGCCGAATCTCGAACATCGTTCCAATATGCATGATTTTTTTAAAAAAATAATTATGTCAAAACCATGACAAAACATAATTTTTACCTCTCCGTTCTTTCTTATAAACACTATATTTCAATTTTAGAACTCTGCATCAATATTTTAAATTTTCCAGTATACTTTACCCAGCACTGGGCGAGATTAGCTAAGATCCGTAGCAACAACCAGTCTACAGCGGTTCACATCGGGATTGGCCAGTGTCGATTCGATATTGATCAGTGAATTTGGGGTTTAGCTCTGCTACATGAGTACTGACATATAAGTTACAACCATGACCTGATACCACATTAACCCAATCTCAAGAACATCATAGTAAGAAATGAATACACTTTCTTACATGGGACAGGGAAAATACAAATAACGCCCTCTATTTACAGTTTCGTATCAAACATTCAAATTGCAACAGACCGTAAATCGTAACATAGCGCGAGTTTAGACATTCAAGTGATATTTACATACTCGTGAAATATTGCTTTATAATTTCGAGGAAGATTTTGGGAAGTTAGTATACAGTAGATGGCAGCACTACAGAAAAGAGAAAATCGCAATTTTATCTTTTGCAATTTAGGTTTTGAGGAAACCTAAGGGATCTTACATTTCTAATCAATAGAATACAATATATAACTCTAATAAACTTCCAAAATAGTAATTCCTCTTTTAAGAGCAGACCAAACGGTATAGTGGTTAGAGTGGTAGCTTCTAGACCGCGAGATTGCGGGTTCGAGTCCCGTGTAAGGCATGGGTGTTTGTAAATGTATGTTGGCTTGTCAAATGACGGATGTTTCGGCGCATTATAGCCCTCGTGTTGCCAGGGCCGTCGACAGGGGAGGGCAAAACAGTGCAAATGATAGGGGCCCGCTTCGCCAAGTAGGGCCCACAATATACGACCTCTACTCGGTTTTTTTTTTTTTTTTTTTTTTTTTTTTGCTACACCGTCCAACAGACCAAACCACAAGTGGAGGGAGAGACTATGGGGGACAGTTGTAATGGATGTCTGCTTTATCAGAGGGAGTCATCCAATTTTTACTTTTTGTTGTTCTTTTGACGCTTAGTAAACAATCTTTTTGGTTCTAGTGAATATTGATAAACCTCTAAGGGCCCCTGACGAGCTCGGACCTCAAAGGCACACAATATTTATTGAAAAAATTATAGTGTTATTTCGTGGACAAAGGTTTAGTATGAAGTAAGAATTAATCTAAAAAGTGGCCTTTGATGACCCATGCCTTATGGATCTTTTTGAGGGCCCCGTGCCATATAAAATATGATATTTATTCTTAAACGTGAAACTTCATTTAAGTACATGCAAAAGTTATTAATTGTCATTTCATAGACGAGAATTCATTATAATTTTTTAGGAATAAACAAACACGTTATAAACATCAAGTATGCCCGAGGAGACCCGGGCCCCCAAAATACAACGTAATAATAAAATATAGTAAACAATAAATTTAGTATGTTAATACCCACCCAAACTGTGTATACGTACTAGGAATAAATAATTTTCTGTGGTGCGCTTTACAAGTACGTCGCGCAACGTTAAAAAAATCTAAACAAACAAGAATTATACATCAAGCATTGAACTTCGAAAGGGCCCCGTCGATTGTTGTTCCAGTTGAATAAATATATTATATTTAAATTTAAACTACATAATCATCTACGCTAATTGTTTATGTGCCCGCCACCATGCTCATGGACGTAAGCCATGATCATCGCCTAGGGCCACAAGGCTCGGGCTTTGAGCCCATAATTTTAGGGGGCCCCGAAATTGGCTGTAAACCGATAACTTTTGTTTCATAAAAGCTATGTGAATATCGTTTATAATCTGTATAAAAAAAAATTTACAAAAAAATCATTTTGTATTGATCTTCAACCCGTATCCCAGAATGTATTTATTCAGATAAACCAAACCATAATTTAAAAGAGTAAAAAACAAACTTTCTTGAAAGATTGAGGGAAACAAAATTGAAAGGCAGTCTTGACAAATTTATTGATATATCATCAATAGTGGACTCTGAAGTTGTGATTAATGCTGCAGATATTATTGTCACGGATATTACTACACATTGTGATAGCGAAATGTAATGCTATACATTACAAAGTCTCTCCTCTTTTGATTTATAAATTTGATTGTTTGAAATTTGTTTCTTAATTTGTGATAAAAAAAAACCTTTTAGGAAACAATATTAACATTAATTTATCAACTCTTTCTATAATTAATGTTAATTCATTTGACTTTGTGTCAAGCCCATTTCCAATTAATCACGCGTTTAAATATGAGCATAAGAGGGGCCCCAAAATGTGTCCGGACATTGGTCCCAACTTGTCATGGTCGGGCCCTGCTTGGACGCCACGGTCCCTCATGAGTACAAATATTATTTATTTAATATTATTATTTGCCAAAACGTTCAGCTCAAGATTTTAAGATTCTATCGCTATACATTTGTACAATTGTATTTAAAGGAAAATATTTCTTAGAATATATTAAGGGGTGATTTTTAGTTTAAAAAAAAAATCGAATTTTTTTTTTAATAATTCGCATTTCCCCCCTCATTCTAATTTTTTTTTTTATATTTGCAGTCTCTATTAATTACTTTTACGAATTCCTATTAATATTAAAATATAAAAAATTTTCTTAACTTTTCTTTTCCTTGATTTCAAGCATTTGGGAGAAAGACTATTTCAATAAAATTCAAAATGTATTCGATTTTATTAAACTTTTTGAATTTTTTTTTTTTTAAGATTAATTTAATATAATACATTAATTAAAAAATATAGAAAAATTTATATTATTTAAAATTTTATATACAAATATATAAATTTATATGGAAAAATTTATTAAGACCTACGACTTGTGAAAATTGTTCAACAAAATTCTGTGGTATTAAGCATATTTTTTTTTTTAAAACTTAGTGCCATTACTTAATTCTTATTTATTCAGAATCGGTAAAATAAAGACTTGTTATACAATAATCATGTTTTTCACAACTGTTTTTTTAATTCACGATTAAAACGTCCGGAATATTTAAAAATGTTTTCCAATTTTAGTTATACTATTGATTTTTCAACTAATACAAGTTCATTTGTTGCACATCAAAGTTTAAAGTAATATATTTTAAAATAACATTTTCCTAATTTTTTCTTAAGTAATTGCTTTGTTCAAAAAAGTTACATTAACCATTGTTGTAGAACATTTTAGATTTTGCTCATAATGGAAAACGCAATATATAAAGTGTAATATTGCCTTTCCAAGCTTCACAAGTGAATAGTAGACATTTAAGAAAAAAAGTAGACATGATCTTAAGATCGCGTGAGAGAATAGGGTTATTTGCTCTAGATGTCGCCAATACCAATTTACCTCCCAGAACGTTTGCCTTAGGGTGAGACGGGGGAGAATTTACAAAGCGATGCTCGATGTTATCAATGTACCTCGATGACTTTGTTCCAAATTCTACAATAGACAGGACCCAGGGGGTGGCCATAAACTAATTGCTTCTCCAGTTGGAATTTTAAAAGCAGGGGTTTTGCTAATGACGCTTTCCATGAAAGGCCATTCTCCAAACCATTACTTGGGGGTTTGCAGGATGGGATGAGGTGGTCCAATAGGATATATCAACACTCAACAGGCGAACAGACACAGACTGACAAGTACGTGACACCCAGATAGAAGTTATATGGTTACAGTTCAAAATTTTAACTATTGTTGCGTTGTTACTATACTTAATACGCTTCGTGGTTCTGCGATATTTATTTTTTTTCATTTAAATTAATTCCTTGTCTACTTTACGGTATTTTGGCAGTATTGGTGATAATTGTGGTAAGTGATAAAGTTCATTTTTATATATTTATAAATAAATTTGTGGCTACCATCAATTCTGTTGAATCCCCATCGAGATTTTGACTTGACGATAATCTGGAAATGAAACAAAATAGGTTTTATTTGGAACTAACTAAATTTTTCATAACCCAATGAAGTAAGAAAAATAGTATTTGACAAAACATTTATTATCGTACATCTATTTTTAATTGCTTACTGAACTCTGACAATGAAGCATTTTTTGATTAGATATTTGCTTAAATACCTAATTAATTAACTAAATAAAAATAATGTATCCTTTGTAAGATATATATTTTATTTTAATATTGCTTTCTGAACAAAAGTTTTAAAACCACTTTTTCGCAGCAAAGGAAACGTGAATTATTTAATATTTAATATTTTTTTTTTTTATATACATTTAATATCCAAAACAAAGCCGTCAGTTTTTAACAAAAGAATGACTTTCCAACGGATTTTATTCAACAACTAAATTTGAAATTTTATTTTGACAAACTTTAATATGCAAGTAGAAATATGGCATGTTTTAATTTATCTTAAACATTTTATTTTATTGATTTTAATTAGGCTGTTAAACATTAATTCAAGTAAATTAAATGTTTCTAAATGATTATAAGTATTTTCTTTTTTTACTTTTATGAAAATATTAAAATGTTGTTTTAACTTATCTTATTCTATCTTTTAACTTTTATTGAAACGAAAAAATTAAAGCAATACATTGGATTTCTTCAATTAGTTGTAAAGTATATTAGAAAAATTATCAAGGGGTGGTGGGGCTTAGCTCAGATGTTGACTCTCTGTGAACTTTAACTGTCACTCTAACTGCACATTACATTTCCTTCTTTGGTTTTTAAATTTAAAGCTTGAAAGTTTTAAAAAAAAATAGGCCGTAGTATTCTTATTACTAACTATAATTAGTTATCCAATGGTACTCCAATATTTACTTTTGTTATGTGATTGAAAATCAGGTTTTATTTAGTTACTTGATAGTTATCAATAAATTAAGCTTTTGATATCTTAAATTTTAATTTCCTCCTTCCCCTCTCTTCTTTTGCTGTCTTTTGTCAACTAATAGCCATTTATAAATTTTAGGGTTTACCAACATTTATTAAAATTTTTGATATTTTAAAATTAGTTTCCATATTTATACTTGAATTTAATAAAATATAAATTACCATCTTTAGAAATAGATGACCCCTTAAAATGGAAAGCTGTAGCAGTTTATTAAGGGGAAGGGTGAGGGGTGCCCATATTATCTTCTCTTATAGTTAAAAAGTCCCTTTGACCGCCTCTGGCAATGATCAGTTAAAACTGTTTCACTTACAGTGTTGCTACCCACCGCAACGTTAAATTTACTGATCCACAGCCCATAATGAATTTATGCACGTCCAATTATATTTTATTTATTTCGATTAAAACAATTTCGGTACCAGGAAAGAGTTTCAACCATGATTGATTAAATGGGATTTATTTGTATTCCAAAGCGATTATAGAAGTGTGAGTAAAAACGATCTTTTTGTGGCAGTAAGAGCCCCAAAGTTTCAATAGAATGCATTTTTATCGACAATGAATTTACCTGTCAAGTTTCAGCCACATAGGATTACGGGAAGTGGGTTATTAGGCCTTTTCAGATTTGCCCGGCAGGTACAACACACACACACAAAATCGAAGTAAATATAAAGGATTTAAAAATCATGGCAGATGGAATTAACGTATATATTTCAGTTCATTCTTTTTTAAATTCACGATTTTTCTCTTCCTTTTGGACGAAGTCGAAGCCATGTTTTCCTAATATAGTACATCAAAAGCAAAGGACCTTTTTTTAACACGACGCATAATCGTGAAAAGTTAACAACAAAAAAGTTAACAACAAAAGTCCTGTCGGCTCAGTTGGATACCGGAGAACAGCAAACGTCAACAAGAGCTCGATGCATATGTAACTGTTACGCATTGTGGGGATCACTCCAATTGCGCATTCTTGTTGTTCCTTATTTCGACTGAGAAGATACAAGGGAGCACCGACTTTAAGTTGGTATTTGAGATTAATGTTACCAGTCTACCCCCCCCCCCCCAATCATTTCTGTGTTTCTTCGCCTTTTCTTTTTTTTCAAGGTTTGAGATTAAGCAGTAAGTTTATAATGAGTTTACCCCAAAAAAAGAATGTATCACCATTTATTTAGATTATTCTTAGGTTGAATTAGTTAGAACTTAAAGATCCACAAATATATATAAGAAGAGCCTCATGCGGCTCCGGCGTCGTGGTCTAATGGCCCTTGTTATATAAGCATCTCTATTTATAACCCCTTCCCCCTTATTTCCAAATTAATAACTGCTGTGGAAATATTACCTTTTTAGTATGGACAGCAGTATATGTAAATGGGGAGATAAGGGTGGGGTCCCGAGGTGCAGTTGCATAGGGGCCCGAAGGCTACATCCGAACGGACCGAATTTTTTTCGACCGAAAAAAACTCGACAGAAAAATCTCGTTAGAATCGTACTCATCAGAACGGAATTTCGACAGAACGATATTGGACAGAATTAATTTCGACCTAATAAACGCGATTAGAATGAAATTGGTTAGAATTATTGTCATTAGAATTTTTCTAGTTCGAAATTTGTTGGTTAGAATGCAAAGAGCTTAGAAAGGCAATGAAAATTTTCCTTCTTCCCACTTTTGGCGATAAATGAGTGTGACTGTTTTTCTGTTAAAAAATAAAGGAATGTATATTAACCTACACATCCTCTTTAGGAATATTTTGGGGAGCCAGTGGTCATTGTGTTCAATTCGTGTCATAGTCTGCGGTTGATTGCCGATGACGATAAGGCCGCAGAGCCGTCGCTAAGAATTTCGATTGGGGAGAATGAGCGTTAGACATCTCTTTGCCGACTGAAATCAAGGCAATTCTCGTGTAAAAGTAGAAAGTATCAATCAAAGTATTTATTAATTGTTAATTAATGTATAATTAACTGTTACTACATTTTGAAATTTCCAATTTTTGGAAGTAAAACTAAAATTGAAATGGCTCACTTTAGCGTTAAACCAAACTATAATACTGTTTATAAGCAGAAACAAATATTATAAGTATTAATATAATATATAAATTAATATAAATATTAAGTATTAATATCTTTAGTTTTAGTTTCAAGGTGATCTTTTTGTTTTACAAGATAAATTATTTTCAACTAACTCACTAACATTATGAACTAGTGACAACATATTCAGCTCTATAATAAGGCATACCCTAATTTTTAGCTCTAAAACTCAATCTACATATAGAGAATAGTACCTGAGGATTTTGTTCTTAGAGAGGGCCGGAGAATATTCAAATTCGTAGTATTATTTAGATTAGTTTGTAGAAAAATTCATCCTCTCACAGCTTCACGATATATTTCCTCTTGTTAAGAAGGAATTCGAATGTTAAGCCACTTTTGAAAAATCCTTATTAATAGGGCATAAAGAGAAGGATAAAATATAGAAAAATAAAAGTAAAGACGAAATAAGGAGTCACAGTCAGACCTCCTGATTTTTGTACATATTCAGGGGCAAACTTCTTGTCTTGTACTTCACGAAGTACATGTTAAATCTCCATATACCACTTTTCTAAGCCGCCAATCCTTGCTTTGAATCTAAACAAAAATTATTCGACTGATTATATTTTTGTAAGCTTGAACTAAAAATTGTATTTAATTCTCTGTCACTACTACGGAAGGAAAAAAGAGCAATTTTCCTTGACTACATTATCTAAATGAGAAAATTAAATATTTGTTTCATATTTATCAATCTCAGGTAACACAGCAATTGGAAAATGTCGTAACCAAGGTTTCTCGAAAATTGGACAAATTTAACCAAAACTCGAACATCGTTCCAAATAACACGATAATTTTTTCTTTTTTTTTCTTTTAAATAAATATGTCAAAAACATGTATTTTTTTTTCCATCCATTCTTATAAATGAAATATTTCAATTTTAAAATAGTGCATCAACATTTCAAATCTTCCATTATACTTTATCCAACTTTGGACGAGATTAGCCAATAACTGTAACAAAGGCCGATTTACAACATTCTACATCATGATTGGATGTATTAATATTTTGGAAGCAGCACGTAACTAAAGTCTAAGAGTAGAGAAATATTTATTACAATATAGAAAAAAAAATTAAATTAAATGTGTCCGATACCTTAAAGAAAATCAAATTCTGTTTCATAATTTAAAGATAATATTCCAACATTTCTTACCAATTAATAAAACTGATACAAAAGTATTTATACTCTTAAAAGTATATATTTTTTACTTATTTTTCCTTAAACATAGTTGTTAACTGTAACTAAACTTCAAAAACGCATATCTTATTCACACGGCTTTCTAATTTCGACAACTTTAAGAATGTCCAGGCGTTTTAACTATACTCATGTCTATAAATTAAGGATAATTAAGTTTTTCTATAATAATTTCTCAGTGGAGGAGCATAGATACATGAAATTCACATCAAAGAGACACCTTTATGTAACATATCGATAAGTAAAACAACTCAGCCGCAAATTCAAATGCAAAGTGTACAGTGTGGGGAATAGGCAAAAGAATGGAGTACCATTAGTGTGCACTAATACAGATGCATTTACATTAAAAATCACGCAACTCATTAAGTTGACTTGACTAGCCGTTGTCTTTTAGTGTGAGATATGATATCCTCTGTCATCAGTGCCTACTTGCACTGTATTCTCATACTTAACGTGAGTTTCTTGATGAATTCTAGTGGATAAATTGTTCGTCCTACATTTTGAACTATTTGCAAGTGATGTAAAGTTCCCAATGCATTCAATCTTTACACAATGCATTATCTAGAAGCATTCCACACGTTTGATGACATTTGGATTAGAGGAGTGATCTGGCTTACTTATAGGGGCGATATTCATATTTTTTAATCGTTTATCCAAAGCAAAAGCGGGATAAAATTTGCCATAAGTATCAATAAACATAATTTAGAAACCGATATTTCACCATTAAAGACTTGTAGAGATTAAGTTAACGTAATTAAAGTGAAAAAGTCGAATTAATTATTTTTTGCTCTTTTGAGGAGCTTATTGAACCAATTTAACTTTATTGCACCTAAAGACCAAATCTTTTTAACATCAGATACTGTGTACTGAAACTTATTTTTTCAGTCTCATGAAATAATATTGGACTTCAGAGGATCTGTAGAAAGGTGAGAACATGATATTTCAAGGTAAATTCCAATTCAAGAAAAAAGATTTGATGAAAATGAGTTTTTGTCTTTATGTTCAATACGTTGTATTTGTTTAAAAAGCTCCTCAAGATCATAAAAGATAATTAAATCCCACTTTTTCCCTATAACTAAGTTAACTTGATCTAGACAAGTCTTTGATTGTGAAACATCACTTTCTAAATCGTGTTTATTAACACTTATGGCAAATTTTATCCCACTTTTGCTTTGGATAAACGATTAAAAATATGAATATTGCCCCTATAACTAAGCTAGATTACTCCTCTAATCCAAACTTCATGAAACATGCATGGGCCGCTTGTTTCTACATTATGCATTGTGTAAAGATTTAATGTATTGGGAACTTTCCATCACTTGCAAACAATTTAAAATGTGGGGGGAGCAATTTAGTCACTAGAAATCATCAAGAAATTCATGTTAAGTATGAGAATACATTGCCATGTAAACACTGATGACAAAGGATATCATATCTCACACTAAAAGTCAATGGCTAGCCAAGTCAACTCTATAAGTTGCATGATTTTGAATGTAAATTCATTTGTATAACTGCACACTAATGGTTCTCCATTCTTTTACATATGCCCCCACTGTACATTTTGCATTTCAATATGTTACATACAGATGTGTCTTTGATGTAAATTTCATGTGTCTATGCTGCTCCACTACAAAGTTATTTTAAACCAACACTGAATTATTATTAATTCTTAATTTATAGACATTTGTGTTTTATATTTAAAATCGTTTTATTTATCCAACTTTTTTCCCCCAACAATATAAATATATACTAAATAGATATTTGCATTCAAGTTTTCTATTTATGCCACTTTTTTTTTTTTTTTTTAAATTCTCAATTTTTTTTTATGCATCTTTGGGGAGAAATCGTTATATTATTAAAAAATTATTAGTAATTAATTATCGTTATTTAAAAAAACTGAAAAATAAAAAAGTAAAAATTCTAAAATCGTTAAAAATGTTTTAAACATTTATATTTTTGGATAAATAATTTAATAGTTTTAAATACTGAGGAGTATTTGTAATCTATGCACAACGAAAAAAAAAAGTTTTGGAAAGTGTAATTTCAAAAATAATAAGCTAGTAAAAGATCAAAAAAGTTTCAAAAGTTTGGTACTATATAACATACTCGATACCATAAAATGTTGGTATGCTTTTTTTTAAAAATTTTATATCCAATGGTTGCATTAGAAAGATTTTAAAATATTAAAAACTTCAAACACTTTTAATAAAATAATATTTTTCCATTTGTATTTAATAACTAAAGTTATAATCGTACAAATTACCATTAATTTCAAGTAAAAATAGCAAATAAAATTTATAATTATTTGAAACATGTATCAAACTGGTAAATGTTTGTAAATTTTGTTTACTACTCCTTATAATATAAAGTGTTTCATTATATTTATAATCAAATAATGTTTGCTTTGTAAGATACAATATATAAATAATATCCAAGGCATAATTATGGATTTAAAGTCATGCAAAAAATTTCGTAATGTTGTAATGTTTTATGTTAAATATATTAAATATAATGGTATCTTCATTTGAATTCTAATCGAAACGATTATACTATTACACTTGCAAAAGAGATCAAGAATGACTTTATTTTCGCATCATTATATTTCCAGTATTTTACGCACAAAATGATAACATGGAACACAAATAAAAGCAAAATATAAAACTATAATTGTATTTAAAATGGTATTTCCGGAATGAATACGAACTTGACGCATGCCGAAAAACATGAATGCGTACAAAAATGTGTTAGTATTCAAGAATAAAATAACGTGATTGTGCGAAATTAAAAGTAGGGCGAATTGAAAATCTGTATGTAAAATAACAGTAACGAAATAAAACACTCTGCTGACTAAACCCTGCCCTCTGAGACGTCCTTGAAGGTCACGACTAAACCCCCACTAACCACTTTTACCGCCAAACCTCCTCCGAGCTTTTAAGTTTCGCCAAATTTGTAAGATTCTAACGAATAGTTTCTAATGAAAAGACTTCTGACAAAAAAACTTCTGGTGACTTCCATTCTGTCCAAACTATTCTAATGAAATAACATTCTAACCATTTTATGTATGCCCAAATTCATTCTAATGAAAACCTGTTCTGATGAGCGTTTTTCTAACGAGTAAATTCTGGCGAGCTCCGTTCGGTCGAAAAAAATTCGGTCCACTCGGTATACACGGGCCCGAAAGTCCTGTCGGCGGCCCTGCGTGTTGCTGACGGCGCTAGATAATCTAAAAACATACAACCAATCCTTTTTTAAGCAATCTTAAATTTACGGACTATCTGGTTTGAATAAAATATCTCGGGATTAAATTTATTACACATTTCACTTGGAATTGAGTAGACACATATTACGGTAGAGTAGGCAACACAATTTGGTAGGCCTGGTTTTTGATATCATGAAGCAAATTTGTTTTTGAGACGTACATAAAAAATATAGTAATTGTTATTGATATCAACATCTCATTTTCTGAAACATTTAGGGCGTTAACGTTTCAGCTATAAGACGGGATAAGTTTTCTTCCATCAACTTTGTGATGGGCTCAGTGTAACAAACTTTAAGAAACAAATTATTATTTTGGATGAAATTCATGTATAAGCAATATCCGATAACATAAATTTGGAAGTTATATCTATGACAATAATTTAGGAAATCTATTACAAAATAACGCACGTACGAATTGATTTCCAGTTCGGAAGTTTGGCGTATCTAAGAATTCAACGTGAAAGGTATTTCAGATAATATCCATTAAAAATAAGTGATTCCTTAAAATGACAAATAATAATGTCGTAAAGAGTTCAGATAAATCCATCAAAAGTGAAAGATTGCACAACAAGACATGACGTTTTGAAGGAACGCCCTTGTTTATAAAAACCTGCAAATTCATTTATAAAAACGTAATTCTTTTTATCTATACAACATTGTTTAGTGAAAAAATGAAATTCCTTTGCTTAACATATCCTTCCCAGTAGAATGTTTATGAAATCTTATAGAAGATATATTTACATTAGTGTTTAGAATCATGTTATTATGACCTTAATTTTGCTGTAGAAGCATACCCGATTTACACTTCAGTTCATTTAAAGAAAGAAAATACGGGCAAACGATTTTACTGTTGCTTTCGACGTTTTTCCTCAAATGTTATTTTTAAACTCCACAACAAATTGCTGATTAATTTTTACAAAATTCGTACTTTCGTTTTCTGTGTGACCAATCAGTAATAAAACTGTTTTATCTGTTACGGAATTCTTTAATTCATTTATCAGTTTACAATTTTTTTTTCGGCAATTGGATGGAAGGAAAATGTTTTTCACTTTTCCTGAAGTTGAGGACTAATTAACACTTAATTGTTCTAATTTTTTTTTTATGAGAAAATAATTTAAAAATCGGTGACATATCTAAATTCTGATATAAAATACTTCAACTTATTTAACAGTTCAGGATTTTTATGGGTAGTTGAAAGAAAGTTGAATAGCTTTCAATTATCCTACAGTTGATGATTAATTAATACTTAATTTTTATAATTTCTTTGTTTAGAAAATAATTTAAAAATCAATTAAAAATCTATTTTAATATCTGATGCAGAACAATTCAATTCATTTAACAATTCACGATTTTTATGAGAAATTGAATGAAAATGTAAATATCTTGCAGCTTTTCAGCAGTTGATGATTAATACTTAATTGCTCTAATTTCTTTGTTGAGTAAGTAACTTAAAGATCTGTGACACACATACTTTTATATCTTAAACCGAACTTCGATTCATTTAACAATTCACGATTTTCATGGACAACTGAATAGAAGTGACTTATTTTTACAATTTTTCCGCAGTTGATAATTAATTAATACTTAATTGTTCTTATTTCGATGTTGAATAAGTAACTTAAAATACGTGAGAAATATATTTTAGTAACTGATACCTAATACTTTAATCAATCTATTTTTTGGGCAATTCAATAAAAGTTAATTGGATTTTATGAATTTTTGGGCAATTTGAAATTTATGGGCAATTCAATAAAAGTTAAATACTGTGCAGTTTTTCTGCAGTTGAGAATTAATTAGTAGTTGGTGGAGGTTATGTTTGACGACGTTTACTTCTATGCACTGAAATAAATTAAACACGTATTGTGATTGGCAATTATAATTCGAATTCGTTTTTAAAGATGTGTTGTGATTGGTCACAAGAACGTCGTAAGTGTTGCCATAAAATGCAACTCCATTCCTCATAACGCTGTGCATAATCTCCATCGTTTTAATTTCGTTTCTGAGTAAATTTAAAAAAATCCTCGTGAAATCGATTGCAAATATCTGATACGAAACACTTCAATTAATTTAATAGTTCTCTATTTTTATGGACAATGGAATGAAAGTGAAATGTTTTGAAGTTTTCCCGGACAACTACGGAACAATTCAAACCATTTAAAAGTTCGGAATTTTTATGGGCAATGGAGTGAAAGTGAAATGTTTTGCAGTTTTCCTGAAGTTGATTATTAACTAACATTTTGTTGATGCGCAGAAAAGGTTTAAAAATCAGTTACACAATTCTTTCAACATTTATTTCTGAACACTTGTAATATAATTGTTCAATAATGTTCTGAGGAATTGAATGAAGGTGAAAAGTTTATAGTTCCAGTGTAGTCAAGAATGTCAATGAAAAAGTAAAATGGGATTAATAAACCAAAATAAAAAAAGGACTCCATTAATCGAATAAAGCTAAATATTCTCTGATGCAGAAGTAGGTTTGGAAAGTTTTCTATCAATTAAATTAAAATCGAAAGGATATTGTCGAAAAGTTAAACAGAACGAATAAATAGTACTCTTCTATAAAGTTAGAAATTCAAATTAGGTTAGTTACTATTTTTTTTTGTTGATTGATGTTTAAAAACTGTTGTTAAATCATAAATTATCGATGCATTTCAAATGAAAATAAATGTAAAGTTTCAATGACAGATTGTTTAATATTTTTGAACAAAATATTATATTTCTATTTCTGCTGATATTCTTATAGAAAAAATTGTTTGTGAAGTCTCTGTCCGTCAGTTTGTGTGTAATATTTCCAGGTAAAACTAAAACTTCGACAGACACATGCTATACATCAAATGATAGGTCTCTTCGGATGATGAAATTACCATATCGAATTTCAACTGAATGTTATAAGCGGAAGTACCGGAAATGACCACCGTAAATCAAATTTCAGTTGTTTCATAAATTTTAAAGACTACAGGCATGTGTAATGCATCAATTTGAAAGTCGTGATAAGCTCAGTAGGATTACACAAAATTCAACAGGAAGTGCTTTACAATTAAGTTACTGGAAAGGTGCTTCCAGTAACTCAATTGTTAGTTCTTGTCTTGGCTGCAAATAGAAATATCGGCTTGAATATTCATTGACAAGTTTATCACAAAACTCGCCAATTTGGCGACTTGTTGTTCATTAAAAAATTCAAATTGGCAGGGTTTTGTTTACATTTATCGTCAACCTTAACTGTGGGGGATATTACGTCTTAAGGAGTTAATTAAAATTTAATTTTTATAATTGAAAAATTGAATGAAATGCTGTTACAGAAATCAAAATTAAGATCAATAGATAAGGATATGAAAATTAGAAGATTGTGCCTAATCGACCTTATCTTGAGAATGAGAAGTGATGAAATCCCAAACGTTGCCCTCATTTGGGCATCCGAGGAAGACGCCGACATGGACCTCGTAAGTTAACGAGGGGAAGGATGCTGGAGAGTAAGAGAGAGATAAGGTCGGATGGGCAAGCTAGGGAGAAGCAGGGGTTGCTGCAGGGAACAGGAGAGGATTGAGAGCTAGACTGAAGGTCTTATGCATCCATGTGCAAGAAAAGAAATGTTGAGGAATTGAACAATTACAAACTATTCAGATTATATAAAGTTAGCGTCACAATATATTTACACGCGGTATAAAACGAATCAAAGCAAAATGACGCTCGAAAAAATACAAAATTTTGATACATTTTATTTCCTATGCATAAAAAAGTAATTATCATTATTATTTTCGATTTATTTAAGCACCACAAAGTGATTTTTAAAAATATTATTAAAGAAAGTTTCCATTTCTGTTCAAGGTTGAATTTAATCTTTGCTATAGCAAGAGTGGTCGGAAATATTGCCAATAACTTCCAAAAGTAGAGGGAGAAGAGGCAGCAAAAATAAATTGATATTAAATTTTTAAAAAAATCTAAAATTTCAAAAAATAGGATGCATTTGCTCCCTCTCCCCACCCAACCTCCACCACTATGGAATAAAAGCCGTAGAAGAGGTCAAACTAAAGTCATGATGATTATATACCAGTATTACCTTATACAACTTCCTAACCGTCACTGGATATATGCTTGGTAATCTTCCAAAAACAGCACGTGGCGGAAGATAAAGATCCACTTCCATTTTTTATTGCTTTTTATTCATTCCTCTCGATTTCCCTTAACCTCTTTTACTTATCACCCTCTTTATACAACCGAGATGATAAAAAAAAAAAAATGCCCTTCTGGTTTTTATGACAACGGCTTCAATGCCTTGATAAGAGGTCAAAAGCTCCCATGCCCACTCTTGCTGCTTTTATGGGCATCCTGGCTTTCATCTGTTCTCTACTGAATTTGATAAGTAGGGTTTGAGAATACCACGAGGTGATCGAAATGGCGATGCATTTTAACTCCCGTATCCCTACCACAAGATGATGGTGAATTTTGCTGATAATCCGTGAGGTGACTGCATATTTAGGTACCTCTTCCAACATCAATCAGAATTTTTTTTATAGACTGTAGAGAAATGCCAGCTGAATAGAATATACTGGTCTGCCAGGGAAAAAATGGACGAAACTGATTGAAAATCGACTTTGAATGAGTTGAACTAATTATGTGATAACTTGAAAAATAATAATGAGCATTATTTCTTAGGTAATCCATCGTTCTTTAATTTTCAATAAGAAAATGTAAGGACGATTTCACTTTTCTGGCGCCAAATACTTGCATCTTTTGAAAGAGGGACAAGTTGACTATAAATATTACGTCACTGAATGCTCATTATTTGACAAGTTATGATATATTTGGATATCGGATTTAGTTTAACTCATTCAAAGTCGATTTTCTTAACAATTATAGCTATCCCCCATCCCCCCCATCTTCGGCAAACCAGAATATGCATAATCTGTAACAATTTAAGAATAATGTTCAATGAAAAATCTAAATTTGCAGTCACCTCTCACTCTATAATAATGTATGCCAGTCAATACTCCCTTTCTGTTTCTATATTGTTGCGTGGATGGGTTCGAAAGATTTTAAGCCAAAGCAGATCAAAACTTGCAGAAATTTATCCCAATATAACTCTTCACAGATTCTCTTACAACTCCAGAACTTCTCGTTCTAGTAGACTCAATACAGCTCTTTTCACAACAATAGAGCACAAAAACAGCAGTTAAAAACTTGACAACACAACTGCTAAATCGCCGCAAAAGACAATGCAATACAGTTCGCTTTAGAACTACTCGGAATGTTCACTGAGACTCAGTAATTCCAGTCAACTAACGGACTCAGCTAACAACTAACTCCATCACCCGCTCTCCTGAGCTTTTATAGGGGAGTGAACATTCTTGAAATTTCTAGAGGTAGATATTTGGAGAACTTTCCAAATCGAAGTCGAAAAGTCCTATACATGTACATGGGGACCGAAAATATCGCCAAATGGTCGCCAAGTTTGGCGACATTTGGGGATTTCTTGCCAAATTTGGCGACAAAAATTAGTCGCCAAAACTGTCGCCAACTTGGCTCTATCTCGCCAATTTGGCGAGATTGCCATTACCATAATGTTAAATGCCCTGCTCCTTGTAAAACTCGCTTCCCAGCGTTACCTCTGTAAAACTCGTTATCAAGCATTAAGACACACATTGCGGGGAAGCAAACTAACGACGCACTATTGCACTGCCTTATGCTAAATGTACATAAATTTTACAAAATTAAACATAATTTACAAAATTAACACTACGAAATATTTACAAATATACAAAAATTCGTAACAATATTATCCAACTGTAACCTGTTTTCGTACAATTTTAAAGCTATACTTCCAAAGTAGTACAAAATCAGTTTACATTTTGTTGAACACCATTTTTTTCAGATTGATGGTGTTAGTTGTGGTAATGTCGTTAACGTGGCTTTGTGAACAGAATATCTCTCATTAATTTGGATTATGAAATTATTCAAAAATTAATTAGATTGTGAAACTCGATAGGAAGACAGATTTCCCAGGAAAAGCCATGAACGATGTTTCTAATAGTTTCATTGCACCAAATTAATATATCAATGATGGTAACATACTTATTGTATTAGACCATTTGTTCAGTGTAAGATTTCGTTTAGGTATATCATTACTGCTATTCATATCATAAATTAATCATTTCCGTAAAAAACACAGTTGAAGCGAATTCGCAAGGTAATTAATTATTCACATGCTGGAAGGTTCCTGTAATAATGACCGCTGTGAAATTTGAGCTCTCATTTACAGGGGAGTCAGGTTTCATCAAGTATTGCTTCAGAATCAAATAATTATAGCCGCTTTGTAAAAAGAACAAGTTGAACATACTTTCATTAAAACTACCTGCATTTCATTTCTTGGAAATTACATTCAGGTTTGTGTGTGCTTTTATCCAACTTAATTAAGTTCCGTGTTCCAAAATTGCAAACAAAACAAAACGAAGAGATTACAATGAGAAAGCAGTCCGTTAATACGTACGTGAAACTGTTTTCCTTTCAATTTCAAAAGTTGTTTGGTCATTCTCAAAATTATGTTAAACTGCAATCTCACAAGAGGTCAGGCTTCGACGAAACCGTCTTCGACACCAAAAGGTTTTTTTTTTGTTAACAAAAGCTTATTTTATTTGCTACATAAATTCCTTTATGATGAATTTACCTCCAAAAATATTTTAATTACTCCAGGTGTTCTATTTATCAAGGATGTGTATTGTGTTAACAAACATCAAACTAGGGCTAAAGAAAAATAATCTTTTGAAATATGTTTTAAAACGATTATGACTATCGTTTGGCTTGAAGGATTAATTTGTGAGGATAACAGTAACTGCGGTTAAGATATGAAAAGCGATAATAATGAAATTTATTTCACAAAATAACCTTCATATTTTTATTATTTTTTTACAATGCTATATTAGTATACTACTCACGAAGGGAAAGTTGAAGATACGATTCACTTGCAAAGTACTCATAGGCAATTTAGAAGATCAACAATGTTGAGTCACATGAAAAACTTATTAAGCCATTTAAAAAAAAGTAAAAAGAAAATTCTACATTTTTCATTAGTTGATGTAAACCTTAAGAAGATGACATGCATCTTCATTATGATGAAACATCAAGAAGATGGTATGTATCAAAACATTAGCTTCGAGTGCTATTTACAATGACAATCTACAAGTGGCAACGAAAGAGACAAAAAATCCCAAAACAGGGCAGAAGAAAACTATTTGAGCGGAATAACTTTTGAAATATTGGGTGAGTAAAGCCGGCTTTACACGCTACCAGTCGAGGTACCAGTTAAGATCACTAGGTCTGTGACGTCAGCTAAGCAATCGCTGCGCCGTCTGTCGGTGATCACGGGAGAGCGCACGTGATTGGTTAATGGGAGTCGCCGGGGCCAGTAAATAGAAAATGTTTGGTTTCTTGAACCAGTAGCCAGGTGACGTCACATGACGTCATAGACTGGCGATCTAAACTGGAATCCCGACTGGTAGCGTGTAAAGACGGCTTAACTTCCTTCCCCCCCTTCTGTCCAATTACCGCCAGTGGAATTTACTTTTTTGTGTGTGGAAGAATAACAATTCTTGTAATGCAATTTACAATATCCCCAAAACAAAAATGGTTTCAAACTTTCTATTTAAAAAAAAAAAATTGATAAAAATAATGTTGAATTAAAAGGACATAAAGTCAGCTTTAACTTATCCTATTTTAGAAATAAAATAAAATGAAGAATAATATGGAAGGAAATGGAAATAGAATGAAATGGAAATAGAATAAAATTGAAATATTATGAAATGGAAATAGAATGAAATGGAAAAAGATTAGAATAAAATAAAATCGAATAAAATGTAAATTAAGTAAAATTTATCGAATAAAATGAGAATATTTTTCTCAGCAAATCATCAAATATAGCCTTAAAGATATAAAATTAAACGGACAGTACAGTAAAATTATAATTTTGATCCAGTCTGTAAATTAAATAATTAAAATGAAATCGAAACCTGGATTTACGAGCAAAAGCTTTCTAAGAATAAACATTGGTTTTCTGAGCAAAAACAGTTGATATTTATAGATGCAAATTTCCTTAAAAGTATAAACAAAACCAATTATTTTACTAAATTGGGCAGAAAAAGCGGAAATAAAATAGTATGTAGATTTCTTGAATAAACGAAATAAGTTTTCATAAGTCACAAACAATAAACACTCGAGCAGAAAAATGAACTTTGGGCCTTAGTAACTGAATCTGCTGTCTCCAAATACATAAAACAGTTACTCATGTCCTTCACAAATAATAGACCATTGTTGTAATATGCTTTTTACAGCGCATTGTACACCCGTTTTTCAACATCGAAAATGTATTAGATGGACTAAAAACAGTTTTACAGCTCTTTATATAAATCACGTTTGGTCGTTTATACTCTAGTGTTGTTCGGGATATTTATTCTGAGACAGGGACAAACACGTGCGGAAGTGCACAGACATGTGCATTGGCAGAAGTTCAAGAACACACAGTTTATTTTTTTATTATTATTTTGAAGATAACAGCAGACTGAGGACACATTAGAATTATATTTTGAAAAAAGAATTGAAGTATATTCTCACAGCTTGACTTTAAAAAATAATGGCTGTTTTAAAAAACGATTTCGGTCGTGTGTTTTAGCTAACGTATGTGTTTATGTCTAGGGATTTTTTTTTTATTTCTATAAATTTGTAATATCCAGATATATTTTTTAAATTAACTATTATTTTGAATGTGTACTAGGAACGCTTCATTAAACACAATTTAAATGTTTTTTGTTGAAAATTTAAATGTTTATGGATAAGACAATGATTGAGTTCTGAAAGTTATTTTTTTCTTCGACCGTGCCTATAGAGTAAGTAATTGTAAAAAAAGTATGTTGTAATTATTTGACAAAAAATGTACACCGTAAAAGAGAAATTAAATCACCAACAACATAGATTGTATATATTTTTGCTATCTTTTATATTCTGTTTGAGAAGGCTTTTAAATTGTATCATGATATGCGTCTAGTTTGAATTATGAAATATAGCAAAATAGCAAGCCTGAAGCCAGGATATTTTTTCGGGTAGGAGTTATGGTCGAAGATTCGATTAAATACATATAACAAGTTACACAAAAAAAGAAGAGGAAGTGGTAAAACAAGATTTCACACTATATCGGGGAGGGGGGGGGGGGTGTCCCGGCACAATAGTAGAATAAATTTTGTTGTAAATAATGCGAAAATCGCGATATATCCTATTTTAAAATAGACAATTTTTTAAATTTATCCAAGAACAGTTCTAAGAAAATTGAAATCTTTAATTTTACCTTACTAACCCATATTCTTTAATGACCTTTTTAGAAACCACCTTTACACCAGAAAACTTTTAATAATTCGCCATCACTGATGTATTTATTCTAGAATTTTTTTTAAAATTCTAACCTCTTACCATTCAATAATCCTCATCTTACTAATCCGTATTCCGGACCCTTCTACAAAAAACAGTTTACACAAAAAAAAAAAAAAAAAAAAAAAACATTCTAATAATTCGCCAACAAGCTTTAAAAATTTATCCCGCAAATTATTTTAAAAATCCAAACTGTTCGACCATTGAAAGACCTGCTAAGTTCCGCTCCCAACCCGTGCATGGCTGTCACAATTCTTTGGCAGCTGCCATGCGGGTCACAAAAAAATTCAGCTAAAACAAAATTGTCAAAACATGTCACATCTTTCTCTCTCTTCACCAGGCATCAAGAAGAAAGAGTAGGAGGATAGGTGGAGACCTTGTTAGTGATTTTCAGCCATTTTTCTTTTTCTTTTTTATCTCAAGCTCGTTCTTCAAGGCCCTCTCGTAAAATGTTCCGCGGGAGTCTCTTGTTGTTCTTGCGAAGGTCCTTTTCGAATGCTGGTCTTCGTGTTTACTTGCCAGCATTTCCGCATTGCTCCAGCGGGGGGACTCCTGGTGCGAGCTGAATAACAGCGAGGGTTGGTTTCCAATTAGGCGCGGGTTGCCTGTGAAGGAATCGTTCTTTTTTGAGTTTTTATTCCTGGTGAGAATGTGGGTTGGGGTCGAGTTTAGTTTTGAATATAATTATGCTTTTAAGTTGTTAAATTTTGAATCTGTAAACGAAAGAATCGTTATTCTGTAACTCAGCAATGACGTCACCAGAAGGGGTAAATGGCAAGGACGCCCGCAAGTTTATTTACATTCAGTGCAGACCGCATTCAAGGGGGTAGCTAAGTGACGCAAGTTTTTGCCAAAACTTCTTAAAAATTATTATTGAATTTCATATTGAAATGTTAATTAATAGTTTTATATTAATTTCCAGTTCAAATGAATTATTTGAAACCCATGTTACATTTTATTTTCCTGTTATTTTTACCATCTTTTTAATTTTCAAAAGCAAAGAGGTTCAAGTGTACCCTTGTAATTGTCCCTTCGGGCACATTTGGTAAATATGGTCCAGACCCCCTTTTCCCCCATAAAAATAAATCTTAATGTTTTTTTACTACATCATCCTTCAAATGATACTGTAACCTTCCCAAAAAGTAATCTTGATTTTTTGTGTGTGATTATATAGGACCAATATGACACTCTAATTCCAAAACACCTACCTCGGTGGCGCCCATCTGATGGGTGTGTGGTTAGCGCCCACGCCTCGCATGCCAAAGGTGCAGTTCGGAATCCACGTTAAGCTGTATGTCTCAGCCTGATTAGCCTTCATAAAAATTAGTTCTCCGATGAGCGTACATACCAAAATCAAACCAAACTTACTTTGGTGGTCTCTATCCATTCGTCAATCCTAAACACGGCAAATTGTATTTTTCATGTGTCTGATACCACTGATTCTATCTTAATGAAACTGGAAGGACATGAATGCAGTTGAGGGTCTATTGAGTTCAAACGAAAATTAAATTCTGGCATGCGCAAGGGACGGAGAGCAAAGTTTTGAAGATGCTTATTTCTTACATAGAAATAATGAAGAATTGTAAAATTAAAAAGCAACAATGATTATCAAATACCGCATCTTCATTTATCAATTTTATTTTCTGGTACCAAAGAATATTTTGATTTTCAATAAATTTCTACAAACTAATCAAAATGTAATGCTATTTTTAAATTTTAAGTATAAAACTCTAAACTTAGCTCGTATGAGAGAAAAGAAATATCCGTCTCTCTGCAGTCAAAACAACAATTAGACAATGGAGACAATTATGCCAATTTTTTTAGTTAAATATTCCTAAACAAATATAACCCAAAAGTTTTTAACATAAATCCTTTGTATGCATAACCAATTTATGATTGAAATTGTAACTTATCGATCTCAGATCGAATTTTCACAGTGTTTGACCGCTGTTGAGTGCCATTCAGAACTCTTTACTAACTTTTTTTTGCCCCCAAAACTTGATACAATACATTATCGTCCACAACGAGTCTATCACCCAACATTCATATTAATTGGATGATGACAAGTGGGTTAATTAGCCCTCCGAAGATTTTGTCGAGTTAACCCTAATAGGGATGGTTTCAGATATAAAATATATCCAAATTGAACGTGTTTGAATTAAGCTCGGTATCTGAATAATACAACGTGAGTAAAAGCTGATAAGGCAATACAAACTTGTGTAAAAGTGGCCTTTTGGTGACAAACCAAAACTTTATAAAAAGCACTGCCATTGACAGCCAGTGTATCTGCAAGTTTTCCAAGTTTCAACTCGATTGGATTCGGGGAAGTGGATTTATTAGTAATCTGATAGCTAATAGAAGAGTGTGTAAAAGCAGAATTAAAGTGACACTAAAAGCCCTCAAAACTTGGAAAAGAATGCATTGTCATCAACATCGAATCTGTCTGCCAAGATTCAGTGATATTGGTTGAAGGCAAGTGTGTTAAGAAAAGACAATTGTAGCGAGTGTAAAAGCGTTTTTAGTGGCAGTGCCAAGCAACAAAACTTGATAACGCATTTTTATAGACAATGAATCCATTTATCAATTTTCAGCGTGATCGGATGACGGCGAGTTGGTTTATTAGTACTCAAAAGAGATAATAGTAACGTGTGAAAAAACGGTATTGAAGTGACAGCCCCCAAAACTGTATAAAATGCCTTGACATCGACATCGAATCGATCTGCCTAGTTTCAGCCCTTTTAAATTGGCGAGTATTTTTGTTGATTTTAGAACCTATTCACACTAATTATCCTTCTATCTATAACTATTTGGATGAGACAGTTCATAGTGTCTCTAGACGCCACTTCTTTAAACGTGTGACCCTAACGCAGTGATTTCTTAGAAATAATCTATTATTGTCTATATTTGAAATTCTACTCGTTAGGAGTTAAATATTATATTAATATATGAATTTGTTAGACTTATGGTTTGCCAATCGTTTGAGGCACACTAAAGCTTTCAGAAAAAACTTTAAAGACTGCCTTGTATTTCAGTCTTAATTGCTTGGAATGCTGAAAAATTCCAAAGTTTCGTTGATTTAATTTCTCCATTTGTTTTTAAACACATTGTTAAAATCAAATTTAGAGGTGTTCTTCATTTATGAAATTTTAAATGTAAATCGCTTTTTTTTTTCAAATATCATAATAAAATTACTTGATTTAAAAACTGAAGATTTTTATTATAAATTTTAATCACGATTATGTAGTAATATTCAAAGTCTAAACAAAACAATAAAAAATTATCTCACTGATTTCACTCAAGTCAAATTGATCGATACACAAAAAACTGCGACCTGTTGGCATTTTAAATCAAACGATATGTTTAATTTTCAAATGTGCATGTAATTTTATTTACATGGACAAACATTGAATATGTCCATGTAAATAAAATAATATACACAGTAATAATTACTATATAGTGTCCAATTAGTTGGTTAAGTAAGAAATAAGAGAAGAACTAGGGTTAGCGACATTTAAAAAAACACTGACATAACGAATTTTAAAGATTGAAGGGAAGAAAAATAATGAATTAAGTGAGGAAAACTGAAAAGCATATTAAACATAAAATTTTTAAAACTATAAATATCCTTAAGATTTTAATTATTTTTTAAAAGTTTTGAAAGTAAAAACAAGTTTTAAAGTTAAAAAAGTTTTAAAATTTAAAAAGTTTTGTGAAGTTTTAAAATTTAAAAAGTTTTGTGAAGTTTTAAAATTTAAAAAGTTTTGTAAAGTTTTAAAAATTCACAAAAGTAGTTCTTAAAGAAATAGATAATAAGTAATTAGTGAAACTAAAATTAAAGTGTGGTAATAAAAATTTATTCATATTTTAAGAAACAGATAAATTTAATATTTTCTAAACAAATTAGTTTAATATTTAATCAACAAAATAGTTTAATATTTTATAAATAAAATTAATTTAATATTTAATAAACGAAGCTATTTATATTTGATAAACTAATTTCATATTAAAAAATATATATATTTATTAAACATTGTACTTTAATATTTAAATATTTAACAACAACAAAATTACTTAACTTTTAACGTTTGACTATATCTTTATGATTTTAAAATTTTAAAATTCAAAATGTGTGGTAATTGCATCTTGTTCAGATGGGGAGGGGGAGGGGGAAGGGAGTAGCTCCAGAGAAATCGAATTTTATGCAGATTTTTCATTTCATTTTTTAAAGACTAATATTCAAAAGATAAGTAACAAAAAAAAAATATTTCACAGTGAAGGAAGACTTATATTTTGGAGGGAGATCTACTTTTCAGGAGAAAATATTTTTAAATTAGTTAATGGAAAAGTAGTTTTTTATCGGGACAAGAATGATGATCATACTTGGTGTTGTTTGTGGGATAGTGAGATTTTTAGATTTCTCCAAAAAAAAAACACCTCTATTATCAATAATGTAGAAACATATACTTTGCGTTGAAATATAGGGGATTTTGATCTCTTTTTGTTAGTGCAAGGGCTTGTTTTTAGGAAAAAATATTCTCTAAAACCATAAATATTTAAACACAAAGACCATTGTAGGGGCAGGATATACTTGTGTGTTTCTTTAGGAATAGAATTTGTATAGAAAAAATACTTTAAAATCAGTTTTGTAAAAACTTTTATTTTTTCGTTGGATGTGTAGGGAATAAGGATTAGATTTGTTTGCGAGGAAATGTTAGGAGGAATCGTTGAACACAATAGAGTGATAGGTATTTATCACTTATTAATTTTTTTTTTAATTAATTGTGCATTTTTAGATCAGCATTGCCAAATGCAACATCTAATGTACGTTCTTACCTGTGAGGCGGTCTAAAATGTTTAGAATTTTAGAATAATTTTGAGTTTGGAACTGAACCATTTTTTAATTTTATTACGTTTCTTTTCCACTATAAATTGAAATCTAAAATATTTTTACAGCAATGCTCAATGTGACTTTGTTTAAAAAAATTGTTTTGAAGCAAATTTAAGTGCCTTTAGTTGAAAATATTTTCAAAGTTTTATTATCTTTCTTTTTCACACCTTTAGTTCTTATACGTGTGTATTTATTCGTATTACAGTAGTTTTAAAAAAAATTTGATTATCTGCTGTTGTTAAATTTTGAAAATGGAAAGTAAAGAGTCTTTGTTTAAATTAGTTTTTATTGCAAACCGAGATTTTGTTTGAATTTTTTTTTATACATAAAATTTGAAATATCCAATTGAAATCGTTCTTGAAGAGCTTTCATACATGCAAAAAAATCTTAAAAGTTCTGCAATAATGCTATAAGATTTTGTTTTTAGACACATATTAGTGCGATTAGTGTTGAAAATACAAAGTTTATCAAAAAGAAATAACCATATTCTAAATCATTTTATTTATGGAATGACGACGATCTCGTGAATGAAAGTATGCCTGGACGAGGTAAGGCCTAGAGTTATAGGGAACCGCCACTAGATAGATATCTAAGTGAAAGACGGAGAAACCGCCATGGTTGCAGTCTGTGGAGAAGATGAGAATAATTATTTTTGATACACACCCTCAATTTATTTTTCATCGTTTGGAGGGTTTTATAAAATAAAAATACTTTTTCTTAAATACATGAAAATTCTCATTCAAAGCTCTTTTTTATTATTTATAATACAGGGCATGTTAAAAAGAATGACCCATCTTCTCAGCAGACTGCGTTCAGGGCGAGTTTTTCGTCTTTCACGAAGAGAGTCATCTAGTGGCAATTTCCTAAAACTCTAAGCCTCGTCTTGTCCAGTGACACACCTTTCATTCACGAGATCTTCATCGTTCCATAAATATAATGATTTATAATTAAGTTCATTCTTTTTGAAGTATAATCAAAACAATATGTTCCAAAAAATTTCCCATGCAGCAAATATAATTGCACCTGCACCAATTTTCTTATATTTATATGATTTATTCATTTCTCAATAATTAAAAAAAATTTATAAACGAGATTATCTTTTGAGCGATAGTTTTTTTACGAGAGTTTAAATTTTCATTATTGTATCGGGAATTATCAGCGAAACATCTAAATCTCAAAGAAATATTAAATTTTTTGTCAGATATTACGCATTTTAAACACCTATTATACAGCAGAGTTTAACACATTTGTAATCATTTCATAAGACCAAGAAGTTTTTTTTTTTTTCCATAGCCGGTTTACGACACTGAAATGAACACAGAGAACGAGTTCCAGAGATAGACAATGGACAAAAAGCTTAAATTAGGGTTACTTGTGGTGGGGTGCGCGCCCTTTCCATTCATCGCAACCCGCTGTTCCGCGAACTCCAAAAGCAATCCGAGATATAAAAAAGCGAAAGGAAATTAGTCGTAATTGTCGCAACAGAAATGAACTTTTATCACGTGCGCATCTATGCAGTCGCTGCTTCTATTGTCCGTCGCGGGGGAAGGGGGGGGGGGGGGTCAATGGAGCATCTTCTGTTATTGTGTTGTTGTTGCCCAAATGAGTCGTTAAAACATCCCTTCGATTTGATGGTGTTTGTTCTTGGAAAAGAGAAGATATGACATCCGAACTAATTTCGCTTACGTGTTTGCTCGGCGGAGTGTTTAAAAATATTTCCATAAAATTCCCTTGGCGGAAGTGCTTACTGTCAAGAGACCACAAAATTCTGATTATAAAAATTGTACGTTAAAAAGAATGTAAATGATTATCGTCCCGCCATTTCTGTCAGAACCTTCGTTTCCATTCAATTAATGATACCTTTTCCATAATGAAATAAACCAACACTAGTTGTTCAGTGCCGATTGCTTAGAGGTTTGTTTGTGCGATCAAAGATCTATTTTTGTGCACAATAACGTCAAATCAGGCCGGGACCTACAGCTTAACGTGGATTCCGAACCACAACCGAACATCCATGCCTAACCCAGGATTCGAACCCCGCAATTTTGGCATGCGAGGCCAGAGCGTTAACTCCACAGCCATCAGCTTGGCCCAATTGCTTAGATTAGGGGTCGGCAACCTGCGACTCTTTTAGTGTAAAGTTGTGGCTCTCCAGTTCCATACGAAAAAAGTAATAATTTATTATCAAATCCCTTAAAAATAAGAAAATATATTTTTTAAGTACCTAATTTCTCAATAGCTTCTATTTTTATAATCGTTTTGCTTTGTGCTTGAGTGCAATAAAAACATTTCTCAATGAAAAAAAGCATTGACCATCCCGAATTGGAAGAAGACAAATGGCTATAAAATGTCAACTTCATGGTAAATACCACAATGAAACTAAATAAACTAAATCTAAAACTGCAAGGAAAGGGCAAACCAGCCTACGCCTTGCTTGAAGAAGTAGTTTGTTTCGGAAAAAATAAAAAAAATAGCTTCTTTTTGTTGAAGACATGGAGAGCGGTGAATTACTTTAGTTTAAAAATCTGAAGCAATATCGCGATGAGACCAATGCAACTATTGACACTAATTACTTCAGAATAGCTTTAAGAAACATGAAGGATGGATTCGCCGTGAGATTCGAGCAATTCAAAACAAACAAAAGTACTCACGCGTTCATAGTAAATCCTCTCAACACAAATACAAATGAGATCAACATTGAGCCATTTGGAATTGATGCTGGATCGCTTCAAATGCAATTGCTGGATTTGAAAAGCAAAGACTTATGGAGTGGCAAGTTCACAGAACTCATGAGCAAGTTGGAGGAGTTGGAGGTCCAGAAATGCATGCACATTGCGGAGCACAAGTGGACAGCTCTAAAAGAAATTCCGTGAGTTGAGGTCCTCATATTCGGCGCATGGAATAGTCTTCCAGAATGCTACAGTGAGATGAAGAAGTTGGCATATGAAGTACTGACGATCTTCGGATCGACATATTCGTGCGAGCAAGCGTTCTCTTGCTTGAATATAATAAAAAATAAAGTTAGAAGTCAACTATCGAATAAAAATCAAGAGTCGTGCTTGAAAAATAACAAGTTATAAGCCAGATTTAATCAAACTTTCAAAAGGCTTCAAGGCAAACTTTCAACTTATGGCTCTTCCTTTTCAATAGGTTGCCGACCCCTGGCTTAGAGGAATTTCTTTTTTAAAAAAAGTTCTTCAGTGTGAGATATAGGGTGTCCCAAAAGAATGTATTCATCTTCTGCAGGGTATCAAGTTTTGAGGGCAAAACAAAAAAAGGAGTTTGTTCATGCACAAAATCGATAGCTTTCTTTTTAGTAATCAAACACTGAAAACTCGATGCGGATTCAAAATCGCTTAAACAAGTTGCAATTGCCTGCAAAAATTGGTAATGCATAATAAACGATTTATTTCAAAAAGTTTGCATTTATGGATAAATTTTTTAACTTCGATTATCAAACAATTAACTGCATAAACTATTTGTCAGAAGCGTAGTTCTTAGTCTCTAATTGATACATCATTTATTAGGTTTGGTTTTGAAAAGGAGAAAAAGGAATAATCTCAGAAAACAAAAAAACTGTCCAGAAATAATATATGAGGTAACTCCTAGAATTCTTCAAATTCCATGTAATTGTGTTCCCATACCCCAACAGTTTATGGTTGTTTTCTGTCTAGTATATACGCATCCAAAGCAGGTTATTAGAAAGTGTTTTCTTAATCAAACAAAGAAAATATAGATATAAAACATGCAGACGATTTTATGTCGCGTCTTTTTTGAGACATCGTAAATTCAGTTTCCAGACTCCACACCTGGCAAAACTCATGTTTTTCGTTTTTTTTTTTTACTAATTCGTCTGATATTTCAATTCCACGAGCACAAAACATCACGTATATAGTGAAGTAAACCTCATTTGTAGTTCGCCTTGAGGATTTTATCCGGAAATTTAGGTCACTCCGATAGCAATAGCTAATTCTAGGGAAATGAATACGCACAAAACACGTGTTGTTTGTTCTACGAAGCCTGTTTAGTTAGGCTTGTTGACATTTTCTTCATGTAGAGATAGCTTTTAGTTGATGATTAAACACTTTTTGCAAGTAAACAGATTATACAATTTTTCACCCTCCCCTTAACGATGGAGCGGTGAGTTACAAAAATAGTTTGTATCCAAAAAGCAATGAAATTTTTTGTTGAGATGTATTTTAATTTAAAGGATAAGTGAACTGATTTTATAATGACCTATCTTCGACAAACAAAAATTATAAAAATATTTTTGTTTGTCGAAGGTTTTTTGGTGAACAAAATATTGCAATTAACGAGTGCATCGGGTTTAAATTATTTATTGTTCAATAGAAAAACCTTTTATTTCTGATAAATTTGAATTTTAACTTCCAATATATTTAAAAATTGTATAAGCAAAAAGGATAAATATTTGACAATGATTAGCTGAAGATTAGAGGTACATTTATTGGTATTGAGATAATGTTTTAAAAATATATTTATTATGTTTTAGTTTTTAAAAAATTTGATGAGCAATTAAAAATCTCATTTAAATTGTTCATTGACTTAAGATATAAATAGACGGTGCTTTTAAATTCTCGAAATTAATATTTGGGTTTTAAAAATCAAAAAACAGATACATTTTTGATAGTAATTTTTCATTTGGAAGGCTAACACGATAAAATTCGTACCTAAGTCTTCATACTAATTCATTATGCATTAAAATGACTATTCAAAAACGTAACAAAAATAAATCCTATATGGTTCGAAGGGTGGGATATGGTACAAATAAAAAAATGGAGCACAACCACAACTTCGTTAATTTTGCACAGAGTCAATATTTTTTACAAAGAAAGGAGCGATTGCTGTTTTGCTGTCTGTCAGAGGAGTTCAGATCCATATTGTTTATACGCAGAATATTTTGGGTTGGTAAGCTTAGTGAGTCAGATCCAGAGGCAACCAAAGACAATATGTTTTTTTCCTTAGGAAATGTGATAATCAACAAAAAATAATGAAAGATTTGATTGCTTTAATTGAAGATGTTTTGGCGCAAGTCGAGGGAAATATGGCGCCTGAACAAGGTCAGAGCAAAAAACCTGAAAAATTGGGATCTTATCAGGAAGGTGTGATTACCTAATCTTTCGCGATAGCCCATTGAGTTTATTTATTTTTCAAATCGTATACTACATTTCGCCAACAAGGATTCAATCCAAACACCTCTTGGAGATCCATATAGATCCCTGGGATATTCTTCTGCTGAACAACAGGATATTATCTCGCTGTACGTTATAATGTCATTTTTAAAGCATTTATTTTACATACACACTTTATAAGTCACTATCATTACTGTGTCAACTCGCTTTGAAAACCGATACTATCTCTATGCCGAGGTCTAGACGAACATTTTACCGCTCAATATTCAAAGAAGGTCACAGAACAAAACATATATACAAGTCTCCCCCTATTTGCTCTTTTCGTATTTCCGATGTTTTTTCTAATCTGCATTATTATTGTTTACCGCTTCCAAACATCCCGCCGTTCCAACGACACGTCGTTGCTATTTTCTGGTAGTATCAAGGTTTTATCCAGCAGATAGCCTTGCGGTCATCCGGCATTATTTGTTGTCCGATACTACCATTCGCAAGCACCCACACAAAGGCTTAGGTTGAAAACGTTGTCGTTGGAATCAGGCTCTAACGTAATTAAGAAACTAAACACAATGTAGTTCAATCTGTCTGTCAGAGGAGTTCACAATACATTCCGGGGTTGATTAATTTACTGAGTATTGGGTCAGGAGGGAAACAGGGCAAAATTTGTAAGATGTTTGTTAAATACAGTGAAACCTGTGTATAACAATACTGCTTGTAATAATAAACCTGTATATAACAACATTTTCTTTGGATCCGGCACAATTCCTATGCAAAGTCATATGCAAGCGTCATTTGCATCAACATGTAAACAAACAAAATTGACAGATTTTTTTTTTCTGAATGTGTAACGTATTTTTTCTGTAAAATAAAATTATGCTTTAACTCCTTTTTATCTATAATAAAATTTTTATCTAATATTTTCATTTTGCAAAATGCTATATAAACGCCAAATCATAAAAGTACAATTAATGGTATATCTGTTGTTCTGCCTCTATAAAATAAATTCACCAGTCAACTTATGCATTCTCCATTAATTGAGAGTGCAAGACTTGCCCATTAATGACCGAAGTGCTAAACAGTGTGCAGGGGCTTATTGGCCATAGGCAGTATTCGACAGTTAAATACTTCCCAATGGTATTTTCACCCCCTCTCTAAATTTTAAGAGGTATTTTTAAAATCTAAATGGTATTTTTTAATTTAATTTTTTTTTAAACTAAAGCAAATAAAGTTTTTTGACGAAACTAATAACTACAACAATAACGCCTTGAAAGATTCATTGCTACATAAACTCAATCTCGCTTTAGCTCTTGAAACTTTCATTTCTACCCAAGTATAGGCAATGTATTGGTATAGGCCGCTTTGTTCACTGAAAGGTTCATGGCTGCATTCGCTTCGTTCGCTAAAATATTAATTGGTACGTAAACCCTTATTATTACCATCTCTCCCCTAAAAATCCTCCCCCGAGTAAATTTTTGTTCCCATTTATACATGCCATCTCATGGATATTTTAACATTTTGTTTATCAAAAGCAAAATTAGAAGGTCAGAATTATGTTTAAATTACAGACTTAAACGCTTATTGGAAATCAATCAAAGAATCTAAAGAAGAAAAAGAAAAAAAAAGAGAAAAAAATAATAACAATAATAAAAAAAAAAAATTAAAAATTAACGTTCTGTTTTCAAAAGTACAATTAGAAGGCCATGGCTACTAATGTGAAAATTTCAGAGCGCTACGCCTATTTGAAATCACTTAGTAAAAAACTTTTAAAACATCTTTTTAAATATAAAAAAAAAACTGAAATTTTAACATTCTGTTTGTCAAAAGCACAATTAAAAAAGCTAAAACTTGTGCTGAAAATTCCAAAGTCTACACATATTAGAAGTCACTTTGTATAAAGCCAGAAAGCTCGAACTAGAGACTCTTTGTTTATATAGATTACGACTTTTTACTTATTTTTTAACTTTTGAGGTTAAATATATATTATTATTTCGGATGTAATTTTTAAATAAACGAAATAGTTATATACCTGGACATTCTTTTGTTTGCAATTTAGACTTTAGTTTTTGCATCAAACTATAAATGGTTTAAGAAAACTAATGGAGCTATTAATAGCAGAGATAGAGAATATTTGATATAATTAAACTAATTATCAAAACGAGTTATTTATTAAAACTAATTAATAATTACATATATAAAAAATATATACATTAATTATTAAAATTAATTATTGGAATTATTTTATTATTAACAATAATTATTAAAATTTGATTAATAATTATATTGAAAATTTTGGCTGGCATAAATCTAAAATCCTCGTGCCGATTTTATGTCCCAGCGATCCCCTGCCAGTGTGTGGTAAATATATTTTATCTTCATTCTTAGAGAAAAATCTAACATCACCAAGCAGTTAAATTGCTATTTATTATTATTTATTATTAGCTGTTAAATTGCTATTTATTATTAATTAGTAGTTGTATTAATTATTGTATAAATATATTTACCGTTAAATTATTTAAATAAAGTAAAATTGAGATCTTGATATGTTCATGCATACATTTCTATATATACTGTTGCGTGGACAGGTTCGAAAGATTTGAAGCCAAAGCAGATCAAAACTTGCAGACATTTATTCCAATATAACACTTCACACATTCTCTAACAACTCCAGAACTTCTCGTTCTAGTAGACTCAATACAGCTCTTTTCACAACAATAGAGCACAAAACAGCAATTAAAAACGTGACAATACAACTGCTAAAATCGCTGCAAAAGACAATGCAATACAGTTCGCTTTAGAACTACTCTGAATGCTCACTGAGACTCAGTATCTCAACTCAGTAATTCCAGTCAACTAACTGACTGAACTCAGTCAACTAACTCAATGGCTCAACTAACTCAATCACATTCTCTCTCGGTCTTATATAGGGTTGGCGAACTTCCGTGAATCTTCCAGAGATAGACATTTGGAGAACTTTCCAGATCGTAGTCGAAAAGTCCTATACATGTACATGGGGACCGAAAATGTCGACAAATTTGGCGACAAAAATTAGTCGCCAAAACCGTCGCTAACTTGACTCTATCTTGCCAATTTGGCGAGATTGCCATTACCATAATGTTAAATGCCCTGCTCCTTGTAAAATTCGCTTCCCAGCGTTATCTCTGTAAAACTCGTTATCAAGCATTAAGACCCATATTGCAGGGAAGCCAACTTAAGACGAACTATTGCACTGCCTTATGCAAAATGTACATAAATTTTCCTATTTACAAAATTAACACTACGAAATGTTTACAAATATACAAAAATTCGTAACAATACATAAAGATTGGTTGCGTAAAATGTTAAAACAGTTTGAGTGAAACTTTCATATAACAAAATTCTTTACTTTACAAGTCCTTAGACTATCGTTATAGACAGATTTTTTCCTACAACGAATATTTGTATACAGCAATATTTTTCTACTTCACTTTAGTATCGTTATTGACAGGTTTTATTGTTATAGTTAATTGCTCAAAATTTGAATTTTTTATTAGTGTATTTTGACATAGGGTTATTTATAGGAATATGTAATGAAGCTCGATTCAGGAATTTGTTTGTTCTCAGAGCTTGCTTTATGTTAAAGATATGTAAAGTTTTCTCTTTACATTCATGTTTTAGACAAAACTAACAGAAATGTCAAGTGAATTTACAGTTGCTTCAAATTACTGGCATTTTTATTAGAATGTTGGTCATATTTCATATTGTTTTATCTTTTAATTTTTAGCTTTTATTATTTTATTGGGCCTCCATATATAAACTCTAGATGATCCATTTTGAATTAGAATTTTCACCAATGACATTTATTGAGAACTCACTTAAGCTTTTGTTCAGTGTTCTTTTTTACACCTTCGTAGACATGTTTTAGAAAATAGCATCCCCCCCCCCCCCATCAAATTTGAATAAGCCTATTTCGTATTTTTTTAACATTTCCTCGTAATAAAATATAATATAATAGAAATAACAATAATGGATTCAAAATTTTATATTTGTCTTGAATTCAATTCCTAATTATATTCAAACAAACACTTTCCAAAAATTTGAGTTACTTTTACAAAAAAACCCTGTATTTTTGTTGAACTTTTATGGGTTCACACTTCAAATTTGAATCAAGCTGAACAACAAAAATAATTAGTTAATTATCTCAGATTAATATTAAAAACCTTTTTTTTATTGGAAAGTACTGACAACAGCTTATTAAAACAAAAAAAGTTAATCAATCACGAATGACTGTGAAAAGTTTCTATTTGGAAATTAAAAATTGCTACCCATTTTACCCGATTACCATTTCATACTATCATAACCACTTCTGTTTGGGATTTGTCGGTCATTGTCCGTAAACGATTTCTTGTTTCGTTCCACAGTTATGAGTTATTTAACACACAATTAACTCAAGGTAATACGAAATAATTTTAATCCGATCATTAGCAAAACTTTTTTTTTGTTGCCAATTAATTTGAAGAATCTAAAAAATGAATTTATGGCGCTTATGCACGCTACTTCACACTCAATTACTACTTTCACGAGAAGATAAAATGTGCCTCGTGATTGGCTAAAGAAAAGTAAAAATTTAAATATGTTTTTAAAGATGTTTCGTAATTGGTCACAAGTATGTCGCAAGTATTGTCATGCAAGGATTAACTAAAAATATGTCTTGCATGAGGTCCATTAAAAAAAAATAAAAAAATTGCACGATTGCTAATATTAATATTTGTATACTGTATTATCAATCTTATTTGTAAATACGTATTCAATCCCTTATTTTTTTTTTATCGTTAAAGCAAATTTATCAATAGCAATGGGTTACAAGTTGCTATATTGATAAGTTATTGATTGGCAGATTTTTAAGATTTGTTTTAAAAATTAAAAATTTCCATGCTTTTGGTGATGTTTTTCTGTGCTTCTGGGTTTAGTTTCCTAGCTTATAAATGCTTGCTTTTAAACCATTTTTTGTCGGAATTTTTTTCTAAAATATTTTGGGTGTATAAAAAGTGTAAGCAATTTGGATTGTAAAAGTCATTGTCAATAAAAAAACCGCTTCGTTTAAAGTATGTCTCGTTTAAAGTACATACATAAAGATAACAAACATTTAAAATTTATTGATTGAAACCCTTCCCTGTTACGGCTCAAAATATCTGACAACTCAAATGTTGCCAAAAATATTTTATATTTGAAATATATTTAAGTATACCACAAGTAAAGCCTGATTTACACGCTACCAGTCGGGCCTGCAGGTCAGATCGCCAGTTCTGTGACGTCAGCTAGGCGACCGTTGCGCCGTCTATCGGTGATCACGGGAGAGCGCACGATATTGGTTGATCGGAGTCGCCGGCGCCAGTAAATAGAAAATGTTTGGTTTACTGGAACCAGTAGCCTGGTGACGTCATATGACGTCACTGACTGGCGATCTAAACTGGAACCTCGACTGGTAGCGTGTAAATCCGGCTTAAGTAAGTTTTAATGTCTCAACACTTAGTTAGGGTTCATGTTGAATGAAATAGATTTTGGAAAGTTCGAAAGACATCTTGGTTCGGTTTTCCCAATTTCTGACAAGCATGTGAAAGCAGTTTGTTACATGCTACGGCAAAAAATGAAGACATAAAAAATGCGTCTAATGTTTATTAGGACAAGAAATAAAATTGAATGTTTATTGAGCAGGTTTTAAATTTTCCCAATTGGAAGACGGGAGGCATCTAAATTTATTAGTTAAAAACTAAAATTATATATTTTACTAATTTTCTTAAATGAAGATGGAATTTCTAAAGCAAGTGTAAAAAAAAAAAAAAATAGCAAACCTGTTGTCTCATTAACAATTCAGGAGAAAAACAAAAACTTTTAATCAACCCAAACTGGCATCTTCCTCCGAACTGCAGTTTTGCTGGCAATATTTGATTGTCGGAATTAAAAAGGGAGTTTGGAATACTGCTGGATAGGATGGAATAACAGTGGCGGCCCGTGGTCGAAAATGTTAGTGCAGCCAGAAACATCAGACTTCCGCCCCCCCCCTCCCCCACTCCCCCAAAGAAAACCACAGACACTTTTCACAATCATGCACAATCACACTTGAACTTTTTTTTTTAAATTATCATTTTAAAAATCAGATCTTTTTGCTCTTCATAATTAGTAATGATGTTTAAATTAAAAAAATTTCGTTTTAATTCAAAATTCAATCAATCAATCAATTAATTAACATTTAACTAGTTATAAACATATATTTGAATAGTGATTATTCGAGTTTTATGAGGCCAAGAAAGGAAATTATTGTTGAAAATTGTTCGTAATATCATTCTTAATGTTATGAATCTCCATCTAGTTTCTAGAATATATAGTTTTTTTAATAGAACTTTTTTAACATTGAAAGTAGTAAAAAATCGCAATTTTTCTAAAAACTTTTGCACTTAAAAATCTAGCTAAATTCATTTTCTTTTCCAATCAATTTGACTGAGGTTTAAAACATCTAATAGTTAATGCAGATTTGAATTCTTAAATCATTTTCAAAAAGATTATATTAAACTTCAGTTATCACTGTTTAAACGAAGTCTCATGTGCCAAAAAACACGATAATGATTTTAAAGTATTCAAATTTATTTTCAAAACAAAATAGTACTTCAAACTAATAAAATAACTCCCTAACCTTCAGATGATACCATTATCTTGTAAAAATTCCATTTAGAGAATATTTTAAAGCCGAAATTCTCAAGGGCAGCCGAAGTCTGAAAATCGCCGATCCGGCTGTCTCGCTACACATTATTTGGAGGGAAGGCTCTATTGTTATTACACATTGTCACGTTGACCGATTCGCAAGTTTAAAAGGAAGGAGGATAGATTTGATTTTCAAGATATAAGTCTTTCTTTCTCATCTTATTAATTTTATAAAAATTTAAAGAAAACTTTGATTTGAGTTTGAGTATTTCAAGATTAATGACCTGGAGTTCATAAATGATTGTGAAAAGTGTATTTGGTGGTGATGCTGGGGGAATCGTATGTTTCCAGCTGCACTAGCATTTTCGATCACTGGCCGCTACTGATTTTACCATAACATTCAAGTTCCCATTTCATGGACAGATATTAGGCAGACTAGTTACTGGGGAATTTTTAAAAATTTGATTGTTTAGTAATTTTATTTTGGCTAATAGGTAATTAATCATTAATTGTGACAACTAAGTACCGGTGTTCGTTGCTCTTCTGCTGTCATTCGTTATTCTGCCACATGTTCAGCGCGAAATCATCCATGCATTACTATCACACAATTCCAATTAATATATATTTTCCAAAATACATTGTTATTAACTAATGAATGATAAATGTATTAAGCTGTTGTTGTCTTTTGAAATATTCCGGGGAAAAAAAACATTATCGGAGAGATCATATGTCATCTGTTGCCACAGCTTGTTTCGTATTCTATTCGTCACACTATTTTCGTGACATTCTAAAACGCCGAACAGCTGTTGCTTGATTACTACACTCGGGTGTTGATCACATTATTCAAAGAAAAGAAAATTCAGCTACAATTATCTCTATGCTTCCAGATATAAGGCCTCCTCCTTAGCAAACATAAAAGAAAACGAATGATCGCGATTAATTATTACACAGCTGCTTTTTTTTTTATCTTGACTTCTTGGAAGCATACGCACAACTCAACTCGGGTGAGCAGACGCTCGAAAATGGCTGTGAAGAAAATAGCATATGGTTTATGAAAAGAGTTCGTTGTGCTTTCGGATTCGAAATGGTTTATCTTAGGCTAATCACACATCTTTGTGATTATATTTTAGGCTCAACGTAGGGTAGCATTTTATTTCCATGTTCATTCACAGCAAACATCGTACTCGCAAAAAAAGTTAGCTCGTTTTTCCTTGACGGAGTAAAAAAAAAAAATTTAAAAGGTGAGGTTTACTTTAACAAAACTGCATGTAAAAAAAATGAAAAGCTTTGTTTTAGAAGTACCCTTTCTTTTCTATTTCAAAATTCTGAAGATTAAATTAAAAAAAAATTCAAATAAGAATCTACCACAAAACTTGATTAGTTTCAAAAGAACTAGATTAATTTAAATCCTCAAAATTGTAAGGACTAAATTGAAAATAATAATTTCAAACGTGGATGTTGGGTTATATCTACAATTCAGATGGCGGGAGAAATAAAATGGAAATATTCACTCAAAAGTTATAAAAAGATACTAAAATAACCACACAGTTTATTCCATGAACTGTCTGCACTAAAAATGCTTTTAATAAATTTACGACTTTAACCAAATATGGAATCAGTGAATTAAAATGGCATCACGTGACATTTGTCATCAGAACCGGCGCCTATAAATATTCGAGCTCTTCAAATTTCCAAGTGACGAGGCTTCAAATTCTCATTTGGAATCCACAGAAACAACAGAGAGAATAGGAAAGACAATAGCATCTTTTGTTGTGTATCTGCTTACGTGACAGGGAGAAGGTAGGCTTTTACATTGTTACACCATTCATCGTGAAACAGAACTGTTCCACTCCGTTCAAGGACGTGACCGTGAAATCTTCCTATGCGAGTTCTTATTCTTCCAGAATTTCTGGAAATATGAGGACAATGGAATTTGGAAAATAGATAGTTTTAAATAGATTTCATTTCGATTTAATGAGGTGTTTTGATTTGCTCAGTTTTAGTTCGTCTGTGGAAGGAAGCATTAAAAGGAATAGCTTCTTCTCGAATTGTTATATTTTTTTGGTGATTTCTATGAGGCAGTGTTTGTTTTAGGTGAATCAAACTAAATACACATGTAATGCTTATGACATTTTATTCGTTGAAGTCAATCATTTACGACGAAAATAACAAAAAACACGTCAAGAATTCAATTTCTGAATAAATGCAGTAAACAAAGTAATTTTATTGATGTTTAATTGATTTTTATTGATGTTTAGATATTTTTATATGATATTCAATTAGTATTTGCTGTTAATTAACCTATATGTAATATTGGGAAATGAAAGTATTGCTTTCGGCCCAAAAAATTATGTGTTTTGTGTGTGTGTGTGTGTGTGCATTTCTAAGCGTTTTGAAACGTGTTGAATTTAAAACAGCGGTATAGAAAAAGTGACTGTGTGAAACCGTCTATGGCTAGTAAAACTATCTCCCAGATTGACCTACGAAGTATACCGATTAGTGCTACCCATGGGAGCTATTTTTAAGGTTTTCGTCAAAATTGCGCTTGCGCATAAGGTAGCTGCTATTAAAATATTTATGTTTTTCATTACTTGTTAAAATTATGCTCTAACAATATTAATCAAATTTGCTGTGGTAATGCCTTTTAAGGTGCTCTAGACATCCCCACCTTCAAAATTCCCTTTGAAATTTGATAAAGGCGTAAAAAGTTTAAAAACGTATGTCGTTACACAGAGTTCTCATACCTAGAGCGTTCCTCATAATTGACTTTTCTCCTCTGTTTCACTTATAAGAAAGGGTAATGTAATAACTATAGAAAGCAAATTGCCAGTTTTGCCACTTTGGCAAGTTATTTATTGTTTATGTAATAATTATAGCCAAAAATATCTTCAAACTGATCATTTTTTTTAATGAACGGAAATTTGTAAACGAAAATGGTTAAATACATCAATCCATGCCAAATTTAAAGGATGTGAAAAGTATCAAAGTGTAATTGAAAGTTTTGCTATATTCCGCGCACCTATTTTTATTAATGTTCAATGAGTTTTTATTAATTTTTTGTTAAAATTCAAATGCTCCGATTATATTTTAATTACTATTAAATAAAATTTTACTTAATTTTTAACTACTGTATACTCTGATTCTTATTGAGTAATTAAGTAATTTTAAATGTCTTTTTCTAATTAAAAATAGTTCATAAACTCATTGACGGTGTGCGATGTGAATGAAATTAATATTCTTACAACGTGTAATAAATTTTTGGATATTTGCTGACTGTTCAAAAATTTTTTTTTTTTTTTTTTTACATTTTCAAGTTTAAAAGTTGAGTTAATAAGTTTTTTTATAACAACGTGCTAAAAATTAAATTTTTTCAAATCATTTTTAATCAGAAATAGTGGCGAAAGTACTACTGTGAAAAAGTATTTACCAGCACGCATCGTGCTCTAATTTTGTACAGTTTTGGTATTAGAAATGACATTTTACAGAGAGATTCATTGATTGAATTTGCCAATTTTAATTTATATATGTATTAAAGATAATTTTTGAACACGTCATTATAAAAAAATATTGTATGCAACATGTGGGAAATCTCTTTTTCAAACTCGGCAAGTTATTGGACTCGTACTATCGCACTCGCCAAATAAGCTTTTTGCTTCTTTTGGAAAAAATGTTACTTTCCCAACTAGCTGCATGCATAACTATTATTTAAACTTTAAATATTCAAGTTTTATTCATTTAATATCCCGAAATCTGTCAGCATTGTGGGTGCAATTGTTGTCAAGCGATAATAGGATTTCTTTTGCAATCCCATCTCCATCTGTACCAGTAGTTTACGATGTTCTCAAACTAAGAAGAAGAAAAAAAAAAAAAAACTCATGGACAAACTTTGATAGAAATCGAAACCTATATTTCACAGATGTCCATTGTCCATGCACCAAGGAATACCGACCACGACTCGAAAACAATGGCCATGTCTTTAATCATGCAGCCCGCCCTGTTGACATTTGTACCAGGTAGACCCACAGATTGAGAGGCCTGGGCCATAACAAAGATTTCCTCTTCGATTATAAATGGGATTGTCTTCGTTCTTATTATCGTCCGGAGAGTGAAAGCGAGTGGGGAACAGGAAGAGAAGTGAAGACATGAATGTTTCTTGCAGTCACGATTTCTTTTCGAGCAGACGGTAATTGTCCGGATTGCGTTGGACCGGAAATATGGAATAATCGTTCAAGTTACCTTGTAAATGGCAACTTCAAATGTAAATGGTCACTAAAAGGGTCTTTTGGTTTTTATAGTCATACGTGTATGTACATTGTCTTCGATTGTTATCAATAGGTGTTGAGTGTCACCTTGAGCTTTTTGTTAAATATTACCAGTTGTGTGGTCCGGCGTTGTCCGTGACCCAACAGAGAACAAGCGAAAGATTGTAGCGTCTACAAAGGATTTGAATCAAGTTGCTTTTTTTTAATTTTTTAATTTAAAAGATTTGAACGTCTTTTATGCCCACAACAGCCTGGTCAGCTAGGTTTTAATCCTATTATTGTGTAAGGTAATTATTATTGTGTAAGGTTGCTTCATGCCCTCTAAAACTCTTGTTGTTGGCGTGATTCGAAACTTTGGAGATTAAAGTGTCAGCTCATGTCTCAATCACATTTTCTAAATCTTGATTAAGGCATTTCATTCCGTTATTCTTACTTTCGGGTTAAATGGGATGGTGTGGGTTTAAAAAATACAAAAGATATAAACATATATTTTTTAAACTAAAAATTATATAAATTTGAATATTTGGATGAAATTTAGTTTTGTGTAAGATATAATTTTGTTCATCGAATATAATGTTTTTGTAAATTAATGTCTGGAAGAAATAATTTTAAAATGTGGAAATTAAACGCATTGGTCGCTTTTGTACATAAATCGATTGAAAAATATCTTGGGAAATTCATACAGTTAGAATATGTGGTTGAGAAAAAAATTATTATTTTTTATTGTTATAAAAAAGGACATTTTAAGTTTCTTGTGTCGAAAAATATATCATAGTATCAAATACTGTAAAAAAAGCTTGATTCAATCTAAATTGCAATCAATTATTGCTAAAAGTGTTCATATTTTTCAATAGAAAATAAATTTATTATTCGAACGAACAAAAAAGCAACATTACGGAGAATTCAAACAAAATTTCAAAGTTAGGCAATATATTTTTGGTGGGGCACACAGTTTTACAGCCCTTTGATGCGGTCACTGACGTTTAAAAAACAATTCTTCCGTCGAGCCGGAGTCGAACCAGCGACCTATGGATTTCAGCATTTATCATCTACAGTCCACCGCTCTGCCAACTGAGCTATCGACGGATACTCGAAAGTCGTTCAACAAGAATAAAAAAGTTATCTTATCTGATGGAAAGTAGGTCATCTCTGTTCGAAATTCATAGCCAAACTGACATATTTGCAAGAATTCACTTACTAAACTTGTTTCCTGCGTAATACAGGCAACTGCTCCCTGCAATGTCAAACGGGGGGGGGGGGGAATTAAATACTCGTTTATGATTGGGCAATGGAACTTGAAAATTCGAATTTATTTTTAAAAGTGTCATTGTGATTGGATAAAAGTTTAGCAGACGGAAATCTGCCAAAAATCCATTATTACTCTTATTTATTATAAAAATCTTTTTTTTCTTCTTTGATTTTAAGTAGCCATAAAAAATATTTGACTCAATTTATGCTAGAATTTTAATGTAGAAGAATTAGACTTTTGGCATATTTGTTAAGTAAAATCTTGTAGGATCTCGGTCCCAGTTTGTTTTCTTTCAGCTAACTTATTAAACAAATCAATAATGAAATGTTTAACATCTTATTAAAAATTCATAAAAGAAATAATTTTTGTGAAACTATCAAAACTACCAAAATCAAGATATGGGACAAAGCTATTTTGATTAAAAGTACAAGAGAAAAATAAAATGATGTCGAACAAACTCGCTGCAGGCGATATCTTTTCAGGGAAGAAATGAAATGAAAATATAGATAAAAGTAATTCTAAACAAATAAAGAAACAATTCGAAAAATTAAAAGCGAAGGGTTTAAACCTAAACAATTCTGCGACCTCGCTCTGATTAACTAATTTTTCACTAGAAGACAAGCAGTCTTTAGAAAGGACGGATTTTTAAACACGTGATATGTTTGAAAAGCCGAAAAGTTCTGAAATACGACTTGGCAACAGCTTGGATTTGAGCAGAACATTGAACTTGTCTTTGAAGGTTCTCCTTCAGGTTTTTTTTTTTCTTACGGTGTCTCTTTTTATCATGAGTGGAATTCTAGGAACTAGCTTGGAAGATTTCGTAAAATATCTAATTTTAATCTGACAGTTTGTAAAAACTTCTTTAGTAAATAATTGTTTTAAATATAACATTAGAAATTTTTTAAAAACATTTTCCCTCCGAGTGAATTCACAAATAATAAAATTTAAATTTAGAAAGAGGGCTGAAATTTGAATTAGGTGTGAATTGGTATTTTATTATGGAGAAATATCGTATAAGTTTGCAGTGTCTCATAAATGATTGGATGTTATCCACAAAGTGCCTTGGGAAATGGAAAATATTTTTTTAATAATTAGATTGCTGTTTTGAATATTTTAAGTAGAGCATTACTTGTTTGAAAATTTAAACAAAAGATATTAATAAGAAGAAAAAAAATAAGTTCTCTAGTATAAAACCAGAGGTTCTTACACAACCCAGCATTTATAATTTTTGCCTGGGTGTTTTGATAAATTTGTTTCAAACTATTTATACAATAAATAGTTATTCAAGTTACATTTCAAACTTGCCGTAATATTTTTTAACTAAATTGCTTTTCTTATGTATTTACAATTTTCAAATGTGTAGGAAATGTTTTCCATTCTGCACTTTTTGCTATTTATAAACCTGTTCATGAAAGTTTTGTAGATTTGAGATAAACAATTTTAGAAATAATGGTAATTGATTAAATTTTTTTAAATGCAAAATAATTCCCTTTTTCCTGTTTTTCTAGCTTTTCTCGATTCTGCTATGATCCATACGAGATGAAATTGCAACTGAATTAAAAAAATACTAAGTTTTAGAATACATTACCAAGGAAAACAGAAGATATTTAATTAATTGACTCACGGGAAAAGTGTTTAGTTGGGTTTTCCCCTCGTCACTTTCGTAAACTTTTTCTTTTTTAATTTCCTTGGTCACTTTTTATATTTTCCTCAAAATTAAATATATTTTAAAATTAACTTGCATATCATGTACTAATTAAAAAGAGAATATATATAATTTGCACTAAAATTTTTGTAAAAAAAGCGATTTTTATTTTTATTTTCGAAACTATTATTATGCTTGCCGCCACTTCTAAGAGACAATGCATAGTTAGTTTTGAACGAGATAAAAATTCGACACAATTTGAGGGTACATTAAAAATTCAGAAAAACACTGCAAAGTTTTATTTCTTTCACTTCAAGTACAGTTAATAAAATATTATAAATTTTTAGTTATTATCAATGGTTTATTTAACATTGTAGTGTATAGGATACACCTGAATCGAAATTCAGCATCAGAATGAATCCCAAAATGAAAGTTATTCCTTTGAAAAATGTGGAGAAATAGGTAAAATTACAATTGTGAAATTAAAACGTGGAATTTTGAAAACTTAACAGTAATATCATGTACTCATTTTTTTTTTCTTTCTGTAAAGCAAGACAAAATCGTCGTTAACAAGTTTTTATCTTAACGTTTCAACAATATCAACGAATGCTGTAGTATTTTCTCGAATAGTTGATTTTATGCCCGATGTTATTTGGTGAGGGTTGTTTATGCACTGCCAAAACTTGCGACTAATTATAACCACTCCTTAAAAAATAAACACCAATTTTCATGTTCGATATGCCACTCACTTTTACTTTCTCCCGTCAGACATTACGAAGAGCTGTGATGTCGCAATGAATGTGATGTCTTCGCGTAATGTTCATTTAAACCTTGAAAAAAAATCATTGTTTCTATGGCACGTCTATATATTTTTACATACTTTGTGATACTATATCCAGGTCAATACGTATTACCTTCAACTTATAAACATATGGATAAAAAAATGCTTTTGAGCTATAATACAGGTCACTCCCTATTTTTTTTCGACTCATCAGTAGTATAATGCTAGAAAAGTTTCATCTTCTTACTCATGTTCTAAGAGGGTGCTCAATGACCCCCACAATTTAATGTAACATTAGCAGGAGCATAGGAAATGTATCAAATAATTTATAGTTCATAAATATTTTAAATTTTAACCAGAATTTTTTTGTAGAAATTTAATTTGTTGTATTACATATGCGTATTGGTTGGTTGTTTTCAGATTACCTGGCGCCGTCAGCAACACGAGGGCTATAATGCGCCGAACATTCGTCATTAGACAAGCCAACATACATTTACAAACACCCATGCCTAACACGGGACTCGAACCCGCAACCTCGCGGTCTAGAAGCTAGCACGCTAACCACTATGCCGTTTGCTCGGCTACATATGTATATTGTTATTAAATCTAAAATATTTTATTACATATAACATTTCTGATAATTATTTACCTAATGAATGACAGGGAAGCAGTTCGTCTAATTGTTTCACTCGCAGCAACTCTTGGTCGCAATCTATCTTGCTTTTCAGTTTCAAGAAATACTATTCCGTAAACACGTAAAAAAAATCCTGTAAGGAGTAGGCAGAATCAATAAAAGGACAATTCAAACCAAATTTCTCTCTAGTGGTTCACTTGCAAACTTCTTCCTAAAACGTGGAAACGTTAATCGATTACAGATATTTGTATCTGAATTAGTGTTAATAAGTTCCATGGAGTGCCAAAACTGACTACTCGAACTTGACAAAACTTAACTAATGTTACACATATTTTACTGAAAGAGTAGAAGGTCACAGAGTTGGTTCAAGCAATATACTCTGACCTAATGAGCATGATTGAACACTGATACATTAAATGGAGCATGTGCTTAACTATAAAGAAAACTTGAATTTGAACTTCTCTGGTTAATTTGCCGCTATAACATAAAGGAATTAGTCAGAAGAAAACATATACTACCTTATGTTTTGAGCCTTCGAGTTCGTTAGACGTTTCAATCTTTAATTGATTCAAGGCTAATTGGAATGGTGTTATGACCAGGACCAATTCAACATGCTTCATGGATGATTACATTACAATATGCATTAAAGATATATTTATTTCGAGACCAGCGAGATGCTTTTAATCTAACAGGAGGGAAGAAAATCATATTTTGAGATTTCTATAATTTGATGATTTATTATTTACAAAAGTATGGGTAGAAGCACATCTTGAAATTGAAACACTTGAAACTGATTTCAAGTTTTTGAAAGATCTTGAAAATTATCTATCTATAGACAAAGTGATTGAGTTTTCTGCTCGGAAAGGGATGGAATGTACAATGTGGTATTTATGTGATGATTTGGTAGGACTCTATCTCTTTCCTGATAGAGTTTCAATGGAAGAAAAACAAAGAATTGTAGAGCGAATGACAGCTATGCAAAAACTTAAGAAACGTAATGTAAGAGGTGAACCTGACATTTTCAAAGAAGATGGTGTAGGGCTGTCATGCTTTGCGACAAGGAGAACGGCAGACCTCTCATCTCGTATAAGTATAGGCAAGTTATTTTTAAGCCTTTCTCTTGACAAATGGAATGACTAGAATGACTACCGTAAAGGATAAAAATGGCTTCAAAATGTACAAGTGGTGAATGATAGTACAGAACAAGGTACTAAACTTATTGAAGATTTCAATAAAATAACAACAAATTATGAAGACAAAAAGCAATTCTTGTTGTAGGTAGTAGAAGCCAACAGAAAATGCATTCCATCAGAAACTATGAAAAAATCAGTTTTAGACTCTATTTTGTAATATTAAAAGACAGAACATAACTACATTTTTATTTTTTACTTCTATATTAATTTATTTTTTGTAAGAGATTATAAATTTAAAAAAATATACATAAAATTTGCTGGTTTTTGTTTAAAAAAATAATAGAAAAATTATTATGAAATGCACTCAGGGCCGTCGCTAAGAATTTTGTTTGGGGGGGCGTAGACATCCTTTTGCCGACTGAAATCAAGGCATGTCCGGTGTAAATGTAGAAAAATTAAGTGCTAATAAATTGTTAACTAATTTTTATTAATGTAAAATTAACGTATAAATAATTTTTAATTCATATATGACTAATTAATACATAATTAATTATTAATTAATGTAAAACTAATTGTTAATGCATTTTTTTTATTTAATTGTGAATTATTTTATTTAATGTGCAATTAGTTTTAATTACTTTTAAATTACCATCTAAACAATTTTTAATATTTTATGGCATTTTATTAATACTTAATTAATGTCAAATTTTATGTAAATTCCCATCACATTATAGTTCCTTCAAATTCATTTAATTTTTAGTAAATTAACCCTTCCTCTCCGAACAAAGGAGATTATTTTTGGAAGCGTTTTTATTTGAGGGCAGGGGCACTATCTTAAACCAATTCAGTAAACTGAAAAGTACAAGTGCTTCATTTCGATACAACTTTTTTTTAAATATAGATATTAATTTATCAATTTGAACAGAAAATTAATGTACAATTATTAACTAACATCCAATTAGGAAATCCAATTCCCATCTTCAAAAAATCAAGGATTAAACAAAAACTTTTGTCGCCTTACATCTCCCTGCAAATAATCATGTAGGCGTTAATGGACACTATAATTGCATTGCAAAAGATAATAATTATTAAAAACGATTTGTTAATTATTTAATTTTTACATACTTTTTAACACATTTTCCTAACTAAAAAAGAAAAGATTTTGATTTTTCTTGAAAGTGTGTGAATAGTAAAACTTAATTTTTTTGTAACAATTCAATCCAGGAACCTACATCTTAAAAGTAGTTACTTCGAGTATATATTTTTACCAAAATTGCTGGATTTAATTTAATGATTTTTGATTTGATTTTTTTTTTTTTTTTTTTTTGGTTTTTCACTCATGTGGTATGGTTTTTCAGCAATAATTTCTGCGAATATTACTCGTTTTTTGAACAATAATCATTTGTTCAAGAAGGAAAGTATACTTGAAAATGCTAGGTTTTTTTCCTAAGCTGGATTAAAAATGAAATGGATTACTTTAGCATTAAACCAAACTATAATATTTATATGCAAAAAGGTAAATTATTCGCAACTAATTGAACTTCGAATTTAGTGACAAAATATTCTGCAGAAAAGCATGCTATAATTTTTAGCACAGCATACCAAACTATATAAGGAATAGTAACTGAGGGTTTTATGGGAAGGGTGGAAGGGGAGGAGGTATTCAAAACCACAGTGTTAATCCGATCTTGAGGAAGAACAAGTTGCACATTTGATCTTTAAAGCAAGAGAAACGTCACTGTCAACATGAAATTTCCAAAAACCCACTCCCATTTCCCTTACCCACATGTAATGGTTATGATCCTAATTTGGGATTTATTGATCCAATTTGAAATATTTTCAAAGGTATTTAGACTAAAAAATCTTAGTTTATCTGAAAGACAATTTTCCCCCGATGTTTAGATTATTAAAGTGATGAAATCCAGGACAGGTTGGTTGGTTATTTTTCAGATTTATAAGCCACAAGGGCAAAACAAAGGCCAAACTACGTCAGAAATCGAGGATAGGAGTGAAAGGATACTCACAATTTGCAATAGACTGAACCTGTTTGTATCGGACAGTGTCGGGCCACAGCTATTTGAGCACGGGAAACATTAAGAATTTTAGATAGTATTATAATAAACCTTTCAACACTTTTCCAAAGATTATTTTGTTAGAATAAATTCGATATCGCCTTCCAGTTTACATGTGGCATGCATTATTTTGGGAATGCATCTTCAATATATGAAGTACAAGGTGGTCATAAAGAAACTTTGCCGATATATGGGCCTCTAGCTTCTGTTCCGTTTAAGATCATGATGAAATCTCAGGTATAGTTATTCAGAGGCTCGAGATTCTGTGAATTTCAACAAATGGCGCTCACAGTAATGGTCATAGTTATATGCAAGAAATTTTCAAATGACAACGCCTACTTTTTCCTGTCGCAAAATGCTCAGCCCATGAGGAAACCCTAAAGAGTGTATCACAAAAAAAAAAAAAAAAAAAAAAAAAAAAACGAATGCACAAAAAAAAAGCTCTACGTACGGCCAACAAAAACGCGATTGAAGCGCACGATGGAAATTTGCATTTGATAGAGGCCGAAGTTCACATGAGTGCCATCACAGGCAATTTAATCGGTTTTCTAAGCTGAATATTTCGTGAGCGGCCTCCATTGCTCCGATCGTGTTTTTGTTGGCAGTTCGCAGATCTGTATTTTGTGCGTCCGTTTTTTGTGATACACGTACCATTCCAACGCTCTTTAGGGTTTTCGCATGCGGTGATCATTTCTAGATAGGAAAAAATAGGCGTTACTATTCGTAACTATAACCGGGGTAATAGTGAGCGCCATTTTGCCGAAATTCACAGAATTCCGACCTTATATCTCTGAATAACTATACCTGAAATCTCATCTCGATCTGTTGAACGAGACTGCCTTTAGAGATCCATATATCGGCAAAGTTTCTTTATGACCATCCTGTACATAACATCATTTATGGAGTTCTACTTGACATTAATTGCAATAACTTTGTAAAAGGCTGTCAATTTTTGTATACAAAAATTTTGGTGTTTTGAAATTTTGTATAAAACCTTTAACTCATATGATATACATTACAAACTTTATGTAAATGACGTTTAATGTGTATGTTATGGTTTTTGAGGCGTTATCTGACGTACCAAAACTACAAGCATATCATCTACTGTAACACATCAAAGTTGTCTAATGTAAGTGAAGATATCATTGATTAGATTACTTTAATGTTCCTGTGAAAAAGGATATACTTATTCCAATTCAAAATTGCCGACCGTCAACTGAGGCTGCATTGTGATCAAAATTTTATAATACTAATAATGATTTTAATTATTTGTACTTTTTCCATTCAATATGTTTTGAAACATCCGTCCGTAAGGATTTTTTAAAGAAGGGATGAAATTTCAGAAATGTGCTGACTACCAGCCTTTCTAAAAACTTTGACGGGATGAGATAATGAAGATATTTATATGGTAATATTTGTGTTCGCAGTCCATCATTGTAGCCGGCAAAAAAGACACAGACTCCCCTATAATAGACTTCTAGTGCAAAAATGCCGAAACTGGGGTTACGCTGCATTCAGATATTTTTAATATTTTTATTCGACTTTTTTTTTTTTTTCATTCAATTCGATTTTATTGTGGATCGACTTTAGAAAAAGGAAAATCTCGATAAAATTTAGAAAATTTGCCGACTGTCCAACTTTCTAAATCTTTGGGGGGGGGGGGGGGCGAGTCGCCCCCTACGCCCCCCGTTCGCGTCGTCTCTGAATGCTCTAAACTTACGAAGTTTGTGGGGGTTGAGCATCCTCTTACAGTTGATATATCAAGTTGAAATTCTTCCAGAATATTAATGTTCACAAGTCTAAATAATTTGAGGTGTGGCCCGATATGTAAGTGAAACTTTATTATTATTATTATTATTATTTTTCATGTATTGTTGAACCACCCAAATATGCATTATTTAGCAAGATACAGTTTTAGCACCAGAAATGCAGCTAATGTGTATGCTAACCACCATAAAATAAGTATTTCATTACAATTTTGCAACAGAAGAAAAAGGATTGGAAAAAAACTAACAAAGCAAACCCCAATTTTACTTTCAATACAGTGTAGGTTCACTGATTCCAATCTTCCAAGAGCTTTTCACTAACGAAACCATTCTCAAAGAAAAGAACTTGAATGATTCTCTAAATCTCGTTTTGGTTTCGAAAATGGATCTGCTTCTTCCGAGTAGATGAGAATTGGAAAACTATCTACCAGATCATTGTTCCAAAATCACTGTGAGATCACTCGTTCGTGGACGATTGGGTGATGCCAACGTGGAAAATGTTGAAATTGTCTGCTTGATTATAGCAGTATATGATTATAGTCTTCGCTATAAGAATAAAAAAGTAATCAAGAGCAATGAAGAAAAATATATATATATAGGATTTTTTATGGCACTGCCTTGAATAAATTCAAAAGGCTACACGAATTCGAATATCTTTGAAGCCACACGAGATTCATACCTGATTATATAACTTCTATTTCTATTGTTTGATTTTGTAAGTAACCTGTATTATAATTTTTTATCCCCAAATTGAACTTTTCCAAATACATTTTTTGAGATGTTTGAAAACAACAAACTTTTAAAAGTAAATAAATGAACCCTTTTAGTGTTGAATATGTATTCTTGTAATGGTGCTTGTGAATGACATTATTTTGATTGTCTTTTGTTCTTCATCATCATCATCAAACAATAAAATAAATTAGAATTTTCAAATACAATGCTCAATTTCGTAGAGATGTGTTCTTCGACGTCGCTATGTATAAAATCCACATGGAACCTCTGATCCGCTCTTCATGGCAATTACAATTGCATTGTGGCAACTGCTAAGAATACCGAGTTCGTAAATTTACCAATTCGTCATACCCTGCTAAAATCCTGCAAATTTGAAATTCGTTTATGAGCAAAAACAAGGCATCGCTAAGTTAACGAGTTTGATGACCAACTTAGAAAATTTATAACTGAATATACAAGTTGTAATCCGACGTCTATACTTGGAGCCAAGCTTCCCATAGAGCTAGGGAAACTTTGCAAGCTTTACATAGGCTTACTATGGAAGTAACCTTTCGTTCAAAATGTAAAGAATTCCTGGTTGAATTTTATTAATCTCATCTTCTTATTCTTCCAACTGATATGACGCGTGTCTACAGCGTATGTGCGAGTTCAGTTTAAAAAATTGCAAGTTGACTTCTGCTCGGCGGTTTTCTGGTACTCTCTGTAATATTTTGGTAAGGGAACTCATCTTGACAAGACCTTTTATTTGATTTATCTTATGCGTCTGTAGTATTGATAGTTTTGGGTAATTGACAGGGAATATTGACTTCAGACAGACCAGACTAATAAGGGACGGTAAGTATTGAGTAAAGTGACACAGATTATAGTAGTGTAGACAGTAAAATTTGATTTAAGAGAGATTGTCCGTCTGTCTCTGACCCATTGACCTAATGTTTATTTTTCCGACCACAATATTATCCAAAGTATTACTTTGCAGCGTATGAAATTTTACAACAGGCACAACATTATTAATGAACATTCATTAAAAAGGTTTGTAGGCAAAATAATTAGTAGGTTTTTTTATCATTACTGTTTAATGCTAGATTATAAAAACTTTATAAGTGTAATAATACAAAAAACAACGCTAATCATTTTACCTTCAAATTTTTTAATGAAATTTTATTACAGATGTTATATGGCTGTTATACAATTTCATTTATTTCAAAATAATACTCCGGCGTATATTGTCTCTGAAAAAATAAAGCATAAAGTCTATGGGGCAAGGACAGATTGACGTTCCCCCTTAAGTGTTTATATTTGTAAATTGTAACCTGAATACCGAGTTTTTTTTTTTTTGAAGAGTGACTAATATGGACCAATCCATATTACAATATTAAAAAAGGATGAAGATATTTTTCGCCCTTTTTATTTAACCCTTTTTTCTAACCCTTTTTGAAAGTTTTCGTCGCCAGCAATTGAAACTACAGAGTTAAAAGAATTTTATAAAGCGTATAAAACTTTGTCGACTCATTTGTCAGATTCTCCACATTCTTAGAAAGAAGTGGTTCGTATTAGGAACATTTCCCCTTGGGGATAAACATTGTACAGCGGTTGCAAATAGTGCAGAATGTATAATTGCGGTTACGGGCAAGGAATTGTATAAACAACTTTTTCCTCAATTTTGTAGGAAAAAAATTGGGATAAATAAATTTCGAATTGATTCGTTCGAGCGAAATGAGTTATAATTTGTTTAGAATATCTAAAGTTTTACTCATAAATACTTGGAAGAAAAATCCATATTATATTTCAAATATGTATCTTTTCAAAATAAATTTTTTCAACCATTAATTTCTTCACTTTTTTTTTTAAACTTGTTCTATAAGAACAAGAAATTATTTTTCAATTCTTGCAACAAGTTGGTGACAGACAGACATATCAATGTGGACATTTTTTGCAGATGTAAAACGAAACTTTCGAATTCGCATCAATAAAAACTTTAATTAAATTTAAAAAAATTAGTTAAAAGGAATATAATTATTGCAATCAAAAACATATTTATTTTCAAGGTTGTTCCGCATTATGCAATCTTAAATGAAGACTGGAGGTTTTTTTAGAGACTGGAATTCATAATATTTTAAAATAGGATTCAGGAAATAACCCGTACGTAATTATTGTTGGCTCATATTTGTTGGCTGTTTTGAAGTTTTCTGGTACAAGGACTACACAGGGCCATACTGAGCCGTAACTTTGTAACACCACCAATAACATACCTAATATATCGTAAGATTACATACGTTTCCGTCCAATGGTATGTAACGGAACTTATGTATGATTACATCAAAATCAGTTGTTATATTCGTAGAAGAAAAAAAAATGAACATTGTGATTGAGTGATGGAATATGAAAATTGGAATTTTTCTTTAATGGTGTATTCTTATTGGTCGCAAGCTCGGTACAAGTGTTTTCATTCGACGGAAATTCACTCAAAATAAAGCCCACAGTGTTAAAAAACATTTAATTTAATAAGTAAAATATATTTCATAAAATAAAAAAATATTTAATAAATATTTTAATCTCATTGATCTCTGAATCTCTTACATACAGTTCATATTTTGCGTCAATATTGTTAGGAATATTTTAGAGAAATTTAAAAAAAATGGAATATAATTATCGGCAAGTTAAACTTTTATCTTGTATATTTTTACTATGATACTATTTTAGAATGTTTATTATTACTATTATGAATTGGCTATATTAGCTATGATAAAAGGGAATACGGTATTTTCCATTATATTTGTCAGTGTCCCATTATGCTTGTCAATATTTGAGAAAAATGATTTTAAAAATATAGTGTTTTTTGTTTTACATTAATTCAACAAGTTCTATTTGGGAAAATAATTTGAAATGTTGTTTTATAACTTTTTTCCAAAACGTATGTTTATGTGATATTTCGTTATAATCTTGCCTCTATAAAACTATTTTGGTTTTAGATACTTTATCTTGTAGCTGATAATCACTCAAAAGGAAGGACTTTGCTATTTCACTGGATGACGTCATGTTAGGAATTGATAGAAAAACTGCATTCGCTCTCTTCGTAGCCAGAACAACCTCCACTGATTTATCGACCTCTCGGTCTGCCGCTCGTCGCTCACTGCTTGCCGCTCGAATCGTATACGAGGTTTTAGTTTTTGTAGCACTATTGATATTTCAATAGGTAAAAATATTATTAAATAAGCTATGTCTAAAATGAATTATGAAAAATTGCCTACCTGAGAATTTTAAATCTGAGATCTGGTGATGCTGATTGTATCTGGGTTGCTGAAACTGGAATAAAAATAAATTATTTAAATATTAACTCGGCAAATTTTATTCATGCATACTTATAAAATTATCATCGATTATGTTAATTCATGTTTCAGCATTTTCATTATTTTGTCAGGAATTCGAAATAAATATCAATAAAATCTTTTGTATTATTAAGATTGATATTTATTTATAATATTTAAGACCTATTTTAAAATTTATAAAAACAAAACAAGTTTTTTGTGGTCATAACAAACGATAACTTACGATTGTTATATTGGGTTGTTTTAAATTTTGAAGTTATAATTCAATGATTTATTCCGTATAATATTTCTCTTCAGGATTCAATGCAGAGGATACATGCAGATTTTGCTCGTGCATCGGATTCAGTATAACTGTACATGTTTGTACACAATAGATTTTTATGGTGTGTAAGAGATTATTTAACTTTACAAAGTAAGTTTACTATAAACAATTTTCATGAAATGATTAAACTTTGATAGAAGAGAAGCTTGTGTGTGTGATTAAGTATCAATACAGATTTAATCTACACTAAATTAGAGGAAAAATTACTTTTAAAGTGTAGATTAAAAATCATTACAAAATTTTAAAACTTATTCCATTTAATTTAATAAATCCTTTTAATAATATAGTATTTTTGAATTAATTAGTAACTTAAAAAGTTTTGGATGTGATAATAATTCGGTTATTCAACTTATTCCCAACTAGAATGAAGTCGGATTATTTACATCCAGTTTCTTTCAAAGAAAACATTCGAATTAAAGTTTGTATACATGTTTTCATTTGTAGCTTCCTACTTGACATACGAGCGAAAAGTAAATGATCATCTTGGAAAAAACCCTTTGAAGACACAGCTGAATACTCGCAATTAATTTTCGAAACAATAACACCGAAACAAAAATATTGTCATCCTACAAATTCGATATGTCTGCAACGGCTTTCCGGTCGCAGGATGGCGCTAACATTCAGGAATTGGGTCCCATTGTTAAGACTCTAGTGCATTGTTATACGTAAAAGATTCTTTTTTTTTTATAATAATTATTTATTTTTAAGGCAAAATCGGTTTTTAACAAGCCGTCGAAATCGAAACGAGGATGGATATTGGAAATGAAACATATTTCGACAAAGAGTCAAATGCTGATAGTACGGAAAGTGAAATATAGTTGCATATTTTGTTGCTAAGACTTTTTTGAAGGATTAAAATATTTTCTTTAGATTTGACGAAAAGTACCTTATTGATCTGCAAAAAGTATTTGCCGGTGTTCAGTTTTTTGTTAAAATTAAATTTAAAAATATTTCTTCGAATAACGTGCAAAAAATTAACTTTTCTTATTCGTAAATCGTGGCGAAAACAACACTTTAAGCCCGCACTCGTGTGAAAAAGTATACTTTTCCTCACGCCTCCTACTTAAATGTTGTACAGTTTTGGTATTGAAATGACATATTTCTAGAAGAAATTCATTGACTGGAGTTGCCATCATTAATAAATATATGTATTAAAATATTTTTTGCACGTGAATATAAAAAAATATTGTATGGAACACGTGGAAAATACTTTTTCAGAATCGGTAAATTATTTGAATCGTGCTAACGTACTCGTCAAATGAACATTTTACCTCGTTTGAAAAAGTAGTTTACTTTCTCAACTATGTGCATAAATAACTATTTTAGAAGAGACTCATTAACTGGAGTTGCCTACATTAGTTTATGTATGTATAAAAGATATTTTCTGCCCGTGGTTATAAAAAATATTGTATGCAACATGTGGAAAATCACTTTTTCAAATTCGGCAAATTATTTGACTTCTGTATTCGCACTCGTAAAATAAGCATTTTGCTTCATATGAAAAAGCATTACATTTTTCAACTATTGTTGCGTAAATGACAATAATTTAATGTTATGATCATTTCAAACTGCTATAACGATAGCACAATAATATGACTGTAGAAAAAAATGTACAATAAACTAATTAATGAATATTGTCGGCATGCTATCAAAAGCAAAGATTGGTTGTTTTCAGATTATCTGGCGCCGTCAGCAACACAAGGGCTATAATGCCCCGAAACATTCGTCATTTGACAAGTCAACATACATTTACAAACACCCATGCCTTACACGGGACTCGAACCCGCAATCTCGCGGTCTAGAAGCTAGCACGCTAACCACTATACCGTTTGGTCGGCCATCAAAAGCAAAGAATTGAGTCAGTTTGGTTTTTGACACACGTTGGAACTAATTCGGTAAAAACAAATGTGTGTAAGAAATGGTATGTCTTGTACAAAGAAAACATTGTATTTCTTAGAGCCTTACTTGATTCAACTATTTCCCAGCGCCCTCGAAAATTTAAATAAACTATCGAATAAATGGCTGAAAGTTCAATTTCGACAACAAATTGTCAAACAAGGTTTCTCAAATAAAACATCCAATTACAAGTCTGACTTTAAAGTAAAAGTAGTAATTATAACTGTAAACAATTACTGGATAACTTTCGGAACAATAGCCAGTTACCACTGTCTAAAATTTTGTCTAATGGGGAGAAACGCCAAAACGGAGATACTATTCGTCCTTATAATAATATCACGGTTATTAAGTTGTATTGTATCTTTCTATTGTCAGCGGAACAATATTTCCTCGTTTAGGCGGGAGAGCGGAAGCTGACCGACAAGTTGTTTATTAAATCCAATTTGGAAAGTACGGATGGCAACAAGGTGCTACCTGCAACTTATGCAAATGACTGCCGGTGTGTTTTTTGTGTTCCGTTTGGTTGGACATGGTTCACGAATTGGAATCTTTTTATTATATTTATTCGTCCCCCTTCTTTTTTTTTACGAGTCTTTTGTCTGAGGATTTAGCTGCAGCGATTTGGCAACACTTATTTGTGCGTCGTGTTGAGATAGATTAAATTGGACGTTTTATTTTGCAATGGCGTGCGATGTGGAGATTGTTGAATATAATTTGTCGGGTTTGGTAACTTTTTGCGCTTAACCATTCTTGGACACGAAATGGAATATTCGTGGTATTGAAATGAGGTTGCGAAATCGGTGAGATGGCATATACGAGATTAGAACCAACGTGATTTCCAAAACAAATCTCAATGAAATGGAGTTGAATGTTCAATTTTTTAAAGTGAAATTGATCGCAGGTTCGTTCAAAGTTTCGCACTTCATAAGTTATTTATTTGTTTATATTTTGCTGTAGTGCAGAAAGAAGTTTAAATACTGAAGCCTTCTTCATTGACGCTAATTGCGTTTGTTAATGGTGCTCCAACAACAAATTTCAAAGTAGCAAATTTTAAATTTCCCTAGTCAGTTACAATAAACATCTTTAAAAATCGAAAGTTTTGTTTTTATGACTTTGTACTTCTGAGATATTAATGATCGAAATGTAGTAGGGAAAATAAGTTTTCACTATTCACATAATTTGTAACTATTTACATTTAACATATTGAACAGAAAGCACGGAGATATATACGGTTATTTATCAGCGTCAATTACTTAAAATAACGTTTTTAGTATTTGACCCATACCTACGTGCAAAAACAATATGTAAGGAAAAAAAATATTTACTGTATGGAATTAAAGATTCATATGATTGTTGGAGCTTCCTATGTTTTCTGCAACAAATAAAACTTAATATCATAAGCATATTTAACATTAATTACAGCTAAAACTGTATGTCGCAGGTTAGTGTATTGATTATTATTTGTGAATCACACAATCAACTTTTATCACCATCAAATCGAAATCTTTTTGTTGAAAAAAGTGCATTCTTTACACTTTGTAACACATATCTTCAGTTAGGCATATATAAACTACTAGCAATTTTTGATATTTCAGTCGTAAATTAGGGATAAGGCGATCGTGTAGTGATTGGTCTAGTACATTTATTCAACAGCTCGTTTAATTTATGCAGGGCGGCACTAAAGTTAGACTTCCAACCGCACATTTTGTCTTTTTAAAATTAAAAAAAAAAAAAAAAAAAAAAAGGGCAGAAAAGAAGTAAAATTCATACAGAGAAAAGGACTTAATATTAAGCTACGTTCCACGTAATAAAATTTAAAATTGATTTAAAAATAATAAATAACTATGAAATAACATTTCATAAACAAATACAATTATCATTTTTTAAAAATCAAAATCCGAAGAAAAAATGTCCCATCTTTGCTCTTGCACCCTCCCGCAAGAAATTATGCCCGTACTCATATTTGCATGTGAACCTAATGTTAAATCTATCGCAAAACGATTATTGAACTTTTGTAATCATGTATGTGATATGTGAATGTTAATATGTACTATGCAGTGTAGGGGGCTCCCCTACTATTAATAATTAAGTAATATTTAGCCAGTAATAATTAACAGTAAAGGTATATGTCCACGAGGGAGAAATTTTCGTCAAAATTTCAGGTTCAGTTGTGATATTCATTGATAGTATTTTACTATCTTTAACTTCACAGAACCTACCCCGACACCGCTAACAAAGTATGTTTTTGTGTCTAATTTGAAAGAAACATGGAACTAGAAAAAATGACACGTTGCAATTTTTTTTAAACTTTACGAAAAGGACAATTCTTGTATTGCTTGGTTGAAATCCGAAGATGGGGAAAAAGAAAAAAAAAAATCTTCATTTTTGATCCTCCGGAAAAAGTGTTGGAGAATCACTTTTTGTTCTTTTTTTCCCCTTCTCTACGAAATTTCTCGGATAGAAAATCCGATAGATGGCGCGGAAGACCTACAAACTAAACGAGTATTGAGATCTAGGAGGGAGTGGATCGTTAGCTTGGCAGCGGCAATAAAAGCTTATGAAAAAGAAAAAAAATAGAAGAAAAAAACTTCACGCAAAATTGTAACAGCACAAATTAGCACGATAAATTGCATTATGACTATCACATTTAGAAATGCAACCCTCCCTTTTGCTTCCTATTTTTCATCGCGAAGTGTTATTTTATATTTTTATAAAGCAAGAACACTGAATTTAAAAATTGGTAAATAACTGGTCGCTATCCTCCGAACTACTGGGTACTGGCGCATAAAGAAATTTATCCAGTAATTTTTTTTCCACAAAAATGTCAAAGCTACGAACGAGAAAATCTTAGGTCAAACATAGCACCTAAAATAGCATGCCACCAAGAAAAATAAGAAAATTTAGGAAAATTGGAATGTTGGTTGGCTGGTTAGCAGGGGTGTAGTGGAGCGGGAACGCGTGGGAACGACGATCCTTTACCTTTTTAGAAGGAGGAACGGCGTTCCCTCACCTAATTTTTTTTTAAATTTGTATTTATTATTATTTTTTCTTTATGTGACACTCAACACAAAGTTCAGTAAGAAAACGAAAAGTTCTTTCGTATCGTTTTCAATCCACAACTTCATAGTTGAGCTGGCAAATTCAAGTATTTGCAAAACACTTTAAAGAGGCGCGGCAACTCGCACATTGCCATTCCATCAACAATCCAACACATCTATTAAACTGTCCCCCCACCCCCCTCCTACCTTTCCAACATGGTGTTGTAATTTATCAGGTAGTATCTTCGTCAACAAATTATCTGTATTTGTGGATGAATTCCAGAGGTCAAATGTGCATGGCTTGTTATGAACACGGTTTAACGCCAACTATTTTTCAAATAGCAAAACTGTGATCTGGCACATACAATTCCTTGTGCCCTTTCCTTGAATGTTTCTCCTCCCCAAATTTTAACGGGAACGCTCACAGATTTATTAACAAAAGTGATATGATGTTTTTTAGATTTTTATTTATTTTTATTTTTATATCACCCACTTAATTATATATTTGTAAACTTCGCTCCGTACCTAAAAAATTAACTCTTTCAAGAGGAAAAAGCAAATGACCATAAAATATGCATTTTTTGGACAATCCAAAAAAGTGAAAAAACCTGGGTTTCTGACGGAAAAAACTGTTTGGTGCTAAGAATCTAGATGAAAGGTGAGTGCAGAATGCTGCTATTTTGTATTAACTTTTAGGGTGTTTTGAGATCACGGAATTATGCATTTATATTGGCTTGCCTGATGAAGGGAAAATCAAACTGATACGTTATTTGAGCATGACAAAATATATTCAAAACTGTATTGATTTTTTACTCTTACTTAATTTAACTCAATACGTAAAAATAATAAAAATGGGTGGCGCCAGTAAGATGCATGGGAGGACGCTCCTAGTTGCTTAAATTTTTATAAAATTGTGGGAATGTCCAAAATTCACCGAAAAAAATAAATTTTGTGCCATTTAATAACAGATTTTATATTTATCATTGTGAGAAGGAAAATAGTTTCGAAAAATCAAGATTTGAGAAAAAATGTTTTTCCCCTTGCAACTTTCTACAAATAATGCTGCTGGCACTCATGCTAATGATTTAGTCCTTTTTCAAAAAGTGAAGGTATTCACATTTGTTGATGTTATATATTTCATTTTGCTTAATATAAAACTGCTAATGGTTTTGTAAATGGGTATAATACATCGAAATTGGGCTGTGAAATAGTAGGAAAGCAATTCAAATGTATTGTAAATTGCTTTTCGGTTTGAGAATGAGAACGCTTACATTTACAGTTATTTTTGAGTTTATTCCAAAAATGTAGCAGCAGTTCGTAAAAAAAAAATCTTGATCCCCAAATTAAAAACAAAAAAACAAAAAAAAACACTAAATACAGTGTTGGCGATAAGGGAAAGAAATTGACCCGATATTTTTAAAATCTAGTAATTTTGATGGCAGTATCATATAAATTTTGCAGTTTGCTTTCCCTCCCGATTCCATAGCCCGATTCATACTCACTTTTGACGATTATCACCACTGTCGAAAAGACAAACTGAACTGCATAAAATTAAAAAACCAGGAATGCCCTAAGCAAATCTATACGTTTGGCAAATGAGTCTACAGTTGGATATCCCTTCTTAAAATAAGAGATAGTTACACAAATAAATATTTTATCAAGAAATTTCAACTTTTCAATTGATATTCTTCTAGTTGTTAATTTCATTTTATTAATGAAAGAAATTTTGAAAAGAAAAGGAAGGGTCTATCTAGCACCAGGAACTTCTCTATATTTTCATCTCGAGATGGAGAAAAACCATAAAACTCTCAATTGACATCTGACACAATCGCAATCTTTTTAATTTATTTCGAAAACAGATTTCGAGGCTCTACAGAATCTGGGAATTTATCCGCACCCATTGCTTGTAAGGCATCTCTGAAATTCTGGAAGTCAGATGATTATATTAAATCTAGGCTTCGAAAACCCAGATCAGCTGAGGACCCGATTAGGGTGGGTTTTAAGTTAAACATGTCTGAATGGAAACTCGATCTCTCATTGAAATTTTTCTGAATGAAAATTGTTGAAAAAATCATGTAAAAAATTTGTTTAAAAATTGTTGTAAAAAATCTGCTTAAAAATTTATGCCAATATGTTTAAAAATGTCTTATAATATATTTATTAAGTGTCAAATAATATTTCAAAATGGGTAGTGCAAAGCAAATTGTTTAATATTCCATATAACTTAATAGTTTAAACTGTTTTTTTTTTTTTTTTAATTTAAATCATTTTGTAAACACATTTTTTTTCTGTTTAATTTTTGATGTGTTCATTATCTGTTATGCGATTATTAAAGTAATATTAATAAAGTTATTTATTTTTAGTTATCATACCCCCCCCCCCCCACCCCACGCAAAAAAAATATACGTTTGTAACGACGCAATATAGCGTTCCCACACCTTTTCATTTTACACTACACCACTGCTGGTTAGAGTTTAACGGCGCAAGGGCAACACGTGGGCTATTCTCCGCCAAGAAAATAGGAATGTAATATGAAACAGACCCAATTTCGCGGGGCTCATTTTTGATTTCGCTTCTTCTACGTCTTCTTCTACGTTGTCCTACATTTATAAAAAAAAAAAACTAAAATGGTATTATAAACCCATTACATCTACTAAACTATACAACATATATAAATCCAAATGATGTCAAATACTCGATTTTATTAGGTTGAATTAAATATAAAACCTAGATTAAGTTATCAGCTGATTCCTTCAAAACGAGTCTTGCCATACACATAAAAATGTATCGTATCTATTATCGGACCTATTTTGGGAATATCTGTAGCAGTATAACATGTAATACAGTAAAAAATACCTTTTCTATATGTTATTTATCTAAAATAGCAAAAATAATTAAAAGTTTAATTAAATGAAAAAGTAATTAAACTATTTTTTAATCGCAGTTTCTTTAAATAGTAGGGTTTATTATAAAAAGCTTCTGTCCATCACCTTTAGGTTCTGTATACATTGCCAAGTGCTTAAAATGTGTATAACGTGGAAAGTTTTGAAAAGAAATTAGAACACATTTATACGCGAAAAATCCTCTAAAATATATATATATATAGTTAATTAATTTCGAATTTAGGGTTTGTTATATAAAGAAGATATTTTCTTTATATTTTCTACTTTTATTCCTCTTAAATCATCTATGCATAAACCTAAAATTTCAGATCGGTTAATTTTTTTTCTGAATTTTCCTCCAACTCAAAATAGTGTAATTTTAAGATAGTTCAAGAAAGTAAAGATTTTTTTTTTTTTTTAGTTTAACTTATAAGTTAGCAATTTTTTATTTTTCTTCCTTTAACGTACCTCTGTATGTATTATTTTTATCCAAAAAATAATAAACACTACCACATTTTAAAATATTTTATTTTTGCCAAACCCGCATCTACCCACACTTCTAGCACTGACCCTACCACTTTTTGCTAAGTATTATAAAAACGTAGTTTATATGCAGAGCAAAATTTCTTTTTAGTGTCTTCTAAAACTAACCGTACAACAACAACAACGACGACGACAACGACAACAACAACAACAAAAAAAGATTATGTGGAGATTTCGAATACTCACCAGGTGCCGATTTAGAAAACCGCTTACTATAGGCACAAAATAGCAGATTACTGGTGTTATTTAAATATTAATGAAAATTTTGATTGCCGTCTCTTTTTAAATCAATGTCAAGAAATTAACATTTTCAATAACTGATGAATTATTAAAATATATTATAATATTGAATGACATTGATCAAGTGCATTGAACAGAATATTGATAGTTACGTAATCATTGAATTTTAATTTCATACGATATGACAAAGTAAAGATTTTCATAAGAATTTTTCAGTCAATTTGGGGGTCATTAAAATTCGGGGCCCCAATGCGCGCCTTACAGATCTTATGGGAAACAGGGCCCCGATAGTCACAGCAGTGCCAGGACATATTTATTACGATGTTCTCTTCATAAATAATCTTTTATTTGTACAGGCATATTCTATATTAATTTGTTCCCCTCAACATTAAGAAGAAAATACAAATTGTGAAAAGTATTTAATTCAAAAAATTCCAAGGCCTAATTTTTACGCCAAAAATATTTGTAATTTTGTTAAATACTATTAATTATATTGCCGAAACTAAGTGTGCTTTTTTTAGAGAATCGTGTTTAGTTCTATAGTGGTCATCAAAATATTCAAATAAGTCATGTCCTTGTGTTTCAGAGTTGAATCCTTATAGCAATAACCCATTCAATTGTGTGTAGAAAATTATTTTAAAATTTTTCATTTTGTTTTCAAAAATAAAATTTGAGGCTTTCTTCAGGATTTGGTGCACTGCTGTCGACTTATAAGGTAAGGTCGACTTACAAGGTGGGAAGTATGTATACGAGGCGTCAAGTGGCGATAGACAACCTAAATTACGCTGATTATAACACTGATCTTTGTACTGCTTAGAGCAAACGTGACTGTCTTAAGGTAAACCATCCAAATTCCCTTCCCTAAAAAAAATCTGGATAAAATTCCTCATCGTTTAACAAACAACCGTGTGACGTAAAACTCTCTTAACAAATCCTTAAAAATTCCTTCCTGAGATAGATCAAAACGTTATCAAATAACATCTCTCCCTGACGTAATAGTTGTGAAAAATGTGCTTATGAGATCATTATAAAAAAAAAAGGTATTTGTAATCTTGGTTTAAAAAAAGACATTGGACCGTGTATCTACTTATGAGGCAGATTGTAACTGTATATCATAACATATGTTGACCCGAAGTATAGTATGTGTAATATTGGATTAAAAAAAATTGAACTATGGATCTCATTCTATAATTCCATTTTAACTAGAGCGTGTGTTGGACTGATGTAGGGATTTTACTATGTCTGTCACGTTAAAAGTATTCCTCCCAGACGGACACGTTACGTTTACTCACACGTGGTAACGCTTAACACCTCTATCAGGTTTCCATCAATTAGCTTAGAGATTGTTGATGGTCGGCATCAATGTTGGAAATATTGATGACAGACTCGGTTGTGATATAAGTGGCTGTGACAGGGGCACGTATGTGTTCTGATAAGATTGAAATTTTGATACTGCTTTTATTCGAGAATGCTTGGCATGGAATGGACTATTGGAAAGGTGTGTGTGGCCTGTAAAATCATCTTTTCTTGGAATGAATGCGAAATTACTGATAGAGTTATTGGAATCGGTGCCTACTGTAAACAACGGGCAGCTTTGGATAGCAACCCAGTTTTTGGAAATTCTACTTTACAACATTCCTGACCTCAAACCTTGTACTTGACATAAAAAGATAGATGAACCTATATTTTTAGAAGTGTTGACGCACAGCATATTGGCAATGATGAATTTAAAATGACGCGTGAATGAATTTTCGTGAATAATAATAACAAATAATTTGTTGTCTGAATTGATAAGTTTCAACGGGAATGCTTCCTAAAAGTGAAACATGTAGATTTATAGACTGCCACAGAGAAGCCAACGAAATCCCATTAAGCCAATGAAAAGCAATTTTGAAGCTATGAAATGAGATATTTTAGGACGGTTCCAACACTGCCTTACATTTCATTTTTACGCTCGAGTAAACCCAGCGTAACTCAAAAATCTTTGACCCCAAATTTCAAAAAAGAGTACAAATCGAATGCTTTAATGAGCATACTCAAAGAAATATCTTTAAGTGATTTCGAATGGATGTTTTAGTATGTTAGTTTGGTGTTAAAGTGTGTGACCATTGCCAGGACCGTATCATTAAAGTGTTAGAGTTAGTACTGTTGTTTTTCTAACACAAACATGTCTAGAAAATTTTAAAAAATTGCAACTTGATATATTCATGTATGACACTGTTCACTTGTCATCCAGTATTAAAGAACTTTGCAGCCATTGAGGAGTTGTCTCTACTGAACACATTCCAGACATATTTTTTATATTAGCTCCCGGATAATATGGTTGCGCTGAAAATGAACAATAGCATCGCTTTCAAGTTTTTTAAGTTCCTTATAGAGCACGGGCAAAAGTGAGCAAGATTTATGATATCCAAAATTTTTGATTCATACCGAAATAAAGTATTAGCAATTCAACAGAAACCAGAGGGACGAATACTTTAACTTTAAAGGCTTAATATTGGACATTTGATAAGTGCATATACTTTGAATATCCAAAAATTGAGTTGGTGCTAGAAAGGCAATACTGCCATCAATCCAAGTTAAAAGAATAATACATTTCAAACTCAATATGCCTTTAAATGCTCAGCAACTACCATCAAAGCGAGTACGATACCGGTAAACATTACAAATTTGACCAATCGTATTTTGTGGCGCGGGAACCCAGCTTTTTCAATGATAGACTGGAAAGAAAAATAAACTCCATTTAGTACTCAATGATACCACAAGACATCCTGACATTAGCAGTGGATGAAGCCATTTGCAAGAAGTGTCGGATGTAAAAGTTCATGTCACCCCACCACGGCCGCTCCACATTCAACCACAGCCATTGAGTGCCGAAGGAACACTCAGTAAAGCCGACTCAATTTCGACGAGGAAAAGAAAAATAATAATCAAAAGAAAGACAATTTTCCGATCCGCTGGGCTATAAAATCAAGCTTGCCTTTTCAAAACGCGATTATTCTCCTCAAAAACATGAGGTGTCCTGATAATGGAATCTGTAGGTACCGTTGCGAATGTTCTTTTCGGAAGAGGGGGTGGTGGGGAGGAATGGTTTCTTCATTGCGTGAGGACATGGGAAGTGATGCTTGCTTGTTGGGGTCTGGCACCTGTATAACGCCTGGTTTGTGTCGGATATTCGGATCAATCAGATCAGTCGTTAATTTCTTTTTTTCCAAAAATGTTGCTCGTGTTGTATAGGTTGAAGCTGCGTGGTACAATGTTTCTTTCTAACGGAAGGATGTGGGCCCGATATGGGATGCTTTAAAATGGTGCTCTCGTCAATGCTGATGGATCGGGATATTCATAAGACAGCTGGTTCAGTTAATGGAGCCACATTACTGATGTATGAAATGGTTATTTATTGGGTCGCATAGCAGCTCTTGGTCCTTAACGGCTTATGCCAAAATATTGATTATAGTTAAAACACAATAATGTGCAAATATACGATGTGGTTTTTCTATGCAATAAAAAAAAGAGAGTCTGTGGGTTTGTTTTTTGCACAAATCTACAGATTTATTTCGAACTTATGAAATTTTGCATATTCCTCTTTAAAACAAGAGGAAGACCTCGGTCGATATGATATTTCGAAAAACCACACCCATCTCTCTTCCCAACCCTTAAAGCAGAATTACGGTATCAGAGCCACCAGAATTATAATACCAACAAAAGTGACCCGTTTCTTTCTACCAAGAAATCCACCAGGCCGCGTTCATTTATTTCTTAAAACACAGAGTAGAAGCTTCCAAAACAGTGTTAATGACATTATACATGAAAAAATAAGCAAAACCCAAATTTTCAAGCCAACAAATAACAAATCGACGGATAATATACTAAATCATTCCTATCAAAATATCACAGAAGAAAATATCGAGTATTTATGAGAAAATCCTTGGATCTGCCGGGTATTTCAACTATCAATGCACTATTTTTTTTTTCCATTGTAACTTTCACAGATTCACAAAGAAATAATCAAGGCAGATATTTTGATATGTTAGAGACGAGGGATGTATAGTAGTTTATCACGATGAATTTGGGTTGATCACATCAGGCAACAAACCAACAGGACCGATACTATACTACTACAAAACTTCAAAATACTTGTCTTGACAATATCTCTCTGAATCTGTAAAAATTCGAGGTGGGGACCATGCTATAATAATTGTATTCAATTCCCATTTCTAACATATTTCTTCATTTATACTTTAAGTATAAATGCTATTCTCAATAATATTTTTATGGATTACAAAAAATATAAAAGCTTGAGAACTGTAGCTATTGTCATTGCGTTTTATTTTTCACTCTTACCGAGTCAAAATAGAAATGTCTACCAAAAATGCAACAAACAATAAATCCGAAACTCGGATTTACTACCAAAAGAAAATGGCTTCCGAACTACACTTCATAATAGCCATGTTAGAAAACTGAATCAATCATCCCACCTAATTCTCGTCCAGATAACTTGTAACATATTCCACTTAGTAACAAACATTATGCCCGTACGATAACAAATGGCACTAGGAATGCAAATGACTTCTGGAACCGCAGCAGCCACCTTCATTAACCTTCGAATTCGGAATTATACATGCCGGCTGGCAACGGAGAATTATCATTTGAGATGCTTTCCTAAATTGACGTCATTGAGTACGTAACAAGGTGCAAATTTGATATTCTTTTTTTCAATAAAGATACCGCCAATGGACTCGGTGACATTGCAAGTGATAGTTTTAAAAAGGTTTTTTATTGGCATATTTTTTCCAGTAGTAGCAAAGGGCACAGACGTGGAGATGGTATTCCTTTGGGGCTTTTTTTCTTTTGCCACCAGCACGAGATCTTGTTAGATGACGTGAAATCATGGGTCTGTTGCATCAGTTGATCCCAAAGAAATGGCGTGATATCTGGAATAATTAATGAACAGGCAAAGTTATTTTTCTAGAAGTATTAGTTTTTTTACGAAAACACAAATGCAAATTGCGTTAATATATTAGGAAATGGCGTTACCTTCAGCGATAGTGTCTCATCAAATTAATATATTAAGCAGAAGAGAGGAATATTTTCAAATATAAAGAATTCGCTTTTTTCCTCTCCTCGGTAAAAACATTTTTTGTCGCGTATTTGCTTTAAAAGTATCATGTTTATACTTGTAATGTTTTCTAGTAGTATTTTAGTAGGTTTTACGACATATTTTTGCTTCATAAGAAGTATTGTTTGTAAATCCTTTGCTTGTTTGTAATCCATTTTCGGTAATCTCCATTTTTTTTTTTTTCGACTTTCAAGTTACGATTACGATTCTGTTCCGTGTTCTTTCTAGGGAGAGGTATGGAATACTATCTCATAGAAGGCTTTAAAACAAAGACACTCATTTTTAAAAGAGTAGCAAAATACGAGAAATAGCATTTTCTTAATTTTGATAATCTCTCTTGTGATATTAAAGAAAATGGAGATATTTTCTTTTGCCTCTAGGGGTACAGAATTGTGCAACTAAATTACAATTTGATAAAGGTCTTCTATAATGTCACTTTATAACTCTTTATAACTCTTCTAACACCTAGAAATGTATTACTTCATTTTCATTTGCTTTTATAATGAAATTTAGTATATCTTATTACGCATTTTTATACAAGAACGAAACACTATCTCATGGAAGGCTTTCTATTAAAGTTCTATTAAGTCTTGTTGTTGAACAATTCATTTTTTTTTTTTTTTTTTTTTGCGCACCATGTGATCTCAACACCAGAAGATTCAAATCAGAACACAAAAACGGTATACATTTCCCTCTGGAGATTTGTACCAGAGTTTGAAAAACATTTTTTACGCAACTAGTTTCAAACTAGAACCAAAACCTTTTAAAAATGTACTTCATGAACCTTACATATTTTCCACCTCACATAATCCGAAGTCAACCTCAGCCGGTCATCAAGCACAAACAAACCTAAGAATAATTCCGCAACAAAGCAATAGGCGAATCTTCCACTTCCAATTACGAATGAGTTGTGTTCTTACAGAATCGCCTTTAGAATCATTTGTCACACTCTGTCGAACACCAATTCCTTCTCTTCCAGCTTCATAAAGAAAGAAAATTGAATCTGCTGAGCTTACGAACACACACACACAAATTAGCATTGACTAATTTGAATAGTTCGTTTAAAGCGTCCAAATTACAGTCCTGGGAGCGTGAGATGGCAATCTGGACAGTCGTCCTCCATTTTCTATTATTTTCGAATAAGCCTATTTACTGTCCTTTTACTTGTCTACATCCTCAAACATCTAATTTCCTCCTCAGAGGTTCTTCAAAACAATTCTCTTTTGTCCGAGGCAATCTTCTATTATTTCAAATATTCTTGGCCGCCTCTTTTCCAATGTTTGCCTTTCCATGCTTCACCAGAACACTTCAAATAGTTCTTTTTTATCTATCACTGTAAAACGCAGCTGGAATGCTTTTTTTTTTTATTATTTTTTTTATTGCAGATTACCTGATTGTGTGGCCTTAGGTGGTCCGCAAGTGATCCCATTGTGAAGCTTCAAGAAATTTTGCTTTTAATTATTTATATTCGTATCTCGTTTTGGAATAAAATTAAATATATTTTATTGATATTTAACGATTATTTAACGATTTTTTGATTTTTTTTTATTATTATTATTTTACTTTAAGTATGGATAATGTTCACAATGGATAAACACATTTTAAGATAAGTTTAATGTTTGTGAAAAGCTTTTCTAAAATTGGCTCCTAGTCAAAATTGGTCTTTTATATTGTTGATTCTTTATGGTATTGAAATAGAGACTAATCCGTAAACGTAGTTATCTAGCAAAAAATGCCGAATAGTGGTTTTTGTTTCGTGAAACATGATGGAGCTGTATCCGATTTGATAATGAGCGGCATTTTTACGCAGTCCACCTAATTTAAATTATTAACGAATTTTGCAACACATGTTTACGTTTTTTGACTGCATTATAAATTTAAAGATCAACAATTCTTCATCATTTGCATATGATGATTTCTTTAATAAACAGTTTTGATACGTGTCATTAACTCTTTTTGAATTCCGAAAATATACCTTGTTAAGTGCATATATATTAGTTTAACCTTTGGAATAGTGGAGAAAAAAGATGATTTGGTATTCTGCCCTAGGCGCCAACTTTTCAGTTTTACCACGAAGGCGAGACTTAGTGGATAAATTCATTTTATTTTAATATCACACATTGTTTAAAAAGATAAATACTTTTATGATATTTCCTTTCAAATAGTAAGTAAGGAAAGCAAATTTTAATAAATCTGGAAAGTACTTAACGAAAAAATAGCCTATACAGTAATCTTCTCACCACAAAATTACTTATTCCAGTATCATACTGTTGCGTGGGTGGGTTCGAAAGATTTGAAGTCAAAGCAGATCAATACCTTGCAGAAATTTATTCCGATATAACTCCAGAACTTCTCGTTCTAGTAGACTCAATACAACTCTTCACACAACAATAGATAATAACTGCTACAAATCGCCGCAAAAGACAATGCAATACAGTTCGCTTTGAACTACTCTGAATGCTCACTCAGAGACAGCTAACTCAGTAACTCAATTCAGTAATTCCACTAACTCAACTCATGGCCGGGCTTAGAGGAAATTCAATCCTTCGTGAATCTTCACGAGATAGAAATTTGGCGGACTTTCTAGATCGTAGTCGAAAAGCTCTATACATGTACATGGGGACTGAAAATGTCGCCAAATGGTCGCCAACTTGGCTCTATATCGCCAATTTGGCGAGATTGACATTACCATAATGTTAAATGGCCTGCTCCTTGTAAAACTCGTTTCCCAGCATGATCTCTGTAAAACTCGTTTTCAAGCATTAGCAGACACGTTGCAGGAAAGCGAAGACAAACGAACTCATGCACTGCCTTATGCGAAATGTACATAAATTTTCCTATTTACATAATCAATACTACGAAATATTTACAGAAATTCGTAACAATACAATAGTTTAAAATATATTTTGTTATGAAATTGCACAAAAGAACTTCTAAACGTACTTAATTCTCATTTGGGGGGAGATGGGTGAATAGTGTCAGTATGCTTACAAATAGTGGTGTTTACAAATAGTGTGTCTATTTTTATGGCAGTTTTCTGTCTTTAGAACATTACAAAATGTAATTTTAAAGCTATATTTTACACTAAAAAAACCCACATTTTCACAGTTTTTTGGAGTGGGGGCGAAATGATACCTTTGCCCCCGCTGTTGGTGGAGCAAGGGGGTGAATGTCACCTTTGCCCCCGTGTAGTTGGCGCCTATGTTTCTGCCCTCCTTAACAAGTAGAGAATATCGACAATTTTCAAATTACCTCTTCCTATATAAGTTCCTCATATCATTATTATCTGCATCACTAAAATATCGTAAAACCATCTACTTAACACGAGTATTTCTATGTTATCCCCTTACTGTTAATTTTTTCAAAAACATCCTTACCTCGAAACTAATAAATGTTGAATTACTACCTTTTTACTTTGGGCGGCAGTTTTATCCACTTTGATCACTATATTATATATATTTATTTATTTGGACTTCTTAACCCTTTGAGTACTGAATTATTTGAAGATTTTTATGCCCATGGGACGGATTTGGATGGACGGATGACGAGTCAGACTCGTCCACCGTAACTTCGCCCAAGTAAGCAGATGACGAGTCTCACTCGTCAAATGTACCCAAAGGGTTAATGACAATACCATGTAGGCGATGATCGTCTAATTTTCTGAAAATGCTCCAGAGAGGATTTTTTTTTTAGTGAACATTTCTATGGAGAATTACTTAACTATTCTGTAAATAATTAATGTTGAAGATTACTTGGATTACTTACGTTTTCGTAAATGATTTGCTTGTGAGGCCTCAAATAATTTTATTTTTAATTATTTATATTCGTATCTCATTTTGAAATACGGATCAGATTGGTGGATTCAGTTAGACGTAAGATATTGTCTATCTGAATCCAATAATGCCAAAAAACCTATTTTGAAGATTCTGTCACTTACCTACAACTTACATTAGGCTTTCCATTTGGCAATTCTTTAAAGAGCAGTATTTTTTTGAATTAGCTCTGAAAGTTTCTAAAGTTGAATAACCTTTTCGTCAAACAATGGGGCGGAGGACCATATTAAATTATCCATCTTGAAAATCTAACGATGGTGCTACCTACTTTTCTCAGAATTCTAAAATCATTCAGACAGTCAGAATTGCTTGGAAATTTCCGATTTCTATAGTTCCAAATGGAACAAACGAAATCAGAGAAAACGAACTAAACCAATTGATGGCAATTCAAGCGAGATGATGGATTGTGGCAAAGAGGGGTGGAGGACAATTTACTGTGTCAATAAAAGCATCCGAAGATGTGAAGGATGACGGAATGGCCACGAAAGACATTTCATTCCCCCTTGTCACTACGGCTACTAGAGTCACGAAAATACAACAAGAAAGGTCTTAATGGATACAGCATACAGAGTGGATAGTTTTAGATAAATAAAAAAAAATTAAAAAAAAGTGGTGAGGGAAAATTGCCAAGATGTGTAGAGGAAGAATTTCGCTGAATGGATGAAAATGGGGAAATAATGCGAGTTGGCAGATTCATCCAAAACCGTAATTTGAAAGGAATAAATGTAGAAAAAAAAGTAAATGGGTATGGGGGGGGGGGGGTTCCGTGGCAAATAAAATAAAACCTAGCGTGAGCGTTTTTTTTTTTTTTTTCCTTAGCTCCGTGTGGATTTTCGTTAATCTGAAGTATATTTATGAGGAACTGCTTTGAAATCGTTGTAATTCTATTTTATACATTTATAAAAAATAATGATTCAAATTTTTAGCCTGGCATGACGATACCATTTCTGTACGTACAACTCTGAAATTACTGCTAGTTTTAAAACCTGATATAAATAATATATAATAACTGGAACAAAATAGCCACCACAGGAAGTAGGCAGTTGAACATTTAGGTCTGTCGTAATGGCGGAATGGAATAGCGCCGATTGCCATTTTGAAAGAGACAAATTATAATCCAAGTGAAATGGTTGTTATGTATGGTATAAGAAAACTTACAAACTGATTAAATTTTTTAAATTGCGGCTCCATTTGAACAAATTTCACGGGGAAAACTTATGTGTTTAAAATTCCAAAATTATCTGAGTACCAGGAGTTAAAATCGCATTACAATTACAGTCAAACCCCGTTAACACGAAGTCGATAGGGTAGCCGAAATTGTTCACGTTAACGAAATATCATGTTAAACAAATAAATTAACGTTAAATTTTAAGTATGTAGAACTTCTTTTACTTTGCGTTAAACGGGATTTTATGTTGAGTGATTTCGCGTTACCAGGTTTTGACTGTACGCACCTCATAGCTCCTATACAATTGCACTGTGGATAAATTTTAAAATTAATTTAAAAAAAAAATCTAATTAAAATTTTAGAATTCTGGCTAAAGATGGAACGAAATTTCCTAATAATGTTTAAAATTTCAATGCTGTACTTGAAGTTTTAGGTACCTTTAGCACTTTTTTTACAACTGAGACAGAGTTTCACATGCATTTTTTCTAGATAGTTTCAATTAAAATAGTTTTGCTATGAGAGTACTTGCTTATGCAACTTCCAATTAGACAAATTAATGATCTCAGGATAATTTTCAAAACATTTCCCGCACCAACTTCGAAGTATTTTTGATAGCTTTTAGTGAAACTCAACCTTTCTTCTCTCAATCGTCTAGCCAAAGTTGTTTACTCCCAGTCCTGGTGCAACACTATCGGGTTCAAGAGACACAAGTCTCACCAACTCTTGACATAAAATAGGGAGATAAACGTGGTTTCTGGTCATAAACTTGGCTTTCCTCCCCAGAGTGCTATCAGTTTCGATGAGAATTCCTGTTCGGGGTTGTGACCCTTGGGAACAGACATCCATAAACCATCCCTTCCTCTTACTCAAATATAGGTGGCTATTTCTCTAAGATATATCATAGTCTGGTATAAAGTGGTTCACCCCACACCACTTTTTGGAATAAGATTGTGGTGGGGACAGGAGGGTGCTTCTGAATTTTGACACTGAAAAGATTGCTTGTGCCTGCTGATAAGACGCGTTTACCACATGTTCCCCTCTGCTCCGTGTTAGAACCTTAGAGGAGGTTAGAACAAATTTATGGCAGGAGAGTTCGGTGGCCCCTTGTGAATATGAATCCCCTGGGCATTAGAATCCCCTAGTAGGTACCTGATAGATATAGTAAGTGAAAGTACTGAATTTCCCATTTTGTGACTTATCTAAAATATGTAACACGTAAAAAATATTGACTCTTCAATTACGGTTGATTCGTTGAAATGGAGATTTCTAGCACTCTATGAACATGAAGGTTGTACTGCACCTTTACATCGTTGTGTCAAACTCTGCATGAAAAAAAAATGCTTCGGAAGATTGTTCAAGGGGAAACTCTTACGAATTCGCATCTCAAATGGGAGAACTTCCACTCGACAATCAACGTGAGGCTATTTTGTCACTGCCGACGAACTGCAGAACAAGTTGGATCCCGATATATCTTGCATGCTATACAAGTATTCTGCCTCTCGAGTGTGAGTCGTGCCCTTTAATTACGAAAGCTGGTATTTCCACTGTAGACAACTATTTTCCTGCATGATTACAATTGAAAATGCATTCACTCGCAATATTCGACGAACATTTTTAATAATTAACTTTTTAGTTACAGGTAATTTAATTTAGACAATTTTATCGTTGGGGCAATTTTTGCAAAAAGCATAATCTTGGGACAATTTCTAATGGAAAACAAACTCATGTACAAGACTGGTTACAACTTACACCTTAAAGTGAATTTTGAGTCACATGTAGCATTGGACACCTTTGCCATGAGTGGTCAGAGGATGCAGTGTCATAAAATTTGAAACAAGAATTTTGCAGTCATTTTGTGAACCTACGTTTACAATATACGAACAATAGAATTTGGGGACGAAATATGCGAAAGCGAAATAATAAATTCACAAATTGGAGCATCGATTTGAACTACTAATTCACTAAATAGTGCACTTTTTCGCGATTGTAAATCGCAAATGGTGAACCTGCAATTTACTTTCTTGCATGCATAAGTCCATATTGCAAAGAAATTAGCAGTACTCAACGAGTAGCTTTTGCATCCCGTCTTACTATAAATAGATTGAGACCTTTCATTAAACCTGGACTCTAATCCACATAGTCCTTTAAAAGTCTGATGTGCCATCTGCAATGTGTAATAATAAGCAGCTCAATGGAGCCAATCTCTGAAAGCTCTTCTCTCCATAGATCTCGGGCCCGGGCAGTCTTGACCTACAACCGAGGTGAGGCTACAGATCGAGACCTAAGATCAGTGGCCCTAAATTAAACAACAATAACAACCGGCAGTAACAACATCAGGAGTGAAGAGACGCCTGCCGGGGTCGTTCAATTGTTGCTTTTCCTCCAGAAGAAAGGGTTACGCAGCCAAAAGAAGGCCAGAGCATGTCATTGCCTAGCAGAAGGCAGCACAGCAAAAAGGGGCATTAAAAGCAAACCGGCTTCCTTAATGCTCGGGCTGGCTCATTTACTGCATCTTTATTCATGAAGCAGAATTGAACACGTTTTTAGCATTATACCACTTGTGTCTCTGCTGCAGAAGATGCTTGTGGCCTGCTTGTTTGTTTGTTGTTTGCCTGGGATTTGGGTGGAAAAGTAATTATTATGACAAGTGTTGTTGTCTCCGCCCCTTTTTATGTTTCGGTGGACTTCTTGAGTGTTTTATGGCTCGCTCACTCCCAACTGTGGGCTTTGTATCCTGCTGTTTTTTTTTTTATTAGGGTTGAGGAGGTACTCCCTCCCGCGTTGACTGCGATTAGAAAAGCTCGATTATAGAAGCAAAAGTAAGGCATTCATAGTGATTGGACAAAGAAAGCGTGTACAGAGAAACAGTGTTCTTTGATATCATCTAAGTTGCTTGGTTGTATTAGAGGAATATCGTTGTAGAAGGATCTGAAATTCTGAGGGTAGTTGAATACCTTCCGGGAGGTCTTTTAAGGTGAAGCTGCCCTTCTAGAAATGGGAAATAGAGGATATTTATTTCTATTTTAAAAGATGGATCTGCTGTCTTTCCGAGTTCAATTCTACGCCTCGACACTCTCCGAGATCGATCTCTGATTTCGGAAATTGAGTAGATACGATGGTGATTGGGATAGGGAGGTTTTAATTAGAGTTCAACACTTTCAAATAGCTGTAAAAAATAACATTGGTCTGAATGACCCAAAATTTGACCTGTATATACTATCGAAAGGGGAAACGGTATGAAACTAGAAAAAAAATTATTTCCAACCATTTTTTTCCCTTGCGCATTACTATTGCTTTTTGATAGCCATGACTTAGCATAAGAAAAAATCATTCTTTTGAAATAATGTTTTTTGAAATTTGAACTTTAATCAATAATTAGAGCACGTTGATTATAATTAACTTTCCAAAAGCTGTAAACAGAGAAACATACGTCAGAATAACATAAAATTTGACTTCAATATACGCGAAGAAGGGAAAAAGTGATATGGCATAAAAAATTGTTCAAAATAGTTTTTTTTTTTTTTTTTTTTTTACGTATGCCGTATCGTTTCTCCCTTCTTCGAGTCAAAATCCAGGTCATTCTGATCTGTGGTTTTTAGTTGAATTTTAATTTTAAACACCTTGTATATAGTCTTCAATAGAGGCCTAACTAATAGAAATTTATTGGGCTTTCTCCCATTTAAGACACAGATTCCTTGAAATTTATATTTCAACACTGAAAGACCAAACGGAAGTCATTCTCTTCCTTAACCCCTTGGGTACAGATTTATTTGGGAAAATTCTTGCGTTTTGAACGGTTGGTTCAAAACAATAAAGGAACTTTAAAGGAATACAGCCAAACAAATTATTTTTTTAAAGTATAGGTAAACCAACCGATGTTTGACTTAACCAATCATGGCTCTTGTGACATTAAAATCTATCCAATCAAACTAGTTTGAATGACGAATTAGGTTCGTCATTATTAACAGGCAAAACAAGTGCATGACGAATCTCAGCCGTCAAATGTACCCAAAAGGTTAATATTTTTACAATAATTTGAGATGTCTGGATGTATCTCCTCAGCAGAGTCTTCGTGTAGATCTTGCACGGTGAAAAATAATATGCAACCGATGTATAACGCTAATATAATATTTTAATCATTCGCCACGCCATGGTTGTTCTTATCAGGTAACAACCTCTCAACGTGTATTGTGAAAAATATTCGGTGAACTAATAAAAAAAAATCTTTGTCAATTTATAAAACAAATAACAATATGAACAAGACATGCAATACTAATAAACAAGCAATATATTAGCAATCTATTTTTAAAAGATGTCCACTCGTAACGATAACATGTTTTCATTTAATAACTATAATAACAATCCTAATGCATTTCTAAACACATCGAACTATTAATTTTTAATCTAACCGATAAAAAATTAATGACTCCACACGATTCCAAAATACACAGTTCCCTATTCCATTGTTCTAAAGTAATAAAATTCTTAACAGAACACCAAACCTTCAATTCCTTTCCAAAACAAATTTCCAGCTTCACAATCTTTCGATCTTAATATGCGAAGTTTTATTATTAGCATTCACCACACACCGAATAAGGCAAGACGCAAAAAAAGTCCGAACGATACAATCCGTCAAATCATTTCAATTTTTCAACATTTAGTATTCTGGTCCTAACTAGAAGCAGTTCGTCTGTGAATACAATCTGCATATGTCACTTATATGGGCAATTATTTCCACTTATAAATGACTGAAGGAAACTACAGTTCGTCAGTTGCAGAAGTCGACTTGCGATTGTTAAGAGAAAAGTGTGCCAATTAAACTGTCAAATATAAGAAAGAATATGCATAGCGCTTTATTTCGGCCTGTCTTTATGCATCCTGTTGTGGTTATAATCCCAGGAGTATTCTTCTTTAGTTGAATTTTTTCTCACAGTCCTCATACCCTGACAATGCTTCTGACATGTTGAGTAAATTCTTATATGCTTGAATAGAAAAGGTATTCTTTTTCTGACACTTTTTATGAATATAAATTGATTACGCTGGTTAGAAAAGTAGAACTTTAATTACATAATAATATAACTCATTTAAAAACACAGTTTTTTAAAAATCCTTTATATCCATTGTCAATTTTTATATTCATTAACACAGGGCCGATATCAAAAACCTTTCTATCAGCAAAATGTACGGCAAACTACGTTTCAAAATTTATTTATTAAAAATGAACGTGAATATATGCACTCACATGCAAATACCATTGATTTATTCTGATTAAAGTTTGCTTGCTTGCTCGCTCGTTCATTCGCTTGTAACAGGAAAGAGTTTCAACAATGATCGGTTCAATGCCATTTTAACGCGATTGGATGACAGCAAGTTGGTTTATCAGTATTCCATAAAAGCGACCTTTTAGTGACCAAAATTTGATATAATGCATAGTCATTGACATCGAACCTATCTGCCAATTTTCAACCCAATTGGATGGCGCCAAGTGGGTTAATTAGGCATCTGCAGATTCCGCTCCCAATGACAAAAAAAACCAAACACTAAGTCAAAAATAATATAAAGAATTTAAAAAATAATAATAGGACATTTTAAAGATGAACACTAAAATAGTGAGCGTTTTCTCTCAAGAAAAATTATAAAGTAACTTTTTACTGAGCTTGCTCGATTTTATTTTCTAAATTTGTACCCCAAAGATAAAAAGCATTATCTAATTTTTTTCACAATTTTAATTGGGAAATTATGTGCACGTAGTTCATACACCTATAAATGTATAACCGGCTACTTACAATGAATGAAATCTCTCATTCTTGAGGTTGTTGACCTCTGGTAATAAAAATCCTGCCAACTAAGAATTTAATTTAATTTATCGCCAAATTTGGTGAGTTTTAAGTTTGAAGAAGAGCAAGTTACCGAATAAGTTCCAATCATTTTTCTCTATTTGCAGCTATGATGTGATATTTCTATGGAGTTATGTAACCTTTAAGGCGTATTTTAAAGCACTTCTGGTTGAATTATACGTTATCTTACTAATCATAACGAAATAATCTAACTGATACATAGCATATGATGTCTATAACTTGTATAGTCAAGGCCTAAGTAGTCACCAATTAATTTCTGGTTGTTCCGGTCGTAATATTCGATTGACTCGCTTTGACTAGATTTTTTATTTGACCCACCTACATGTCTGTGGAATTTTTAAATTAACTTGAGAATGTTGACCTGCGGACAGATTGAGACATACCCATGTTGGTGTCTGGTAAAAACTAAATTTCATGAAAATTGAAGTACCATTAATCTTGTTGCAATAAATAGCTGAAAGAGTTAACCTGTACCAATATTTCAATGAATTAACAAAAAATTCCACAATAATAAAAGTTATTTTAAAAGAAAATTTTACCATCTTTCATGTCATTGGATTGATTTTTTTGAAATTAGATTATTGTATATGAAATTAGACAATTCAAATACCTTTAATATTGTTGCAATTAATAGCTGAAAGAGTTAACCTGTACAGAAGCGCCAGTATTTAAATGAATTAATAAAAAATTCCACAATAATAAAATCTATTTTCAATGAAAATTTTATCTACAATACATCTTTCATGTCATCGACTAAATTTTTATGAAACAGTAACTGTAAAAATATGCATTTTTAAACTTGGATTTATTAAGTTATGAGAGCACTGACACCCTTTATAATCTCCTCATTCATGTCGACGAGGCTTGCCTATCATTAAAAGTTCTCAGGAGAGAGCCTCGTCTGCGAGCTGTTGTGCATCTTTTCAAAGTGACCAGGTACAGCCTCGATCGTGATAGAAAAGAAGTGAATGGACTGAGAGGCGACTGCAATTTTTGGACCCCATCAAACATCGTTCTGAATTTTTTTATAGAAATTGGAGAAAAGTGAGTAGATTACGAATTCACTGGTCTGCCGTGGCAAAAATGGCCGAAACTAGTCAAAAATCGACTTTTGATAAGTTGAACTAAATCCAATTGCCAAATGCGCCATAACTTGCCAAATAATGCGTATTTTCTTATTTGGTAAGCCTCACTCTTTAATTTTCAATTAAGAAGGTTGCAGACGATTCGGATGTGTGGGTATGACTTACTTGCATCTTTCACAAATGAGCCAAATTGGCAATAAACATTACGTCACTGATGACGTAACTGATGTCGTCAATTTGGCTTACTTTTAAAAGATACAAGTTTTCCGAGCCAGCGATCAGAAATCGTTTACGCTTTATCTCATTGAAAATCAAAATACAATGAGTTGCCAGATGAAAAAGTTTGTTATCTTTTTGGCAAGTTATGATATATTTGGCAATTGGATTTTAGTTCAATTCATTCCAAGTCGATTCTTGATCAGTTTCGGCCATTTTTGCAACGGCAGACCAGTGGATTCGTAATCTACCTTCTTTTCTCTAATTTCTATAAAAAATTCGGAATGATGTTCGATGATGTCCAAAAATTGCAGTCGCCTCTCGGACTAGAAGAGTTCTAGGGCTGATTGGAGGGGGGAAAAACAGAACCCCCTTGAAAGACCTTCCACGTACGTAATAACCCAACTACAAACAACAGATAATAACCAGCGGTGCAGCGTAGCCCTCATGGTAGCTCTTCCGACAGATAATCTCCGATTCAACCAACCTTGAAATTCGGTATTTACTGACGCTTGTCCTACCCAAATTGGACTTTTTTGTCAGTTTGCTTCAAAATAATTCATTAAATACATCGCAATCAGTCCGTAAGCATTTAATTCCGTCCCCACAGTTAGAACCCAACCGTTAAACGTCGTGACGTTTTCCTTCTTGGAAAGGCTTCCACAGAACAATTACCATTTTATTTTAGGGAGAAGTAATTGCCGGGGCCGCAAAGTGAACTTGAAAATGTTCCAAAAGTGAGGATAGCTTTTGGGAAAACAAGCCACGTCGGAGAGTTTAAACACTCTCAGCTTATGTAATGCAATCAATCTAAATGAGGGACACGAGAGCTTTTAATTTCTAAGTTTCATTTCGGAAGTCCGCCAATCTTCAGAGAGAAACAAAAAACATCCGTTTTTCCCAGTGTCTTCTGGGATACCTCCGTCTTTTTAGCTTCCAGGGTCAAACATGTATTTCAATGTCATCAGTCTCGTCTATCTTAAAGAGTGTTCTAATTAAACATTTAAACAAAGTTACTCATGAATTTGGATTAGGCGTGGATCCAGTTTAAAAATCTCAGAAATGACACTTGCGTATATTGTAGCCTTGCTTGAGCAGACGTTTAAGATTTTCACACGAATAAATTTTATTTATTTAAAATAAAAAAAACCTCACAAATTGTCATTGCACACATTTATTTTTAAAGGGGTACGTTCAGTAACATATTCCTTTTGTTATCCCTTATTTCTGTCTCTCCATTTCAATTTGATGATTCCTGATAAAAGTAGTCAATTTTTTTTTTAGTTTCATCTTTGGTCAAATTAATTCTTTCCTAACAACACTGATTTACAAATAATTTTAAAGTATATTAGTTTTTTCAACTTTATAGTTAAGTATAAATTTACAAAGTAATTGCGCAAGGTGACTATAATTTTAAATTTTCAAAAAGCTGTAAAGAAACAATGGCCGAACTGAAGTTTGACCTGAACATACGCGAAGAAGGGGCGAAACGGTATAGTATAAGAAAAAAATAAAGATCAAGAAGAGAGCGAAGAATGCGAAAACAGCATTTTAGTTTAGTTTATTGTATTTGTAATTTTACTAAATTGAAATAGAATTTCAAGTTATCCCGTAGACTATGTTGATTTGTCTAAAAGAGGGACTATACTATTTTGGTTCCAACGCTTGGTCGACTATGTTTGACGAACTTTTTGTTACGACAAATAGGTCGATAGTTTAATAAGTGTGATCCCATGGATATGTATTAAAACTGTCAACTGTTGACGAAATTTTGTTGATGGTCGACTTTGAGAACTACAGGATTAGCAACCTACTTTAGTTCTTGAATTTAAATTACTATTTTGTTTTAAGAAAGTTTCAAACCATTATCAACAAGTTCAATTACCTGGATTTTTCTCGCAAAGCTCAATTTATTGGATTACAGTCCATACAATTTTTACATTTTATAACAATAATGATGATGATTGTATAATATTAATTTCAATAAATAGTTTATTTCGATTTGTAAAAAAGTTGACTACAAGAAAGAAATTCAACAATTGGCGAGATTCCCGCTACGACAAAAAGAAAAAAAAAAATAGCCCACGTGGTCCAGTGGTCGGTAAACTCATTAGTCAAAAGAAAAGATCCGCAGAACCACGATTAAAATTTCTTTTGAGAGCCAATTTTTGTTTCACGAACCATGTTTTTGAATCGGTTTAAACTAGCTTCTTACATTAAATAAAACCAGATATCATAATAATAATTTTATGAATCGACACATTTGACTGCATTCAAGTGGCTAAAGAACAGCATTCGCCTCGCGAGCCATGGTTTACCGACCACTGTTCTAGTAAAATATTTTTCTCTGTAGTAACCATTGAAAGCAAATGCAAAATCTAGACTATCCCAAAAAAAAAAAAAAAAAAAAAAAAAATAGTTATGAACGTTATTGGAATCTTCTTATCAAGGTCTATGAAAATTCCACGATTTTAGAGAAATGTATTTCAAAAATTGAAGAAATTAGATTTTTCTCATTCTATGGAAATTCGACGATTTTAGAGAAATTTATTTCAAATTGAAGAAATTAATTAGATTATTCTCATTCTATGGAAATTCGACGATTTTAAAGAAATTTATTTCAAATTGAAGAAATTAATTAGATTATTCTCATTCTATGGAAATTCGACGATATTAGAGAAATTTATTTCAAATTGAAGAAATTAATTAGATTATGCTTATTCTATGGAAATTCGACGAATTTAAAGAAATTTATTTAAAATTGAAGAAATTAATTAGATTATTCTCATTCTATGGAAACTCGACGATTTTAAAGAAATTTATTTAAAATTGAAGAAATTAATTTGATTATTTTCATTCTATGGAAATTCGGCGATTTTATAGAAATTTATTTCAAATTGAAGAAATTAATTAGATTATTCTCATTCTATGGAAATTCGACGATATTAGAGAAATTTATTTCAAATTGAAGAAATTAATTAGATTATGCTTATTTTATGGAAATTCGACGATTTTAGAGAAATTTATTTCAAATTGAAGAAATTAATTAGATTATTCTCATTCTATGGAAATTCGACGATTTTAAAGAAATTTATTTCAAATTGAAGAAATTAATTAGATTGTTTTCATTCTATGGAAATTCGGCGATTTTATAGAAATTTATTTCAAATTGAAGAAATTAATTAGATTATTCTCATTCTATGGAAATTCGACGATATTAGAGAAATTTATTTCAAATTGAAGAAATTAATTGAATTCTTCTCATCAAGTTCAAAGGAAATTCGACGATTTTAGAAACATTTATTTCTAATTGAAGAAATTGATCTTTAGAAAATAAACAATATTCACTGAAAATCAAAAGAATTTGGATGAATTGCATATAGATTTTGCGTACTTGCTAAAGGTATACAACTTTAAAATTTTATCGGCCAAGCACAATTTCAGCAGTATTTTCTCGAGAGCCGCGTTCTCTATTTGGTAAGAAAATCCCCCAAGTTGGCGACTGAAACTAAGTAGGAATTAGCCCACAAGCTAACTCACAGTGACATCCTAAAAGCTGGCAAGTGAACTTGGCTCGGAATCTTAACATCCCTACCACTCAAAACCACTTTCATAACACAACTTGCATTAACTCAAACCTGGTAAACAGGACACAAAACACTTCCATTTACAACAGCTAGGAATTTTTTGTTGTGAATTGAAAACTTGCTCTGGCGACTAGCAGGCGACCACAAAAGTCGAAGTCAACAACTTGTGGAATCCCCTTCTTGCCTAAATAAAAGATAGATCTTCTGAAGAGAAAGCCTTCTGAAGCGGTCTATTTATAATTCTTTACTAGAGTTGATCCAAGGAGGTGTTTACATGCCTAACGTGCTGCGAGAGGCCTGTTCTTAAGGGTATTTTTACACTCGGATGGGGTGATGTGTTTGTGAAATACCTGGGTCTGGAATCTGTGCTTGGCCCTTGTTTACTACTTCAGGTGAGTGAAATGGTACTGGGAGTGAGAAAGAGTTGATGGTATTTTTTTTCCCCCTCCGCCTTCTTTCTTCGGATGGTGATGCAATCTGGCGAGCTTTTGTACGTGGAGAGGGTTTATCGGTGTTCGAAAACACCATTAAGGCGCTGAAGAAAATGTAAACGCACATGAAAAAAAAAACATCTCAAAGTAAACGCTTGAACATACGTGCCTTTTGGCGCGGACTAAGGATTTGCTCTCTTTTGACGTCCTTATTTGGATCATAGGTGAAAATTGCTTTAAAAAAAAATACACAGTAAAAATTCCACGATTTCTTATCGATTTTTCAGAGTTGTATATAGTCGAGCGCACTCTTTTGTCAATGGTCATTGCCAGCACTGGGAAAGAAAATAATATTTTAAATAAGGGGAAGTAATAAAGGTGCCATTACTCTCTATGGTGCAACTCGTGTTATTATGGAATAAAACACGGAGTTCCATTAATCACGTGATTTTTGTGTTACCAAGCAGGCGCCATCTTTGTACGGTGTTGTGGTGTTTAGTTAAAAGGGGAAATATATGAGGCGTTGCGGATACGAAATACAAATTGAACATAGGGTAAACAAAAATTGTCGGCAGCCAAATCTAGACTCCTCACAGATTCTACAGATATAATATTTTTGTTGAGTTCGCTCTTCTTTCCCTCTCAAAATGCGCAGAAAATGGTACCAAGCATGGGGAAATCAATACATGGAAAACTTTTCAAATGCGTTTTTCTGACAACCACCTTTTGTTGAGTTCACCTTTCGTATCCCCAACGCCTCAATCAAAGACGAACATTTTAAAATGAATCAATGGTGATTTGGCACGGAACTCTCAGTGTGCAAGTATTTATATTTGAGTAGTTAAATTACTTAACCCGTTAAAGAGACTTTGAAATGAATTAACAGTCATTGTTTTTAACTTTTACCTTGTTTATTTAGATCATTTAAGATATATTTTGAATTTTTCAGATTTTTTGGAAAAATTATTTTTTGATTATTAAAAAACACTAAGTGGAATCACAATCGCAATTTATTAACAAAAAAAAAAAAAAAAAAAAAAAAAAAATCCGATCGGCAAGTTTTCTTGCCAGACGTCGTTAATGTGTTAGTTAAAAGATTTTTTCGTTTAATATTAGTAGTAATATCAGTAAGGTGCATTTTACTCTCGAGTTTTTAGGTTCTTTTTATTATTTAAACAATTACTATTACCCAATAATAAAAAAAACCGTGATGTTTGAATTGCGTATTTTTATTTTTCTCAAATACACATATCAGATAATATATGAAAATAGCCAAATGACTTACGACAATCATTATTTAAGTAAAAAACAAACGGCAACCCAAGCCCAGAATGGTCTTAAATAAAAATTAACAAACATATGACTTCAAAAACTTTTATAATTTTTTTTTTTTTTACATAAAGAAAAAAAAAAAAAAAAAAAAAAAAAAATAGTGGGTGCTTACAGTCCTTTCAAAGTCTCTCGGCACGCCACTGACTTTCAAAAAACAACTCTTCCGTCGAGCCGGAGTCGAACCAGCGACCTATGGATTTCAGCATTTATCATCTACAGTCCACCGCTCTGCCAACTGAGCTATCGACGGACACGCAAAACCAGTTCGAATAGATTTTTTTGACTGATAAAAAATGTGCCACATCTGGATGAAAGTAACAGCATAGTTCGTGTTCATAGACATGAATGGTTGATTCCAAAAGAAGGCAAATTTTAAAGAAACCTATATTAGCATCTAAACCGAGAATGCTTGCATAAAATCGTAGAAGATTTTTGTAGCCATAACAGATCAATTTTAAATTTTCCTTTCCTAAATGTAATTTTGATATTGAATATTAAAATTTTATTTTCGTGTTGAGGGAAAAATCACTTATGACTAAATGCAAGAGAGGACTACTGAACTTAAAATTAATTAAATTAGCTAAATTAATAAAATAAAATAAATAAATAAATTAATTAATTAATTAAATTAAATAGATTAAAGTAATGAATGAATACATAATAGAATCCTGGGAATTTATATACATCTATAAAACTTTGTAAGTGAATTTTATAAGTGATTCCCACGAAGGTAGAAGGCTGAAATTTGGCACATGTATTCCTGAGTTAATTTGAACCTTGTTTGTGTCTATGAGTGTCGTGACTAATGCGAATTCTTATGAACACAATTTTAATACGGTGTTGTTGTTTTTTATGATAAAAGGGGTGAAAAAACGTATACTCATTACGTTGAATCTACGAAACAAATTTGAACAGGTTTTTTTTTTACGTGGGTTTCTTGACCAATCAGATTAAGAGGAACGCAATTTTTTCGTTAATTCAACGTGTTTGCATTCTCAAAGTTAATTGCATGTCACTTTTAGAATTAAGTATTTTAGTTAATTTCTTAAAATTATACCCCCGCTTAATGTTTATTCTGACAACCGATCATACAGCTAGTATGAAATATATTTGTAATAAGATTATATGGACAGCTTTATGCGAATAGCAGGCAAAAGACACACTGTTCGAAATTGAGTTTTAGCAATGCTGTAAGCAGTCATCAATATCGATTAATCTCAAGTAATTTTAGTTCATAATTATCAAATCATAAGTTAGAGAAATGTCAACCTGTCTTTGCTCCATAGTCCTAATACTTCCTTTTTGTCGACCTCAATATCTTATTAACTACAGCTATAAAATAATCATTGATACAATTAAGCGAAAATAACTGGGAGTTTTTTATTCATATTTCAAAAGGTTTTTATAAGCTTGCTTATAAAAACTTTAAAATAATTATAACAGATACACGAATCATTTTTCCTCCAAATTTTGGTCAAGATTTTTTTTTTTTCACTTATTATAACTGGTGTACAAATTCACTCCTTTCAAAGCAATACTTCGGTAGATGTTGTGACCGAAAAAGAGGAAGAATTAAGACTTCGGAGAATTGGCGTGCTGAAGATTCTTCCTAAGCTTCTCTCAGGTACCAGTGAGGGCTAATTAGGCCAATAGGCTTAATAAGTTGCAATTGCACTTAAAATTGTCAAATGCATATAAAGGATTTATATTGAAAACTTTGTTTGTATGGGTTATATTATTTAGTAGTCCAAATCCCTCTCACGACCACTCTGTTATAATTCGGACCAATAAATGATTCTTATGAATAAGATTTTAATCTGAAAATAATAATAATAATAAAAGATTTCTTTTGTTCATACATGACTTTTTTCAAAAATGATGATTGGCGCATTTTGGCCCTAGTGTTGCTCTTGCGCCAGGAAAAGAAATTCAACTAACCAACCAAAAAAGAGGATTATCTTCTTATACTCCGCAGCTTTTATGTGACTAACTGGTCGTTGTGACATAATCGAAGCACTGAATACATTACAGTCTGAATCTGATTCATATATAATCACCATTGGAACGTAGAGCAATACCTGGCCACATACACACAAAGCGTCACTAAACGAACACGCAGTGAAATAAATTAACAGTAAATTGTCAAAAATAAAACAACACGATGTCGAAACTTGCACCTGCGAAGTCATATTTCAATATCAAGGAATAATCTCGGTTATTAATTTACTCTCCAACCCAGAATAATTGGGTTTAACAGAGCACTAAACTCGAAGGACATAGAGGGCAACCTTAAAATTACCTTCATTCGAATTAGTCGTCTGTGTTCACACTGTTGCCAGCCGCATCGACAGAAATAAAGGAACGAATCATGCTGTACTTATGATTGGAAAATACGCCCATAAAGAAGAATACGTTGATCAATTTTCCCTTGCTTGACCTTGAATCGTGACCAATCGATTTTTAGCTGCTCTTTGTTCTTCGGCCTTTATTCTAATAGGCAGTATACAGAAGTGGCAGAAATCAATTAAAGCAAGTTTTCGAACAGCGGAATCGTTCCTTTTGTAGCTACTGGAATTAAATTCGTTCTGTTGAGTTATTCGCGAATTATACTTATCTTTGCGGTTACATGGCATGAAGTAGAATGAGTTAAATCAATTATTATAAATATATTTTTTAGTTTTGTCTTATTCTGTTTCACGCGACTATCACGTCATAATGCTATCAGAACTGAAAGAGATTGACTAACTTAGTTGATGCGGTTAGGCAATGGGATTGAATAACTTTTTATAAGGAATTATTATATAGTAGGCTGCGATATGATACACAACAAGGTTATTAGAGCAGCGAAAGTCACGTAATTGTTTCTCTATTATTTGAGGGACTGAAAAGCAAAGGGCTCTAAGTGACTTCCCTTAACTTTCGAGAAAATACACTTTACAGCTTCTTATTTATGTTTTAATTCTATGCAAACTAATGATATCTTCATTGCAGAGGTTAGTATTTGAACAACAAATAACTTCCAGACAAATTAATATAAATAAATAAAAAAAACTTTAAAGTGTATTTTCTCAAAAGTTAAGAAAAGCCATTTGGACCCCTTTGCTTCTCAGGCCCTCATTTATGATAAACAAACTCTGATAGTGCTAATTCAATACTTTCCCCCTGTGAGCGTTGAGTGGATGGATAGAATACATTTAATACTTGTATGAGGTGTGATTATTCAAAATCTGTATTTTACACTGCACATTCGACACACTTTTGGGTTTGAAGTTAAGTTTCTGGTATACTGATGAAGTTAAAAGATAATAACTATTCGAGCCTTGGTCTGGAGGGGATAGAAGATGCTTGATTCCTGGGGAGGGATGAAGAGAGAGAGAGAGAGCATTTGTCTTTGTAAAAGAGCACTGCCGTTGAGCTGAGCAATTTGGAAAGGTATGTAAGTCATTTTTTGTTGTTAGGGAATGGTCAAGAAAGTAACCAGATCACCAACTTCCAACATTATTTTTATATTCCCCTGTGATTGTTTGGATCTGTATGAATACCGATTATTACTGAAACTTTTATATTCATTGAGTGTCTTATGCGATGATAAGACTCAATTGATAATTGCTAGAGAAAGTTGGATTAAAATGCAATACCGTTCTTTGCCATCGAGAGATACCTACGAAGTTTCGTGGCAAGTAATTAACAACGTTTCAGTCTTGTGACCGACTCCTTGGTTAAGCAAAGTACAGAGGGCTCTGTTCCCTTTTCCAAAATTGTCTTTTAATTTGTGTTTAATTCCTGGTAGTAAAATTGTTCAACGTTTTATCGTACCAGGCGCGTAAACAGGGGGTGAGATAAGGGGATATATCCCCTCCCGAAATTATTGAGTATGAATTGAGTGTATGAATTTAACACATCGATATTTTCTATCATTTTTCTAAACACATGAAGTTTCATGCTTCAAGTGAAACCATGATAATTTGGTAAAGGAGATTAAAAATTTCAAATTAAGACATTCCTTATCAACATTAGTGACCACTTGAAAAATTAAACTAAATTGTAGTAAACATTTTCTTTGGATACAAATCATAGGTTTAGTCCTAGGCTGCGTTTTTATGCAAAGCCCCAATTTTTAAATTATTTAATTAATATATTCCATGCTAAGAGGTCTTTTTTTTTGTCTATATTGAAGGATTTCATCACCAGGCCAATGATGTACTTGCAATCATTCGCTAACGTTAGCAAACAGATCGCAACGTTCTGGCCTATGTTTTGTATTAAAAGTTGTTGTTGTTGTTTCTGAAAGTGCTCCTTATTGATTTCTAATGCAAACCTAACTGATTACGTAGTTTTGATACGTAATAAATTATTGGATTCGAGCAAATTTTTACTTGCTTTAAAGGGCACAAAGAAAAATTCCCATGTATAATTATTAATTATGTCTATGCAAGATTGAATTTAGAAATTAAATTTCATAACACTGCATTTGATTTCATATCCCCTCCCGAATTAATTTTCTGGCAACGCCATCGTACACTTGGTGGAAAAATTATACAACTCAAATTTGTTTATTTCGAGTAAAAGTGCGCACAGAATAACAGACTGCATATTCTTGAAGCTGATAGAAAGGCACAAGATTGTTTACAAGTTAGATTCAAGTTGAAAATTACCTATGCCATTTTTCCAGTTTCCAGTCTATGTAGTTTATAATTCTGTACACACTTTAACTCAATTAATGAAGAATTTTGGGTAGTGTCACTGTTGTACAAATGAAGCGATGTGTTCTGGGGATTGCTTCAGACACAACGTTTGTTGATAACTGCAACTTTCGTATTTTTGAAGCTCGTTGAACTTATTACCAAAATACGTTAACAAACCCCTAATCTAAGAACCGACACAATTGTAAAGTAATCATGCATTTAATACCCTTTTAACATACATACCTGTCTCATGCATTGCTACAAACCCAATACTTATATGCAGATCAGAGATATACGCAATATACAAGTCCCCCTCTAGATTGATGATACCTGATATAACATTTTAACCCGAGCATACTTTGGGCATGTGTTCTTTATAGAACTCGAGGCACGATTACAGATTCCATGCGACTTCTTAATCAACCCACACAATTCCTTGTCTCTCGAGGGTTAAAAACAAGATGGCGTGTTGCACGAAGCAACAGAACTCATTAATAATAAAAGACTTGTGTCAGGATCAAGGCTCGTTGATATTCATAACAGGGAATGTGGCAAGGAAACGTCTTTTAATAGAATTTTGTACAGATTTTAGCGGGCTTTTCGGTGTTTGCCAGTAATAGGGAAACAATTATTATTATTTTTTTTTGGTGGGGGGGGGGGGGATGTTAATTTGAGTTTGCAAAGACTTTGGAGCGTTTTAGGGCGAGACACATAAGCACGAACATCTTAAATGAAGGATGTGTAGAGTTTATTGCTGTGTTTAGACTTGCAACAAAAAGGAATAAATGTTCATCGATATTTTACTAAAGAGCTATCTAGAATAAAACTCTGTACAACAAGGATGTAAAGAACTTTTTATTGTTGGTTTTGAACAGATTTTGGAGACCTGAACTTGGTCGTTTGTTTCCTTTCATACTCAATGAGAGGAAATGTAATTGAAGTTGTCCATAAGAAGATCCATCAAAGTTTAAAAAAAACAAAAACAAAAAAACCAAAACAAAAAAACCACACATTTAGTTTAATATGACAGAGACAGCTACTTTAGGTATTTTGAAGGGGCTCTGATTGATCTTCCTCTGAGAATGACGAACGTACCATTCGAAACTGCCTGAGAACGTCAACAGATGGCACTGTTAGTTCGATAAATACAAAAAAAAAATCTGATGATTTTTTTTTATGGTCCCAAAAGAGGATATCCTAGTAAGGATCATTTCCCTTTACTCGCTATGTTACAATCTTCTAGCCCACTTCATTTCAAAACTACTTTGAATAAAACCTTGAAATTTGGTAAGTAGGTATGAAAATGATCATTTAATGAAATTAAATAAGTTGTTATCATTCAATGTTCATCTATTATAAATGAAAATTAAAAACAAGTAAAAAGGAAGCAAGTATGGAGAAACACAAGGTAAACATACATAGACACATCTTAAATTTTATGAAAACTTTTCATTTATTGAATATTAAAAATTACGTGTAAGTATATTAAAATGTCAAGACGAACATTGGATGTAATTTAAAGTTCCATTTTAACATTCACGTTGAAAAATATTGGTATTGTATTAACATTTTTTAAAGGCGGAAAATCTAGAAAATTACAAGCTTGCTGCTGCAAAAAATTGCACAGAAATAAGTGCAATTTATTTCAAATAAAAAAAACTACAAGATTTGTACGCATTTCGCCAAAATATGATTGATTTGACCGAAAAGAGATAGACTAATAACTTCATAAATATTTTTCTGCGCTAGGTACCTTTCCCTTTCTCCACATAGTGTAAGCTACAAAAGTCATTGTTATATATGCAAGAACCACTTTTCATCATGTATGAAAGTACGGCTTTTTCCATCGCAAATGCAATTAACTTTTTAATCATGTATGCATGTATGACTTTTCCCATCTTTCATCATGTAAAATTATGACTTATTTTTAACATGGACACACTTCTTGTATTTAACATATGTAACTCCTCTTAACATCACCTTGTATCCAAAGAAGGCATTGCACTTTTCACTCAAATTGTTAAAATACCACCCTAGAAATTTCCAATGGAAGTTTCCACTCAAACGTAGAAGGATCCTTGATGTACGCCTTTGTTTCTCCATTCGTTAGCTTCCCATTTCAACAAAAATACGCGGTAATCAGCTTCACTTTCATACAGTCTAGGATTCTGTGCACACTATATCAGGCGCACAACCAGAGGAGATAGGGTCAGACCAGACTATCAACTTATCTCATCTGCCATGAAATTGCTAATTAGTATTGCATTATTTATTTTGCGGCAATCTCAATTTTGTGGGATTCTGATAATTAAACGTTTGGTTCTTGGCGCAAGAATGTCAGTCTACTTCTATTCTAGAGGGTCAAAATAAGCAATTTTATTTAAAGTTGTTCCATAAGAAAAATATTTTATACTGCGCTACATAAAAATGGAAGAGCGAGATAATGTCATTAATTTTATTTAATAATTAATCAATTTTAATTATTTATATTTTTAACGAATATCCGTCTTTTAAATAATAGGCTTTATCATTACTTTTTTTAATGCGTAATTGCATTTCATTATAATTTTTTCGTTCATTCACTAAATAGCATTTGCCATTTTATATAATTCATAGGAAAACTATTTATTTCCCTATCAGTAAAAAAAACTTATATTGCATTATAAAAAAATACTTATAAAAAAAACTTATATTGCATACTTTAAAGAAAAAAGAGAAAAAAAAACGTGCTGCATTCAATAAATATTGTATTGAATGTCTGAATATATAGAATGTCGGCGGTTCATAATACATGTATGATAATATATACAAAGTTTTGATATCTGTAAATTTCTACATGCTAAATGCTGCTCTAAGCAGTGTTGGTTTATTGATAATCAACCTGTGCAAAAATCTAGTGATTTTGCTGATAGGGATTTACCTTCAAAAAATCCATTCAAACACAAAAACCCACTTGTAAATTTTTTTTTTTTTTTCTCTCTTCCAGGTTTAAACCAACAACGACATAGGATGTCGAGTATCCGGTGAAAACCAGTTTGCAACAAAAAGAGAAGCTTTTAATGAAATCATGAATAATAGCATCCACAAAAGAAAGAACCAAAAAATAAAAAAAATAAAAAATATAAAAAAAAATCTCCGATAGAATCTCTCTGAGAGTTACTCATTATTTTCTTGTCACGTCTTTTTATGCCCATTAACTTCTCGTACTGTTGTTTGTCTCGGTTTTTTTTTAGTGGAAAAATACCGGAGGTGTTCGTCGATTGCATCAGAGTGGGACTTATAAAATATGACATGCTTGCATTGCAGTGTATATAACAGAACTTAACCTAAAAACCTGAATCATGTTGTGGAATTTAATTTGTGTTGTTGGAAATTGTTGTGGAATTTAAAATGTTTAATGGAACATTACCTCTTCACTAGATTTGAGTTAATTTTTATCGCTATTTTTACTTTCAATTACATATATGTTAACAAAGGGTAATGAAAGTATTGTTTTCGGTAAAAAAAAATTTCAATTTTTTTTGCTTGTTTCTCCACATTTTGGAACATTCTGACTTCAAAAAATGGTCAAGAAAAAATGTCTGTCTGTGTGTATGTAGTCAGGATTACTCCCGAGCGAATTGACCTACGATGTTCAAATTTGGTGTACAGGTTAAGGTGGCCATTGGACCCGTATTTAAAGTTTTCGTTTCTATTACGCATGAGTAAACATGAAAAAAATCATGTTTTTCAGCAATTGCTAAAAAACGACTTTAACGATTTTGATCAATATCTCTATAGTAATGTCTAAGGTGTTTTAAGCCGACCAAACGGTATAGTGGTTAGCGTGCTGGCTTCTAGACCGCGAGGTTGCGGGTTCGAGTCCCGTGTTAGGCATGGGTGTTTGTAAATGTATGTTGGCTTGTCTAATGACGAATGTTTCGGCGCATTATAGCCCTCGTGTTGCTGACGGCGCCAGATAATCTGAATACAACCAACTAAGGTGTTTTAAACATCCTGACCTCTGAAATTCCCGTAAAAACGTTTTAAAAGTGTAAAAAGTTGAAAACGAGTGCCTTCAACACTGAGTTCTCTTTCCTTAAGCACTTACAAGAAAGAATAATGTAAGAATTATCGAAAAGTATATCGCCAAGTTCGCCATTTTTTTTCAAATAAACGAAAGTATGAAAATAGTAATAACAATATTTCACGTTAAATGTAAATGTAGTAACCAGTATTGTAGTGTAATTACAAGTTATGCGATGCTCCACACCCCTGGTTTAATTCATGATAAATTTTCTTCTTTTGCACCGTTTTTCATAAATTTTGTGGGAAAATACTGAAAATTTCGTCACCCACAAATGAATTCCGTAAAACTTTCCATCAATGTAAATTGGAAACATTAACTCAACTAAAAGTTCGATTGCACTAAAAGGCATCCACATACATTTCATTTGCAGTCAAGTCTAGATACCAATCATGGACGCGAATAGGATTATTTACAGGGGAGCGCAGATCGTACACAAGAGGGGGTAAAAGGGGGGGGGGGTATAGCCGTTAAATTTTGTCTAAACCTTGAATTACTTGAATAAATTCAATGTATTAATTTTCTTTTAAAATGAAAAATTTAAAATTCATATTTCTTTTTTTGCTTTTAGGACTTTTCTCTATTTTATTTTTAATTTGCAAACGGTAGATGGGGGGGGGGGGGGAGGCAAGTGCATTCCAGACCCTCCTTGTTTGCACCCCTGATGCCAAGCAATGTTCGGTGAGTGGACATTCAACGATAAAAGTCTTCCTTTGTTAAGATTTACTACATATATAATAAAAAAAACAATTTTAGTTTGAGATTTTTTGGTGTGTATAGTTCCACGCTCATAACTCCTGTCAGACTGGGTTGGAGATTAGAAACAACAACAACTTCGGGTTGAATTTTAATGTGAGAATTCATCTCGACGAGACCTTCCATTTGACCTATTGCACGTACTTGGACTAATTGTAGTTTTGTCTCGGAAAGTTGATCTCATACAGGCATGGGCTTTGTGGAAGCTTCTCAATACATTACTGTAATTTAGAAGCTAAAACTACAACTAGTACAAGTTTCTTTAAAGATAACGTCCCATATAGCACACATTCTCCGAGTGAGATCCCTAGGAAGTCCCCAGCCATCCCCGGCACACCGAAGGACTTCCTCGGGACTTCTCTGGGAGGATGTGTGCTATTTGGGACTTTTCAATACATACAGGGTGATCATTCAACTTTCAAAAAGCTGTATAAAAAAGAGCCACTTGCCCAGTGGTAGAAGGGATGGGGGAAAAAGTGGGGGGATGCGTAAAAGTTGGTGAGAAGTGCAAGCACCCCCCCCCCCCCCATCCCAACGATAAATTTTAAAATACCCTGTCTTATATTAAAAATATTAACTAGGAAGGAAATAATTTATACTTCCTAACACTAACATTGAACAAGGGTTGAAAATTAATTCTTATTTTAATGAATCTTCTGCGACTTAGTTTTTTTACTTGGAAGTAAGAGATAAAGTGAAGTAATAACTCATAATTACATACATAACTGTTTATTTAGATTTAAAAAATGCTTCTAAATGTGCATACTTTCATATTAAATTAATAGAGATCTTAAAAAAAAAATATTTAGTTCGTCTCTGTATGAAAGAAGAATAGAAATTTAAATTAAAGTTTCCCCAAAGCTGAAAGTTGACCAAGAGTAACAGTATCTATAATGATAAAACAAGCTGTGTGTCTGTCTGCGGATCTATAGAAACCTACTTAAAATTGGAGTAGAACTCTGAAATTTTCAGCATAAGTAGTTTTGGCCTTCTAATTGTATACATGTCAAACAGAATGTTAACATTTTTATTAGTTCTTTTTTAATTTTTTTTTTTTTTACAAAGTGATTTCAAATAGAGATACAGCTCTGAAATTTTCAACATAAGTAGTTTTAGCCTTCTAATTGAACTTTTGAAAAACAGAATGGTAAAATTTTAATTAGTTCTTTTTTAACTATTTTTTTTTAATTAATTAATAAATATTTTACAAAACGATTTCTAATAGGTCCACAGCGCTGAAATTTTCTACAGAAGTAGTTTTGGCATTCTAATTGGAGTATTGACAAAAAGAATGGTACAATTTTAATTTGTTTTTTGATCATTTTTTTTAATTAATATTTTTACAAAAAGCGTCTTCTAATTGGCCTAGAGTTCTGAAAGTTTCAACATAAGTAGTTTTGGCCCTCTAATTTTGCTTTTCACATACACGTGTTAAAATAATCTTAAAGGGGTGTTGTATTATTGTATTAACGGGAATTTTTTGTGTGTCTCGACAGGGAAGGGGCTTCTAATATTAAGGCTTTACTTAGCAATTAGATTTTAGTAAGTTAAGCGAGCTTATGCTTACGCAACAATGAACCTTTCAGAGAGAGAAGAGAGAGCCAGCCTATTCTTGCATAGTAATGAACTTTTCAGCGAACGAAGCTAGCTTGATTTGGCGAAGCGATGAACCTTTCTGCGAGCGAAGTGCCAAAAACTGGGACCTATACACCAATGACAGATTTCCGCAAAGCGAGGCCTCACATCTAGCTAAAATATTACACATGTTAAAATTTCGTAGCGAAGCAAGGATAGTCAGTATGTTTGTTTATAAAAATACTTATATCTTCATACAAAGTAGTATAATACATTTTTATAGAAATATGATAAATACCATAAATAGATTTAATTTTTACATTTGAAAATTTTAAATCACTTTTTCTCAGTGTCTCTACATTTAAAGGTTAATGTTATTTTTCTTTAGTAGTTTTTAGACGGATTGACTGTTTATAAAAGTGTGTGAGGGGGGGGGGGGGGATTTCAGCGGTTTTAGAAGTGGGCCGATTCATGGGAGTTTTCTTGAAAAGTGAGGGGAAGTGCCACCCCGCGTCTACCCACACTTGTAGCACTGCACTGGCCAGACTTATCTAAAATTTGACTGGAATAATACGCAAAGTAGGGGGAAATGATATGGTGTAGCTATAAGAAAAATAAATTATTTTGACTTTTTTTTCTTTTTTTTTCCTTGTGCCATACCATTTTTCCTTCCTTCGCGTATATTCGAGTCAAATTTCAGATTATTTTAACCAGTGATTCTTTTTTATACAGTTTTTTTAAAGTTAGACTTTAATTTTAATTTATAAAAACCTTGTAATATAGGATGACCCTGCCAGTGATTGATAACCTTCCAGTAGTTGTTCAAATTTGTGAACACGTCATAAAAATACGGAAATGAGTTTTACTCGTGGCATTAGACATAATATTTTTCTTTGTATGTTTTCACATTGATTTGGGCTGTCTGCTACTGAACAAGCCATTGGGAAATGTTATTGTCCGAGATTTCCGAGTCTTCGAAGTGTTGCAATTAGTTGCTTATAAGTACATATAACTTATAAAGAAAAATTATCCACTTGCATCATGCATTTTATAAGCAATACTTTCAGTACTTTTACTTTTGCCAAACCATAAGGAAATGTTTGGTCTGATCTCGAAGTACTCGAAAAACTACAAATTCAAATAAAATATTGAAACTATTTTTTGTTGTTTTATTTTTAGCAGATTTCATTCATCCTCATGAAAGAACAATCATGAAGGTTTGTAGTAATTACGTTATCAGTTTAATTCTAAATCTTTAAGTAGACGAGCCATGAAAAAGTAGCCAGCACTGACTTAATTTTATGAATTGGCGGTGTCACCCTAAGAGTAAAAATATCACTCAAAATGTTAAATTCAATTTTAAAATAATAAATTACATCTTTCAAAAACAATAAGATCCATTTCACGTGGCATTGCAGATCAAAGTATTGCGAATATTCTTTTTAAATATTGTTCAATCCCAATATTTATAGAATACATGACGATTCATTTCTTCAATTTTCGAAATAGTCCTTTTTCTTTTTTTGAAATAATGAAATCGACCAATCAGCTCACTACAAAAGAGTTTAAGGAAGAACTCCGGATTAGTATACTTTTTAATATATCACAGACTAAATATGTTCTACCCATTTTAGAAATTTTTTCCTTACACAAATCGTGAAGTGTTTAACGTTCCTTTGCCATATAACTGATCGTTACACCATTTCAACAGCCATAAAAATATTTTAAAGCTCCTTTTAAGAACGACGTCAAATGTTCTCACCAATTATCGCTGACTAAAATCAAAAATCACATGTTACAAGACATTGTTTAACGTTAGATCAAAGATCACGAGCCCAATTCCAAAATAAAACTGATTTACAGCAGGACCTTTGAATAGAATTAGTTTCGGTTTTATGTCTTCTCCGCGACCGTAAAAGGGTTAAAAAAGAGGGGAAACCTTCCCAATATATGCAATAACATCAGGTGTTAGATAATAAACCGTGCTTTCTGAGACCTTCAGAGCTTCTATTTTTGTAGCGCACAAACAAACGAAGGTGACTTTAACCACGAGTCCATTTTAGTGACACTTGATACTAAATTTAAGTGGGCAGCGCGCATGACAGCCTTATTAATGAGACATGGCCGGTTCCAACCGGTTTTGACATCTGTATTCAGCCATCTGTTGAATAGCTTTTTACTTAAAATGGTGTACTTGTTATTTAATCCGCAGATTGATAACTGTGTTTATCTTCATCGATTTCGATTGGTAATTAACATGTTTACGACTTGTTTTAAGAGTAGGGAACTGATTTGAAGTTATGTTCCTTGATAGTTATACTGGTATTTTAATAGTTATTATTACAAGTACGCTTGTTCATACATAGTTTGAATCTGAAATAGACTTAGACACACGGAAAAAACTTTTCTTGAACGTAAATCTGAATAAAGCAATAAATGTTTCAGTATCTTGGCGACAATCTTGTTTTGTTAAATAAACGACCATGAAATAAAGATAAAAAACATAGGTCAAACGCATACCCATCCTTCCTTATGTCCTAGGATAAAAATAAGATTCCCCTTAGTGAAATTATGACTTTGTTAGGAATTGGTTAGTTTGTACGCTCAACGACCTATTAATATGCGAACGACAGCTAATTAGGCCGGGACCTATAGATTAACGTGAATTTCAATCACAGCGAACATCCTATGCCTAATTCATGATTCAGACCCGGCACCTTTGGCATGCGAGGCCAGAGCGCTAATCCCACAGACACAGGTGGACACTTTGTTAAGAAAGTTTCACACACGTAATACTGAGTTTTCAAGCTAAGAAAATTACATCCGAAACTAATCAAAAAGTTATTGTAATGAAGTTGGAGAAAAATTGTACATTACAAAGTTGCAGAACCCGTTTTTGGCGCATAACTTTGCGGCGTATTCCTCAATCGAAATCAGGTGTTTAACTTTGTTTAGATAATAATTCTTATAATGAATCCCCCTCCCTACCCACACATGGGTTTTCATAATACTCTTAACGGTATTACAATTTCGTCCCAAAATTTTACAGAAAGTGTTTTTGTTATACAACACAAAGTACAAATAACAGATCAAACTTCTATGCACTGGAGTAATCTTTTGCATAGCGGTAGAGTATCTGTCTACGGATCTAGGAGTCGCTGGTTCGACTCCCGTTAGCGCACATCGCTACAAGAGGAAGTCCTAGTAAAGATCATTCTCTATACTCGCTATGTTACAATCTTCTAGCCCATTGCATTTAGATACTACTTTCTATAAAACCTTGACATTCGAAGAATAGGTACGAAAATGATCCCTTAATGAAATGACATAAATTAAAAACTCAAAAATCATCTAATATATTTTATTTTGTATTTGAAATCCTCATGCCAATGTATATGCAGTGGCTCCACCTGGTTTTGTATTTTGATATTTTAATATTCATTTATAGCAGATAGCCATTGCATGAAAACCATTTTTGTCATTTCATTAGGAGATCTTTTTTCGTACCTACTCACCAAATTTCAAGGTTTTATACAAAGTAGTTTCTAAATGCACTGGGTTATAAGATTGTAACATAGCGAGTATAGAGAGTGATACTTTCTAGGAATTCCTCTTAAAGAATATAGTCGTACAACCAGATTTGATGGACAGTGGAACTGCTGCCTAAAGTGAATTTCGCGCATACCTGAGCTTTAAAAGTAGAAGCAAGTTTTTGATTATATTTGCATTGTTCAAATATTAAAATCGAGTTTATTTTCATGCAAATGAGTAATGAAACGTTAACGAAAAAAAAACGTGACTGGAATTTCAATATTGAATGAAAAGGTGGAGTTGTAATATTTATGTAAACAAGGAAGGTATGCGAAAGTAAATGATTCCGCCGTTGAATCGCATGACACTGCATTTTCTAAAGTTCACAAGAAGCCGAGAGAGACATTTCCTACTCGTGCACTGCAACTCCAAGTAACAAGGAAATACTTGTACTTTCCAAACAAGGCCGTAGACATGTTTTTAATCAAATCTTCGACCATAACCCCCCCCCCCCCGAAAAAAATCCTGGCTACCGTAAGCTTTCCGAGTACTCAGTGGCAAACAGCCAGCTATACGTCGAAAAACTACATTTGTGCATATTAGTATTATTAGATTCATTAAAGGAAGGGCAATAGATTAGATTCAACCCTTTGAAATCGATAAGAAAATGATTTTGTACAAAGGACCTGTTATGGTTTAAAATGGCATACTTGTAAGTTATAAAATCCCCCTCTCCCCATAATGATTAGTAACCATTTGGGTATTTATGTTTTTAAACAGCAACTATTACCCTGGTCCTTAAGCCCAAAGGCATAGTTTTCAATTTATCAAAAGTATGGTTCGGTGCCCGTCTCTACTTAATGTTTGGGCATGCGCAGAATAGTCATTGTGTGGGCATGCACCTGCACCGCCTGTTTGTATGAAAAGAGATGTATGTTGATGTTGTTCAGTTGTATTGACGTATCGATGTTTTATAAAACTCAAATGAAAAAAAAAACTATGTAATGGGCTTGAACTTAAGGCCCAGGGTTAAACTGTGTATCGGCCCTAAGCCGAATATTTTATGTTTTATATTTCAATATTTTTACGATTATTCTTAAATGTGAACATTTAACCTTTTGTTCCTTCCATCTCTGGAAACTGTCCGCAAGCAGCACTTCCACAAATACATAGCACTTAATTTTTCATCTTGGAAGGATTAAGAAATAAGTTGTTCGTACAAATATAAACACACCCGAAAGCCTTCCAGTAAACTTGACCTTACCCATTAAATGAAAGAATATCAGATAGTTTTCTTCCTACACGTTCTACACCTACACTTTCATACCAAGAGTCTTTAATGCAGCTATAAAGTACGATAAATGATATTAGAATTCAGACGATGATGGAGAATAAGGTGTAAGAATATATACACGTCTTACAACATTTGAAACCATTTACTTGGAAAAACCGTAGGATAGAGTATAAAATGTCTTGTGCTTGGTAATCAGGAAAATTGCATGAATGTAGTCAGACTACTTTTTATGCAACAATAATTTAATTTGTGTGATAGGGATTTTAATGTACTGGCTATTTTCTGGAGCAAAAACTACACGAAGACTACACACCTATCTCTAACTGCAACTTCTGCACAGAAAATGCTTTGCCATTGACATGAAGTGGAAGAAGGCTTAACTATCACCCTGTTGGTTACCAAGGGAAATTAATCACACAATTAGATGAGGGACAGTATGACAGCTAATCAAGTATTGTCATCTGCTTCCAGAGCATTGATATCTAATTACAAGTTCTTGACAGTGCATGCTTGGTTATTGACTTGAAGCCGAAGAACGACACACCATTGAGATCAATATTAGCAACTTCCCTCTCCCCCCCCCCCCCCCAAAAAAAAAAAACATCTATTTAGAATATGTTGTTAACCATGTAAACCTATTGTAGCATAGATGGGAGGATGGAATATACAAATTGGGTTCATCTGCTTGCAGAGTACCGCTTATAAGCAACTCAGAAGCTGTAATTAAGGATTAGTGTTCCAGAGCAGAAACTATGAGCTATTCAGAAGTTACTTACTGTTAAGCAATCAGTGGTGCTACACTTCACATGATTATCTTTAGAAGAAGATGTAGATTTGGAGTTTTATGGAGAAAGGGATACAGGAGAACCAAACTGCGCATAACATCTACAATAACGCCTCAAATCTCAAATAGTTTATTTGTAATCTTAGTCAGTTGGTTGGTTGGTTGTATTCAGATTATCTGGCGCCGTCAGCAACACGAGGGCTATAATGCGCCGAAACATTCGTCATCAGACAAGCCAACATACATTTACAAACACCCATGCCTACACGGGACTCGAACCCGCAACCTCGCGGTCTAGAGGCTAGCACGCTAACCACTATACTGTTTGGTCGGCGTAATCTTAGTCAGATAATGTGAGGCATCAGCACTTGAGCTAGCACCTCTCTTTCTCTCTCCATATCCACACCACACCAACGAGAGAACATTGAGACCTATATGAATTTAACCCTTTGCGCTCGAGCTGCGCCTCTCAGGCCCCACATGATTGGATGCCGCAACACGAGAAGACTACTAGGTTTGATGCGGAAATTCGATGTAAGGCCAATGACAGTGTTTAGTTTCTATGAAGCGAATGATTAACCTCAAACCGAACCAAAAATGCCGCGAAATGTCTCGAGTTGCTGGTCCCTCCGCGCGAAAAAGGGCTCGAGTGCAAAGGGTTAAAGTGTAGATCACACCTTTAATTCTACACGCCAGTGTTACGGCAGTGAGCTGGTTCGATCTTCCGAACATGATACCAAGGGTTTAGATAACCAAACGAACCACGGGGGCCTTGACAAGATCTATATTTCTATCAGTCAGCTTGTGAAGATGGAAATGTCTTCAGGAAGGATGTTTAAGAGTCAACTGTGTCGAAGCGGAGAAAACCAGCACTAGACAGTCCGGCAATAAATATGAGTATGTCACTATTATCAGCGTGTACTCTCAGTTTGAAAACAGAGTGCAGAAAGCCGGCGGGACCTCATCACGTGATCTCTATGCTGCAGGGACAGCATTCAGCCGGTTCTTGTGCGCATGTAAGTTCAGTTTGAGTGATAGGGAATCAACTGTTAAATAAACCATCATAAGAAGCTTACTTAAAAAAAAGAAAAAAAAATGTAGCTATTTAAAAAAAAAAAGTGAAATGATTGTCCAGAGAAAGTTGTAAAACTTCTTTTGTCGGCTTCCAAGCGACTACGTGTTATTTCTTTGAACTACTTAAGGCTGATTTACACGTTGCCAGTGGCTGAAACACCAGCCGGTAACTTGATTGTAAGGTCACTGTCACTTGTTGATCAGAATACCAAATTTGCGTTTACACGGTGCCAGCGGCTTACGCAATCCAGTTATTTTGCACCGCCGGTCAGTGGTCAGTGCACTATAAACTTACGCCTATCAACTTGGAACTGGCGAAATATCATTACAATAAGTGTTACAGTTCTGTCTTAGTTCTAATGGATGCGCTAGGTATTCTTTGACACAATAGGGACATCAACTCCGTTTTCACAAATTTTGCAGTTATGTCATTGTTCTACCATAGTGGCGATATAATTGTGTCAATTAATTGAACTTTTTAAGTTTGGGTATCATTGTGGGATAGCAAGTAAAAAAGCGAATAGGATGTTAGGTTTTATCAGGTAGAGTATCTCATCTAAATCTAAAGATATTTTTTACCACTCTATTGAGGATTGGTTAGGCCATATCATCTAGAGTATGCCGTACAGGGAAACTCAACTTTGAATTAATGTGAGTTTAATTCAATGTACCTTAAAAAAATTGAAATTGAGGAACCTTAATATGTATACATTGGAAGAAAGACGGTCCAGAGGGGAGTTGATTCAGCTGTTTCAATTTATCAAATAGGGGGATTTCAAGGGTTTAGAATTCCATAAAAGGGATCGGACAAGAGGTCATGTATATAAGCTATTTGGTTGGTTGTTTTCAGATTATCTGGCACCGTCAGCAACACGAGGGCTATAATGTGCGAAACATTCGTCATTAGACAAGCCAACATACATTTACAAACACCCATGCCTTACACGGGACTCGAACCCGCAACCTCGCGGTCTAAAGCTAGCACGCTAATCTAGCCGTTTGATCGGCTATAAGCTATTTAAATCGCATTTTAACTTGGAGAATAGGAAATATTATTTTTACAATAGAGCAATTGATAAGTGTGAACAATCGTGTCGGACAACATCGTAAATTGTATCGGAGCCTACAAAGACCGCTGGATCTCTACGGGGGGATCGTTCAGAATAGTTAAATTGGACCATCATTGATGAGTCTTGTGCCTGGTAGTTAGTCGTTATTTTTGTATTTGTATAACGTTCTTCTAGTTTCTAGTAAATGGTGGAAGAGATTCTTTATACCCTTTTACTCAAAAAATGAAGAGCTTTTAGTTGTGTCATTTTTGTAGTAAAGCTGTGATTTGAAAAAAAGACCAGAGCGCGTTCAGCATAAAAAGTATTGCAGTTAGGTTCCGCCTTTGATTTTGGTGCTTGGCAGCGGAACATTACTACGAAGTGAACACATTTTGAATACTCCAATTTTTACTTCCGCCATTTCAATCGTTATCTCTCACATTTTAGACTGGAACTGAAATTAAGTTGCATTACGATAATCCGTGAAGTTGTAATGGGCTATTTATTTACATAACAGACGGTTTTCTTGCGTCTGCAAGAATCAACTGTCTGTTCCATAAGCATATTATTTTCTTAGCATTGTTCCAAGAAAGCTATTGTCCTATCCCTTCATTTATTGATACTTGATTGGAGTAACATACTATACAATTACGTTGGTTAGTGGCTTAGTTAATGTTTGTTCCCCAAGGTAAATCATACAAACTCGTCTAAACGTACTTATTTTAAGGAGAATGAATATTAATTACAGGTCTTTGTCTTTGCAAATATTTCCTGGATACATGTTCCTAAACAAGAGTGTGATAAGAAAGATTCATGATTACTTGCCTAAGCGATGATAGTTGAGTTGCACACAAAGCCATTATGCCTTTTAAATGATTGTGTAATGCGATGATAATAATAATGTGTCGGGAAAAATTAAATATGAACAATGATCACCATCATGACGTGTTTTAACTATGGAACATAATCTATTTGTTTAACAACGTCAGTCAACATTAAAGTAAAAGTTGTAGAGGTTGAATGCTGAACTGGTTGTAATTTTATTTTGGGATTCTATGCTTAAACGCCTTGTTTTTTTTATCTATAAACAGTTAAATAAAAAATTTAACTCGAGAGAACTCATTGATTTGGTTGTATTCAGATTATCTGGCGCCGTCAGCAACACGAGGGCTATAATGCGCCGAAACATTCGTCATTAGACAAGCCAACATACATTTACAAACACCCATGCCTAACACGGGACTCGAACCCGCAACCTTGCGGTCCAGAAGCTAGCACGCTAACCACTATACCGTTTGGTCGGCAACTCATTGATTTAACTTATATAACATTCTAAAAAGAATTTCGGACTATGGCTACAAATTTGGTTCTAAAACTCTTTAGAATTAAGCTAAAATTTCCACAAATTAGAAAGGTTATGTGTTTTGTTCATCAATTAGAATTAAGAAAATCTCATACCGCTAATTCTCAATTTTTTAAATTTTTTTTTTTTTTTTCTTAGAACGTGAGAGAAAATCTCATGACACGAGTTCTCCGTGGTAAAATGAAACATTATCAAGAACTCGCTATTATAGTTACAAAAATTCTACAAAGATTGTCTTAGAACTCTGAACTGATATAGTTTTATTTGTCGTACAAGATACACTTTCTTAATTAGGACAAATGGAAAATTTTACTGATGTTATCACATCCTTGCTAGAAAAGTGGCACAACTCAAACCTCATTTTTTAAAGTGTATGATTAATCATAGATTACAAGGGCCGACCAAACGGTATAGTGGTTAGCGTGCTGGCTTCTAGACCGCGAGGTTGCGGGTTCGAGTCCCGTGTTGGCATGGGTGTTTGTAAATGTATGTTGGTTTGTTAAATGACGAAATGTTTCGGCGCATTATAGCCCTCGTGTTGCTGACGGCGCCAGATAATCTGAATACAACCAACCAACCATAGATTACAAGGGCTTGAAGCTGGAAGAAAGGCACAAATAAGTTTCAACTTGTAAACGATCTTGTGCCTTTAAATCAGCTTTAAGTACATGCAGTCTGTGATTTTGTACTCTAACTCAAAATGAAGGATTTTGAGTTGTGTCACTTTTGAAGCAAGGGTGCGATATTGTGAATTTATTATGGTTGGTTGGTTGGTTTGTGTGCTCAACGACCTATACTTGTGCGCAATAACGGCTAATCAGGCCGAGACCAACAGCTTAAAGTGGATTCCGAACCACAACGAACATCCATGCCTTACCCGGGATTCGAGACCGGCACCTTTGGCATGCGAAGCCAGAGCGCTAACCCCACAGCCATCAGGTGGGCCAATTTACTATGAACAAATAGCTTTAAAAGGTCGCTTGATCTGCATTGAGGAATTTTAAGGAAAGTGTAAACCTTAATTGCGTACAAATCTGCTGTTGACATTTTATTTATGTTGAATGTGATTAAGTTCTGAAACTTCTTCAATTAAGCACTCTTAAATTCACTTTAGACCTTCATAAAGCATTTTAGACGTTTTATCACTGTGGATTTTATGTTGTGGAAAACACAGCATAAAAACAAACCCTACATAAAAGAAACTCTAAAGCATTTAGCTCCACCGACTTAATCCCGAACGAATTTCCTTGTAATCCTCCCTAACAACCCACCAAAAGTGCTCGCAAATCACCCCCAATACAACAAATCCAATTTTTTTAATCCCTCTCTTTTTACATGGCGAACTACCAAACTGAACTCGAAAAAGCGACCAACTTCTTCGCCAACGGCTATTCCAACAAGAACTTCGGCGAGAACTTCCCAAGAGGACACTCCTAAACCTTGAGCAACGTTATTTGTTGTGTTCAAAACCAGACGAGTTGACGCATCGTCCGTAATAACCACGATTAAGAAGGCGCGCGTCGACAATTACGCCTTGTGTTTGTGGTGATCCGTGGCACGTGGCCATAAACAAACTTTTGTTTACCTCAAGGGGCTCGAAAGAATCCCTCTCCTACAAATATCGTTATTGTACGAGCTTTTATGTCGGACAATTATGTCGGGCAGTGGCGTGTGGATCATTGGTTTCTGGTGCGTGGTATTTACTTCGGCCGTGAACTGCTTGAGTGGCGATTGAATCGTAGTACGAAATGTCTGAGTTTGAGATAATTGAATATATATATATATATATATATATATATATATATATATATATATATATATATATATATATATTTTTGTAGCAATATATATATAAGTTTAAAACATTAATTTAATAAAAGTTGAAAAGTGGCATGTTGGCTTAAAAAAGTGAAATAAGTTCAATTCCTAAGTTTTTTGTATGCAATAAAAAAACTTTATCTTGAAATTATGGGATTTCTGCAACAAATTGTCTTTTACTGCCTACTTGTCAACAATTTTCCTCTTATCATTCTTCAATAAGCCAAGTAAAGTTAAAGATAAAAATTAACTAGACAGCATGGACACTGTCAGGGATGTGTGAGGAGGGATAAGATTCGCCGCAAATAAATCTATTTTACAGGTTTTAAAATAGCCAATTGAGCAGAAATGTAATATATAACTATTAATTAAAATTTCACTTCGACATTCAATAAAAAAATCAACTTATTAGCAAAAAAATTAACCCCCTTTCAACCCTTTGGGGTCTATCTAGAATCTAGAGCCTCCTGAAAAGAATTCTGCCAGCGTCCTTGCTATGTAGGGTATTCGCAGATTTACTTTTGATATTTACATAAGTAAATTATAACCAGGGACAGAGGTCGAATCTTGTGATTTTTTATGGTTGCCCTAAGGACAATCATTGAAATGATGTCAGTTATCCTTAACTAAGGTTCGTAGCCATTAAATTTTTCAATGCTACAGAATATGAAAATTAAAAAGTTCTTTTATTGTTAGTTAAAATCACTTCATAAACATGCACTTAAAATAAGTGCTCGAAATCCAATTGATTAGTTTTATCGTAATTATCAAAATAAAATATGTATTCATGAACAAGAAATTAAATTTCTGGTTGTTCAAAGGACAACTGAAATTTTTCGTTAAATTGCCTTTTTAAAAAATCTGGTTGCCTCGGGTAACTGCAAATTTCGACCCCTGACCAGGGCCTCATTTAGAATTGCTTTGAGTCTTTGGGAAAATTGCAATCAAATTGCGGTCCCCTACTGCACGTGGTAAAAAATGGCGACGTTCATCGCAAAAAAATAAACGGAGACAAAAGAAATTAGGTTTTCCTGTATTAAATCTTGTCAGTAGATTAACACTCAGCAATCAAGACGTTAATTGGGTTTAGCCATGCGGTCAATCTTTTCGCACTTATTGGTTGTTCGTAACGAAGGGACACATTTTTTCCCTGTTTCATTCTTTGTGTTCTAATCGAGTTACACATCAATCAGGATGAGAGCAGGGGGCCTTGAAAACATTCGGATAACATCCCGTCGACACGCAAAAGAAGTGATATAATTTCCTGTCCGAATTCAGACGATAATTTTGGTTGTTCGTGTACAAAAGAACTCGATGCCTGACAAAAAAGTTAATCCATTCTTTGTTGTTGTATTCTTTCTAAGAACAATATAAAATTCGGATGTTTCCTATCTTTATTTAAAAAAAAAGATGAATTATTCTTTTTTTGTTAAATGAAGATTATTTATAGTCCGAATTATTGTTTAGATGAATTCCTGTAAATTTAACTACCCATATAATTCGTAGTAAGAGTTGAAAATGCTATTATTCAATTGTCTCGAATATTTGTTATATTTCTGTAAAAATATGTTTTATATTGCTCGGATATTTATTCTTCATCATCAGCACATAAATAAATTTACAAAAAAAAAGAAAGAAAAGAAGAAGGCCAGAAATTGATGTTATCCTGCTTATACAGGTTAACTATGAGCGATGTTCTTCAGAAAACAAATATTTAATCTGTTAATTAATGTCATTTAGCAGTAAATGTTTGTATACACATTAGATGAAACTGCATTTCGAATAGGAAATTTCAAGTAAATTTTAGTGTTTAACTCCGCAATATTACATAAATCATTACTTGTGTGTGTGTGCTTTCTGGTTTAAAAATACTTGGTTATACATACCTAGGTATAAACTGTTATTAAATAGGTTAGACTTACAGCCAGATTAAAATAATAATAATAATAATAACAACAACAACTGCTGCATGTAGCAGTGATCGTTTAAATAAATGAATGACAATAAGTTTGACCTATTTGAATTTGTATGGATAATAAAATAACAGAATCTTCGATTATATTAGAAAAAGTCTGATATTTTTCTCAATTAATCATTTTTGTAATTCTAAATGTCACCAACAAATTTAAAAAATAAGTTCAATTCGCTTCGGTTTTTAACTTCTCTATAACAATACAGTGAGAATCTAGAGGGAAACTTATACAAAGACTCTATCCGCCTTGAGTTTCTCATTCTTAGGCTAAACTACAAATGGTACAGTGTCGTATGATATGTCAAATGAGTCATTTCGCTAAAAAGAGTTTCATATCAAAATTTAAGTACATGTTACGAGTCATGGGCGCCGCCAGTAAGGTGCAAGAGGGTACATTTGCACCCTCCTGAATTTTGAAAATTAAAAATAATATAGAGAAAATTGGCATGATTAAAGGGAAATAGAAGTATGATACAGGTTTTTAAATATTTAATGGACGAGCAATTTAATACGTAGCTATTAAAATTTCATTAAGATAGCCAGTTGGAAAATCAAAGTTAAAGCCAAAAAATTAACAGCCTTGCACCCCCCTAAGATGTTTTCTTCACCCTTGTAAGAATATTTATGCCGGCGCCTATGTTACGAGTTAATATGCAATTCGTTAAGCTTTATCTATACATGGGATATATGAGACTTAAGGTCTCGATAAAATTTAATTAGAAATACTTGTAATTAGACCGGAAGTGTGCTTCCAAAGTAGCTGTATGAGAAATTCTCATCATGGAATAAAGATATTGGATTATACTTGGATATTCGAAGATTAGTTTTTTCGCCAAGTTTGTCAAACTCGTCAACTTGACGACTCCATTTGATTATAAAAAAAAAAAAAAAACTCCTTCAAATTGGCAAGTTTATCATATGTCATTAAAACAGGAGGAGATTTCGAAAATTTTAAATATCGCCAGATTATACATGCGTGGTTTCAGGACTTTCAGAGATGAAACTCAATAGAAACTCATGTAGTTACTGTTGCAATTCAACTTGTTTAACGATGGAGGAATTCTACCTTCTGATAGAACAGTGAACCGAATTCAATAAGTGGTTCTTGCATGCTTCTCTCTTCTGCACTTTTCCCGGAAAATATTTCAATATATTTCAATGAACTTCTGATGTTATAACTTTTCTATTTTTCCCTCTTCGTCGTGGCGGAAAACTCCAGTATTCATTTCCAACTTCCGATCGTGATATAACATATTTCATAAGAAGCCTTCTTTCAGAAAGGCGACGAAGCAGAAATCAAAGCTGTCGGCGAAACAAGAACAGAATGACAAGCAGGCGGGCTACCATTGGTTCGATTTATGGAAATCGATTTACTAGTTCATGTGGAACACCATTTCGAAAGAGATTTTCCATCCAGGAACAGGTTGGCCCAATGTTCGAATTCAGTTCAACAACCTCTGCTACTGCCTCTGTTCATACTTTCATGCTAATAATATTGATAGGACTGTATGGAAATACGATCAGTACTTTGATACAATATGTAATGAAACGTGCTGAGTGTATAGTAAAGATAGAGGCAAATCATAGACTCAAATTTTGACGGACGATACACAATCAACGTCGATAGCTTTTCAAATTTGGCAAATCACACTCCTAAAGAAGACATGTGTCCAATTTGACTTGAATAGTTTATTTGTAGTTATTTAAAGGCAAAAGAAGGAGAAGGTTTTCACACGTTGTTTTTGAAGTCAATTAACCTCCCAGGCAGGTCCCTAGAAAGTCCCCACTCATCCTCATGACTTCCTAAGGACCTCCCTGGGAGAATGTGTGCTATATGGGGATACTCTATCTTTTTTGGGAGGAAGTTGCCTATATAGATCTCCATGGTGATTGCTAAGCCTTCTTCTGCTTCAAGCATGCTCTATCCAGAAATTGTAGTTAGAGATCAATATTATCAAAGCCACATTTTTTCCACTATTTTAACATCAAGAATCGAAATTTTAAGCCAGTTACCATTTTTTAACCTTCCGTTAGTCGCGCTCTGCTTTCCGACATGGTTAGTCGCGTTGCACCTATAAGGCGTTTCTGGTTTTTTGAATTCCAAATGAAATTTATTCTAGTTTAAATAGTTATTTGTTACCGATTTAAGATTCTTTGGAGATATAAAGTATAAAACACTATTCAAAGAGTAAAATTTATTCAAAAATCGTATCACAATTCAATAAAAATAAAGGCAAAGGAGGGGAAAGTGTAGTAGGGATGCACCTGTGAGGTGCGCGCGACTTACGGAAGGTTAAGAACTTACACATTGTAACGAAGGCAACGAAAAACCCGTTTTATAAAGAATAGAATCACGACGCGGCGACTTCCATTATCCTAAATTAGACGGCGTAAACAAAGGTATTTGTGAGACAAATTCCTGTATCCAAATTCAATGAGAAATGTACACTGGAAGTCCATATGCAAAACACACCACTAGTGCTATAAATAAGTTCAATTTACGTTAAAGACGCTTAATGAATGTTAATGAGAACTGTATCTTAATTTTAGTTCAAATATCGAACGTCGTAAGATAGTGTTTCTCATAAAGTGTCACTAACACAAAAACCTAAAAAAAAAAAAAAAAAAACTTCGAATTTCGACAATTTTCTTTTAAAAGAAGGGTTTAATGTCTGTGTGTGACGCAAAAACTGAATTGAGTTTTGTCAACAACATTCTCAAAATTATTATATATCTCCCAAAATTTCCACAAGTTAACAATCTTGCAAAGTTTCGCAACCTCTTACCAAGCTCGTATCTCCGATTTTAGTTTATTAATTATTTAACTACCACAAAATCTATCTCAATAGCGCTTGCAGAAACTCAAGTATTAAAACACTCACATATGTAATATTTCATCAAATTTATCAAAAATTGATATTTTGCCGAAAGTTCTGATCACCTGCATCCGAAATGTATAGTGCGTTGAAGCTTTGATTTAAGTGCTTGCAATTGTAACAATCCAACTAGTTTCTCACTGACAATAATACACTTATATGTAAATAACTGAATTTACGAAATGGTAAATACATGAACTGTGTATCCAAAATCAACCAAAAATGTGGTTCAACAACAAAGAAGTTATTTATGCCGGTAACAACTGAAAGAGAAATTTTATAAATACTTACATTTGACAAAGAAACAACATACATTTTGAAAATTCCTTTAGACATATGTAAATCATGTTTATTATAACATAAAAATTGACGTTTAAAAGCTAAGACTTTTTGTTTTTTTAGCTTTCCCCCTAAGACAAAGACACTTTCCCTAAATATCAGTCAAAATCGCTTTAAAAACATGAATACGCATCAGGGAGCTCACCTACTTTCAAAACATGACTAGACTATGCATTGCAATCTTTCAAAAAACATCAGTCTAAGCCATCAAATAAAGATAAACATTTCCCATTATTTTTACTAGTTAAAGCTCTTCTGACTGAAAAGAAGGAAGTAAAAAATGCAAAACCCTTATTGAGGGATATGCATATTTACCATTGTTTCTCTTACACTAGCTTATTTGCAAAACGCTGTGTGCCGAGAACTCTCCGGAACCAAATCTCCAGGAAGTGTCCATATTCATATGGGCCATTAGCCCGTTTCAAAAATTATAGGTTCTTTTGTTTACAACAAACGAGTCCTTCTTAGACATCTCTATGTACACAAATGTATCAATAAGAAACAAAAGAAAATTAATTTTACTGCCCCTCTGTTAATGTTGTCGCAACAGACGTCTTTGTGACTGCAAATAATGTTGTCCAGGCTATAACCTCCCATGCCGTGTCTTGTTAGACCAATCATGGAAATTAAGTTTTGTTAATTTGTTTCATTAGTATAATGAACCGGGCGGGTTTTTCCCGATAAGGAAATTGATGAAGCATCCACTTGTATACCCTTCTAAGTGTATGTCTTCTTATTATTAAGACAATTGTTTTTCGCCTTTCTGAGTGATTAAAGGATTAGGCTAAGACAGACGGATTAGCTTTTTCTTGTCGAGAATAATTCATGTATCTTTAAGCGGTTTGGTAGTTAGTGTGTAATTAGTCAAAACGTTCCAAGATTAGTTCTGGGGATTTGTTCTGTTTGAAGGGATGGACGTCGAACAACAAAACGTCATTAAATGTTTTTTCTTTCTTTCTACGAATGAATAGGTGGTTGTGAGAGATTCAATTCAAGACACTTTTCCGATTATGCATTTTGTAACGTTTCAAAGTATTGTTATAGCATATTGAATAATTGCAAATATCATAGCTGACGCAATATGGCTTTTATAGGATCTTTTTTATAGGATTTGTGTTTTATCTCTATAAAAAATAGAAGCAAAACACAAATCCTATAAAAGCCCCGAGTTCTTTACTGTTGAGACTTGAGTAGTAACAGGTGTGATACTACACCAGACGAAGTCATGTAAAGTGGAAAATTTAAGTAGTTTACTAACATACTTTACTTAAACTCTCATTGGCGCAATGGCCATAGATTTCTTTCACCAAACACAATGCAGGTTTCATTATCTTAGCAAAGTAGAGGGAAGAAAACAAACCCATAAAAATGTTACCCAGAAAACTTTTTTAATATAAATCCTTTATATGCATTGCCAACTTTTAAGTGCAATTGCAACATATTTAAACGATTTTGATCAGATGTTAGTGTTTGACCACTATGAAGAAAGTCATCGATTCCGTGCCATTGACTAACTTTTATTGCCTCTAAAACTCGGCAGAATGTGATGTCATCGACAACGAGTCTAAGTGCTAAGTTTCATCTCTAATGGATGATGGTTTGTGGGTTAATTAGTCCTTCAAAAATTTTGCCTGCCGCAAGTAAAATGGTAATAAAATAGATAGTTAATAGTTAATATAAAAATTAATATAAAATAGTAAATATAAAAGATTTAAACTTTTCTGTCATCAGAGAACAGGATCTTTTTAAAATTCAAGTTGCTTCCGAAAAGAAAAAAAAAACTCCCCCCCCCCCCCCCCCGTTCACAAAACAACCCTGAACATACGCCAGTGGGTGGTCCGAGGTCGAAAATGTTAATGCAGCCGGAAACATGCGACTTGCCAACAGCCCCCCCCCCCCCCCTTAATCACACACACTTTCCATAATCATGTACAATCACACTTGAACTTTTTTTTTTCTAAATTATCATTTTAAAAATCGGATTTTTTTGCACTTAAAAGTACATAAATTAGTAGCGACGTTTAAATGAAAAATAAATTCAGTTTTATTCATAAATTAATTAAATAATTAACATCTAACCCGTTATAATTGCCATATTTTTGAACAGTGATTATTCGAGTTATACGGGACCAAGAAAAGGAAATTATGGTTGGAAATTGCTTATAAAATCATTCTTAATTTTATGAACCTCCATCTATTTTCTAGAATATATAGCTTTTTTAATAGAATTTTTTTCACATTGAAATAGAAAAAAAAAAACTAAATTTTTCTAAAAACTTCTGCATTTAAAAATGTAGCATTTTCTTTTTCAGTCGATTTGACTGAGGTTCAAAACATCTAATAGTTAATGCAGATTTGAATTCTCAAATCAATTTTTAAAAAGATTATATCAAACTCCAGTAATCACTCTTTAAATAAAGTTTCACGTGCCAAAAAACACGATTTTTTAGATAATAAGTTTAAAATATTAAAATTTAGTTTCAGAACAAAATAGTATTTCAAACTAATAAAATAACTTTCTAGTCTTCAGATGATATCATTATCTTGCCAAAATTTCATCTAGAGCTTATTTTAAGGCAAAAAAACTATAAACACATTTTACCTATTTTTGCGTTATTTCAAGTGTGTTAATGAACGTAAATTCTTTAATACTCAAATCGAAGTTTTGTTTCAATTTGTATAAAATAATAACATTTATAACATAAGATTCTAAAATAAGAACACTTAATCAAACGTTTTGTATAGTTTTGATTAAAAAAACATTACCTACCTCTTTCATTTTCACCTACGCTGATTTTCAATCAGAACCTGTGACAGCGGGACAAGAAAATGGTAGCGATATTTCTTTAGTTATACAACATCCACAACTCACTGACTTGATCAAGTACATTGTATGATATCCTACAACCACACACATGTTCATCAATTCAAATACTGATGACCACACTTTTAAACTGGATAAATAGTTCTCGATCTTACATCTTTTGCAACTCCAAACAGGGTATCTACGTTATGTCCCTAAAAAAAACACGAAGAACGAAATTTTTTCTTCAATTACATTCTTACAAATATATATTTCTCGATGTCAACCAATTCATATAAGTCCAATATCATAATAGCACGTTACTTAGTTCCAAAACTATACTAAATAATATGAGGGATCGTAACTGCACGTTTCTGAAACAAAGTATCGCTGAGTAGCTGGTAACTAATGTCCAGAATGGTTTGGAGTGCAAAGGGTTAGACTACATTCGTCGAAAATGATTTAGACTATTTCAGTTTCCTTTGCAAATGTGTTTGCAGATGATACACACATATTACGTTAAGTAGTGATCAATAGAAAATAACTCTATAAAACAACTTTAATATCAAGTACTTATGGCGAAATCTTATTTTAACTTTTAACTGTTGTGGTTGGGTGGTTTGAGATTTCTGGCGCAAAGGCAACAGGTTGGTTGGTTGTATTCAGATTATCTGGCGCCGTCAGCAACACGAGGGCTATAATGCGCCGAAACATTCGTCATTAGGCAAGCCAACATACATTTACAAACACCCATGCCTAACACGGGACTCGAACCCACAACCTCGCGGTCTAGAGGCTAGCACGCTAACCACTATACCGTTTGGTCACAAAGGCAACAGGTGGGCTATGTTGTGCCAAACAAATTGGTGAACATAGGTTTAAAATTTAAAAAACATAGTATTGGAAAACTATATATAATATGGTTTCCACTCAAATCACAGAATCAATGACTTTTCAATGACTTTTAAGGACCTAATTAATGTTTTTAAGGACATATGCAAATTTGTTTTTAGACATCATGTCTATATTTAAATTTTTAATAAAGTACATTCTACCAAAAAAGTTACAAGTTGGTGGATGCGTAGTACAAATATGTCGGAAAATTCTGATACGGAGAAGAAAGTGGCGGTCACGTGGGGATAGAAAGTCCGAGTTGCATTTTTATAAATTTTGCAGTTGGACAATATCTGTAAAAATTAAGGACTTTTAAGGACCTCTAAGCATTTTCAAGCACTTTCAAGGCCTTGAAAACAAGTTCAAAATTATTAAGCACTTTTAATGATTTTAAATGACCGTGGGAACCCTGGTCAAAGATGAAATATTTTAAGAGGGGGAAACGTTCCACGAACTAGGGGTGTGGAACATCGCACAACTTTCAATTACATTATAATACTGACGTGGATTTGCGTCGTTTACCGTTCTTATATTTTCATCATTTATTTAGAAAAAATGACCAGTATAGCGATATTTTTTTGCGATAATTCTCGTAAGGCTCTTTGTATGTAGAAAATGTTGATCGTTGTTGAGGTATGCTCAAGGAAAGAGAACTCTGTGTTGAAGGCATTCGTTTTTCAACTTTTTACGCCATTAAAGCATTTTTACGGGAATTTCGGAAGTGGGGATGTTTAGAACACCTTAAGAGGCCCAGCGATTTTTATCAAAACCGTTGGAGCCGTTTTTTAGCAATCATTGAAAAACATGATTTTTCAATGGCAGATATCCTATGCGCATGCGCGATTTTGACGAAAACCTTAATAGTTACTAATTAACCTTAATAGGCCACTACCAACCCGCATACCAAATTTGAACATCGTAGGTCAATTCGTTCAGGAGTTATGCTGCCACATACACAGATACACACACACACATTTTTTTCTAGATCACTTTTTTGAAATAAGGATGTTCCAAAACGTGGAGAAATGCAAAAGAAAAAAAAAAATCGAAATTTTTGACTGAATGCTATACTTTTATTACCCTATGTATACATATGGGTAATTGAAAGTAAAAATCCGAACAAAAGTTGGGGTTAATGCCATGATCGGGAAGCTTGCGTACAAGTAAAAAAAAAAAAATTTAGCACTAAAACCCTGATTTTACGAAACTATTATTCCTAAATTTTGGCACTACAAACCAAAAAGTATCGAATTGCCTGATCAGCGTTCCGTTGGAAAGCTACAAATGATTTATAAAGGAAAGTTTGACGTAGAAGCTTAAACTGTACATTCTTAATTGGTCTTCGAAAACAATTAAAAGGATTTAGTCAATGGAGCTTGTTTGCACTCCGCTAGAAAACTGTTTGATACTATTATTGGAGACTGTTTTTCTTGCAATTAAGTTGGTGGAAAGATTTCTCCGAAGAGATACGACTGATTGATAGTTGATTTAGAGAATAGAACCAATTAGGCGAGGGCTTTATGAGCTTGAAGTTGAAAATTAGTAGGGTTGATTGGTGAAGGGAAACTGATTCGGTATTGAGAAATAAATAAATAAATTTTTAGTTTAAAAAAAATATGAAAAAGTGCGTGCCAAGAAAAGAGTTACTAGTGAAAAGAGAAACAAGAAGTGTTTTAAAATTAATTTTTGAAAATATTCATTTATGATAACTTTAATCGATAAGATCACAATCACTGTATGTCCAGGTTTTGATCCGAATGAGATATTGCTATCAATGCAAAGGTAGATTGTATTATCTTTCCTTCGAAAGAAACTGCATGTCTAGACAATTTCGTAACGTAGATTGCAAAAAAATTAACCCATAGAAACAAAGTTTTTCGTATAAATTCATTATATGCATTTCCAACTTTAATGAGGTTTACTTACCAACTTATTTAAAAGGATTTTGAGCTCAGATCGACTTTTCATAGTGTTTGACCCCTACGAAGAAAACCATAAATTTCGTGTATGGAATAAAAATGTTTACCCTTAAAAACTTGTTAGAAAGTTGCTCTCAGCAACGAGTCTATCTGCCAAGTTTTATTTGATTAGATGACCCCAAGTGGGTTAATATGTCTTTTGAAGAAGTAGTAGAAACATGTGTAACAGCTGCATTTTAATGACATCCATCCAAAATTTAATAGAACGTATAACCATCGATAACGAATCCATTTTCCTAGTTTCATCTCGATTGGATGACGCTAAATGGGTTAGCCCTCCGCAGATTTTCCCTCCACAAAGATAGAAATTAATGTGTACAGGATTTAAAAAAGTCTGTAGTGTACTCTCTCCTCCCTTCTCCCCAGTGAAAAATCTCTTAAAATTCTCGATAGTTCACAAAAATGGACCAACGTTTTAGAAAAATGAAGAACACACCACGAAGCTGAGTTGATTAGTTCGAGTTCTGGTATTTTCACTAAACAGAAAAGGTCCTTGTACTAAAAAATGCGGTAAAGTTGGCCTTCCAAAAATTACGATATTTTTATCGAATAGTTATAGCAGTATATAAGCATCAGTTTTCATACTCAAAGTTGAAAATATCCCATCAGGGAGGTAGGCAACCAACGACAGACAATCTATTACGAGTGATGTCTGGATTGCTCTTTTTTCTAATTAAAAAAAAAAAAAATTCAGAACGACTGCAAGAATTTGATAAAAAAAAAAAAAAAAAAAAAAAAACTTCTCGCCGAAAATCTATCTTAGCCACAAGGTAGGTTATTAGGATAATTGTTGCGTCATACTTTAAAAAGCCATTTTTAAATAATTAAAAATGCAAAATAATGACCATCTTAAATGTATAGCTCATCCAGTTTGATTTCGCCTTGCAACTCTTTCTAATCAAATTAATTAAGCATGATCAAGCCGTCTTTTAATATGTTTTTCCCTTATAGAATTCGTAACTTATGCAGACAATTTGTTCCGTTCGCACCAAAAAGAAATGAATCTGGAAGAAACGTGTTTTTCTCTATCTCCATCTCAATTTATCTAAGTACCTACTTTTATTTACCAAATTCTTTGAAAACCATTGCTCTTCTCTTTCTCTCTTAAAGTATACAAGAATATGCAATAAAATATGCTACCAAAACGAAATCAAACGACAATCTTGTTCTAAAAGTACTTCTCCAGCGCCATTTAGTCGTCCATCTCAATAAAGTCTCGTTTAATTGCATTTCTGTCGAATGTTTTCTTTGGCCCTTATCTAAGTCACGAGGATTTGAATCGGCCACCAGGAATAAAAACAGCTGTATCAACAGAAGGTGGGTGTTTTCCAATGGAAGTGACAGTTTGCATAGGTTACGAATCAGCGAAGCGTCTGGAGGTGTGTGTGATCATGACATCATCTTCCTTCAGCTTGTACTCTATGTTGACAATAAAAGCCCTTGGGAATAGTCAGCCGAATATCACACAAATGGCGAATGGTATTTTTGGAATTGAATGTAGAATCCTTTATTTGTTGATGTTTAACTGTTTCAATTGTTTAAACTATGGTTAATTTGTTCTATTACAATGAAAACATACAATTTTAATTTGTACACTGTAATTTCGTATGCTTTGTCCGGAATCAATTTTCTTAGTCAAAATTAGTGACTGGACAATTACTTCTATCACCAAAAATATCGTTAAGCTAGCCAGTTTGCGAGATTTTTGAAAAAATTTATGGCCAAAATTTTTGCAAATGTCGCCAAATTGGCGATTATTTTCATTCATTTATATGAAAATATGAAAGCTCTAACAGTACATTGCAATAACCCATATAAAAAAATTTTAAAAATGACATGTAATTTAGTACAATTGAAAGTTGCGCAATGTTCCACTCTCCAGCTTTTATTATAACATTTTGAAACTACATGTACACTAAAAACTGTCGGTAAATTACGGGTCTCCCTCTTTCGAGCTAATTCCAATTTTTTACGCCAAAAAATCATCAAGCTAACTAAATTGGCAATTTTTTAAAAAATGTAAATGAAACTATGAAAATACAAATCGAAAATTTCACCTATTTATGTTAAATCTACTAATTGAATTTAAAGTTGCGCATTGCTTCACAATCCTAGTTTAATACAGGAACTTATTTATGGCAATATCACATGGAATTACTTCTAAATTACTTATCCTCTTCTCTGAAAATCCCAGAGATAGTACAATAGACATATTTCAGTTGCTTCTGTAATTCCACCTTAAATTCCACAATGCAACAGTTAAACGGTATCAATCACATTCATATTGACAAATAAAATGAAGAAACAATAGTGATTCGTTTAAAATTCTAATTTATAATAGCTCCATAATTTGGCATTTTCTTTCGAAACCGGAAGTGTTAAAGTAAATGTGCTACCTTCCTTGTTTCGTTGAGTAATAAGTTAATCTCTATATATATAAGGCAAAGCCCTCACTCACTCACTCACTCACTCACTCACTGACTCACTGACTCACTCATCACTAATTCTCCCACTTCCCACATAGTCACAACTCTGAAAATCGGCACAAATATCAACAATGGTAAAAATAGAAAAAGTAAACTATTCCGATCTCGATTAACACACTTTAAGGGGTCGAAAAGGGGTCAAACGTTCCAAACGGGGGACATTCGAAAATCCTACTTCCCACATAGTCACAACTCTGAAAATCGGCACAAATATCAACAATGGTAAAAATAGAAAAAGTAAACTATTCCGATCTCGATTAACACACTTTAAGGGGTCGAAAAGGGGTCAAACGTTCCAAACGGGGGACATTCGAAAATCCTACTTCCCACATAGTCACAACTCTGAAAATCGGCACAAATATCAACAATGGTAAAAATAGAAAAAGTAAACTATTCCGATCTCGATTAACACACTTTAAGGGGTCGAAAAGGGGTCAAACGTTCCAAACGGGGGACATTCGAAAATCCTACTTCCCACATAGTCACAACTCTGAAAATCGGCACAAATATCAACAATGGTAAAAATAGAAAAAGTAAACTATTCCGATCTCGATTAACACACTTTAAGGGGTCGAAAAGGGGTCAAACGTTCCAAACGGGGGACATTCGAAAATCCTACTTCCCACATAGTCACAACTCTGAAAATCGGCACAAATATCAACAATGGTAAAAATAGAAAAAGTAAACTATTCCGATCTCGATTAACACACTTTAAGGGGTCGAAAAGGGGTCAAACGTTCCAAACGGGGGACATTCGAAAATCCTACTTCCCACATAGTCACAACTCTGAAAATCGGCACAAATATCAACAATGGTAAAAATAGAAAAAGTAAACTATTCCGATCTCGATTAACACACTTTAAGGGGTCGAAAAGGGGTCAAACGTTCCAAACGGGGGACATTCGAAAATCCTACTTCCCACATAGTCACAACTCTGAAAATCGGCACAAATATCAACAATGGTAAAAATAGAAAAAGTAAACTATTCCGATCTCGATTAACACACTTTAAGGGGTCGAAAAGGGGTCAAACGTTCCAAACGGGGGACATTCGAAAATCCTACTTCCCACATAGTCACAACTCTGAAAATCGGCACAAATATCAACAATGGTAAAAATAGAAAAAGTAAACTATTCCGATCTCGATTAACACACTTTAAGGGGTCGAAAAGGGGTCAAACGTTCCAAACGGGGGACATTCGAAAATCCTACTTCCCACATAGTCACAACGCTGAAAATCGGCACAAATATCAACAATGGTAAAAATAGAAAAAGTAAACTATTCCGATCTCGATTAACACACTTTAAGGGGTCGAAAAGGGGTCAAACGTTCCAAACGGGGGACATTCGAAAATCCTACTTCCCACATAGTCACAACTCTGAAAATCGGCACAAATATCAACAATGGTAAAAATAGAAAAAGTAAACTATTCCGATCTCGATTAACACACTTTAAGGGGTCGAAAAGGGGTCAAACGTTCCAAACGGGGGACATTCGAAAATCCTACTTCCCACATAGTCACAACGCTGAAAATCGGCACAAATATCAACAATGGTAAAAATAGAAAAAGTAAACTATTCCGATCTCGATTAACACACTTTAAGGGGTCGAAAAGGGGTCAAACGTTTCAAACGGGGGACATTCGAAAATCCTACTTCCCACATAGTCACAACTCTGAAAATCGGCACAAATATCAACAATGGTAAAAATAGAAAAAGTAAACTATTCCGATCTCGATTAACACACTTTAAGGGGTCGAAAAGGGGTTAAACGTTCCAAACGGGGGACATTCGAAAATCCTACTTCCCACATAGTCACAACTCTGAAAATCGGCACAAATATCAACAATGGTAAAAATAGAAAAAGTAAACTATTCCGATCTCGATTAACCCACTTTAAGGGGTCGAAAAGGGGTTAAACGTTCCAAACGGGGGACATTCGAAAATCCTACTTCCCACATAGTCACAACTCTGAAAATCGGCACAAATATCAACAATGGTAAAAATAGAAAAAGTAAACTATTCCGATCTCGATTAACACACTTTAAGTGGTCGAAAAGGGGTTAAATGTTCCAAACGAGGGATATCCGAATGTTCCTCTTCCAATGTAGTCATTTTTCTGATATTTTTTTGCAAATGTTAAAAAAATAAGTCATTCCAATATCGATTAACGAATTTTTAAGGGATGAAAAGACGACGCAACATTGAAACTATACGAGGATTAACTTAATGTCTAATTAACTTAATTCCAATACAGCTACTACTTTGAAATTTAGAACTAAGAGCAAACATAAACACAATAAACTATTCCAGTTTACTATTCACAATTATAAAGTTCGTTTAAAATGTCAACAAAGGAAAGTTCCTATTTTGATAAATCAATTTGTCGGGATCGAAAAGGGAGCAAACGTCTGAAGTGTAGAATACATGAATGTCTTTTGATCGCTAAAATGCTAATGGTAAAATTTCGTAGCGCAGCACGGGTATTCAGCTAGTACACAATAAAACAAACTTAGTCCTTCGCAAAACTTGTTACGCTCTAACGATTTCAAGGCTCATTTTTCTGACTCATAGATATAAAAGTCAATTTTAAATAGGTCCTCAAAACGTTCATTCAAATTAGGGGTGCGACCTTCAATTATCGAATTCATTAAGTATTTAATGGTTTTTGCAGCACCATCTTAAACAATACAATCATTTTCTAAAGTCAATTTTCTTTTATAATTTTGGAGCAAAATGCATTATCGTGTTTGGTACTTGCTCAATAAACTAATAATGCAATCATTCATTGCTAAGAAGTTCCTGATAGTTAAGAGAAAAATTAAACAATTTGCAAATGTCTACTTGTATATTTGGTAATCATAACGCATTTGCATCCATATAGTTTTGGTTTAGATATTTGAGGTAATCCCAAATTTCGTATACTAGTAATTAAATTTCCAACTGAATGAAATAATCAAGAATCGGATAGTAGTTTTTGGTTTAGAAAAACTGGGACGAAACAGTTGAACTACAAACCGCGAGTCAAATCTTTAGAAATTGCCATTTAGTAGGAAGACGGTGATCCCCTTTCCGCTTCGTTTTAAAGGCTCTATCAACTTATCAGGAGTATAGGTGTTTTAAAAATTTACGTTATCTAAGACGTATTAACTCCAGCAAAAGGAAACTTCCGTTGAGAGAATAAATTGTTTTGAGGGCCGGTTGCTTTTTATTTTTTTTTATAGTGAATTAGTGAATAATAATAGCTAATCAGGTTAAGACCTAGAGCTTAACGCGGATTCCAAACCATCCAGGCCTAACCAAAGATTTGATCCCGGCACATGTGAAGGTCCCAGTCATCAGATGGGCTCCTTTCATTTCAGTATTCTAGCACGTTACTAAAAACAGTCAAATCATCGATTTTGTTTTATTCAGTTAACTTTGGAGCTTAGTCCAGAAATGGTTCCGTATATCCCTTACATCTAGCGGATATTTCAACATCTGAAGAACTATCTAGGATTTTTTATTTTTTTTTACTTTGAAAACTGTTCTATTTATTTGGAAACTAACCAGCTTTTAATAATAGAGAAAACGGGTAGACGCGATAGTTGAGACACATTCCCTCATTTCCATACAACCTTTTAAGAGTATAAACGACTCTCTCAAATGTAGAATTGTCTCATGAAAGGCATATTCCTGTCCAAAAAGCTACTATCTCCTGCTTAAACTGACAGGAGAAACGCTACAAATATTTTAACACTTTTTTTAAAAAAAATCTTAATCAGAACATAAGAAAATTTGGTTTTCCTCAAAAGAAAATGTCATTTTTTATCAGCTAGACGACACAATTACAAAATTACATCAGCTGCACTTCACACGATGATGTCTAATACAAACGATAATAAAACATGCTTGATTGACACTTTCCCCACAATGGCACTTGTGAAAACATTTCGAAACATTGTTATTCACTCCCAAGAAAAATTTGTCTCCACTGTAAGGCCATCTGTTCAAAAACGCCAGGGCTGTCTGAAAACTTTTTTTTTTAAAGGCTGAATTTTTGCCTCCCCCTGTCTGGGATTCGCCCTACGTTTCAATTCGATTGCATCACAGACGTAACGCGCACTTTTTACTATTAATAAGAATGGTTAAAAGTGCCTGTTTAAACGAGGCACAGACTTGTTTTTGTCGACGTGGTAAAGTAGACAGTGATTCATTGCTTTTCGAAACTGTTTTTAGACGCTTTGACAATGGATACTTCGAGGATACGTTGGTCTCAACTGTCAGAAATGTCTCCCATTTCATAAAAATTAAGGACGAATAAACAATACGATTTACTTTAAAAAAAATTAAGCGGTAAAAACAAAGCTATCCTTTATATGCATTGCCAACCTTTATGTTCAATTTGCAACTGATTTAAACGAGCTTGAGCTTACATCGACTTTTCATAGCGCTTGAACACTACGAAGAAAACATGAATTCTTGAGTGAAATTGAGTAATTTTTTTTCTCGGTCAAAACTTGAAGACGAGTCTATATGTCAAACTTTAGATCGGTTGGATAACAATAAGTGGATTAATTACTCCCCGAAGCGTCCATAAAAGCGTGGGTAAAAGTGGCCTTTTAGTGACAGGCCTCAACAACTTTTCAGAATGCATTCTCATCGACAACGAATAATCGAACAAATTTCAACTTTATTGAGTGACGACAAATGGGTTAATTGGCCCTTAAAAGTGTGAATAGAAGCTTGGGTAAAAGCGGCCTTTTAGTGACAACCCCCAAAACTAAGATTATATTGTTATCAACAACGCATTTATCTGTCAAATTTCAGATCGACTGTATGACGGCTAGGGGATTAATTAACCCTCCGCAGATTTTCCTGACACAAACAAAATCTAATTTAATATAAAAAGATTAAAAAATAACGAGGAAATAAACAACACAAATTTTTCTAACCTTGGTATTAAAAAAAAAAAAAAAAAACGCGGTCAAGTACAAATATTATTCACATGCGAGAGTTCCGTAATTGTACAGTGGGACAGAAACAAGAAGTTAATAGATTATATTTAGACTGTAGATATTTATTAGAAGCTTGAATATTTAAGAAAATCTCATTCGATATTTTTGAATCTTAGTAAAATTGTACTTAAACTTCGACTTTTCTGGATTGGGGTCGCACATAAATTTTGCCACGTAAAATTTTGACTTTTTATTTTACTTTACCCCTTTCTCCGTTATTATGTCACGTTGCTTCCCTCTTTTCTCCCCCCCCCCCCCCTGCTAAAAAAATAATGTAATTAATTTTTCCATCCTTCACTGTTTTAAAAATTACAGAAAAAAAAAAAAGTCTATTTATGTAGTTTTAAAACTAACTCAGGTACAATAATATTTAACTTAATGCAATTTAACTTTGTTAGAAAAAAAAAGATCTAGAATCACTCATTTTAGCTATTTTTTTTATTTTTTTTAAATTTTCCACCCAAAAGGGAAATTGTACCGTCACGCAAGCAATTATACCTACCCTCTCCACTAAACATCACGTGGACAACCTCTCTCCCTCCCCACTGCGCGTGACATAATTTATGTACGAATCCAGTTTTATTTAAACTTTTCTGTCAAAATTTCCGAATTAAGGTAAATATGCAATTTTCCTTAGTTAGATAAATGTTAGTTAGATAAAACCACATTGGACGTATTTTTAACATCCTGTTGCTTGTAGCTTCAATTTGTTACCAAACACAATGTAATTAAAAGAAGAAATAAAAACTTTTCTCAAACTTAAAAAAAAAATTAAAAAATGGTATAATTAAAAAATATTTCCAAAAAATTCCTATTTATTTTTATTGAATCTTCATTTTTAAAAATTGGCAAAATAGTAACGAATTAAAGACAATTTAATACATAAACTTTTACTTTTTTTTTTTTTTTTTTTTTTTTTTTTACCATTATGATTCATAAACGTCTATTACAATTTTTTTTCCATATCCATTGCTAATCTCTCTCCTTATGCAAGTAAAGCACGTATTTAAACTTTTAAAGAAACTACAGTATATTGAGCATTGACAGCTTCGTTTTGCTTAGAATTCTTTTTCCTGCTACATGTAATTGATTCTGTGAAATTCAACAAAAATCAGAACGTTCATTTTACGTTTACTGGAAATTATGATTCCGATGTTTATTGAAGTGAGACCTCTTTAGCCGCGTTTACCATTTCACAGTAGAGTAAGTATTACTGGTTTCATGTAATTCCGCTTCGTGTAAGAAACTCGCCTTTTTCAAACAACGACTGACTTTTTGAAGTGATGATTGATTTTTTGTCACATTGATTGGATTTTGAAACTTCGATTTTTTTTTTTTTTTTTTTTTTAATTTTTTTTTGTGGACATCTGGGTTTTTGGATAACTTGAGTAATCGATTGATTGATTTTTTTTTATACGTTTATTATTTTTTTTGACATTTGGTTGATTTTTTGACACATTGATTGATCATTTATTACATGGATTGATGGATTTTTTTTTTACATTTTGCTGATATTTACGTATTGCTTATTTTTTACACATTCATTTTTTTTAACCCTTTGATAGCTTTTTTTACTGTAGGTTTTTTTTTTTTGGACACCATTAACTAATTGATTATTTATTACATAGATTGATTGGTTTCTTACACTCCTCTGATTTTTATATATTGCTTAATTTTTTCCATATTCATTTTTGTTTTTTGGACCCGTTGATTGATTTTTTAACATTAGATTAATTTTTGGATAAATTAATTGATTGATTATTTGTTACATGGGTTGATTGATATTTTACACTTTGCTGATATTTACATATTGCTTATTTTTTTACATTATGATATTTTTTGGACCCGTTGATGAATTTTTTTTCACTTTGCTGATATTTACATATTGCTTATTTTTTACACATTGATTATTTTTTGGACTCGCTGATTGATTTTTTTTACATTAAATTAATTTTGGGTACATCAATTGATTGATTATTTGTTACATGAGTTGATTGTTTTCTTACACTTTGCTGATATTTACTTATTGCTTATTTTTTACACCTTGATTGATTTTTAAACAGTGGTTTTTATCACGGTTAATTCCTAGACATATTGTTTTATATAATTTATAGCATATTGGTATATTTATGCGCACATTTGGATAGACGACTTGATGCAGAAATTTCGTTAACATCAAGTTCTTTTATCATGAACTATTTTGTTGCAACTCAGTTAATCTGTACAGGGATTATAACGAATTCCACTTATTTAATATGAACTCACCTTGCATGAATGCATTTTACTTGAAATGGCTTTATAACCTTTGTCCCAAGTTTTCACGCCAAAGGACGAAATAATTAAAAAATTAATCCTATTAAACAACTTCTATTACAAATTCAATCTCCCCCTCCCCCCTCCCCCCCTTCTCCCCAACCCGGCATGAAACTCCTGTCAATCGTTTGGATAAATTTGCACTTTAAAAAAGTACCATTTGATAATAAGTTATATGATGTGAATTAAAATATACCAATTAATTAGTTAAAATCCATAATTGCATTCCTGATGAGCTATGAATCGTGACTAGTATTATCCCATCGATCGTTGGCGTACTTTTGACAACAAAAAGTTTGAACAGAGAGGGACAGACAAAAGTTTCTATGAAGTCCGGTTAGGACCGGAATAGTGTTGGGTCTTCCCATGGAATGTCCTCAGCTGCGCGGCAGACCTAGCATCCGTATGGACCGACCGGTTCGACAAGTGAATCCGTTCGCCGTACTTTCTGTCTCTTCACTGGTTGACAGGATAGTACGCAGGACCGGCCTAAAGCGTGTACGACGTGGACGATCGCACACATGCAATTTTGAGGAGGGAGCCGAAATAAGAAAAAATATTTAGACAAAAAATATGGTAAAAATTAAAAATTTTACGTAATTTTGAATGCAAATTAGTAAAACTTACCTAAGATCTGCTCTTTCGCAAGAAAGATTCACCAACCTTGCAATTTTGTCCATTGAAAATTATATTTCATCGCCATTAGATTACGATGCACTAATAAAAACATGCTTGGATGCTAAAGCTAGAAAAGTTCACTGTTAAGAGGTGTAATGTAGATTATTTTAATCAATGTTCTATAATATTTTTCGAATATTTATGAATATCAAATCAAATGAAACCTTTGTTATAGTTAAAAAATGTGTTTATTATTTCCTACCTGACAAAACTATAAACTGAGTAAAACAATTTAGGAGTTTGCTCTTTAAACAAGTGGCAGTACAACACGCATATTGAAGTTTGAAAAGGTTAGTTAAAAGAATCAGTAATAGAAGAAGTTCTTTTAAAAAGATTAAAAAAATAAAAAGGTACTAAATACTTTGCTTTAATATTCACTATTTATTAGTTTCAGTTTTTGGTTTTTAATCCCTTTAAAATTCCAACTTCAAGTATTAAGTTCCAGTAAATTTCAGCTATAGAGCACCTATACCATTTTTACAGGGTTTTTTATATCTATTTTTACACACTGACCTTTGCTCTTAGGCCGGTCCTGGCAATACCTATGAAGGTATGTACCGATAAATCGTATTCATAAGGAAATCAAAATTAATTAAAATATTTTATTGCGTCCATTAGATGATTTGAGACCGAAAGAAAATGTCCAAGTCTATAATAAAATCCTTATCGACATAGTGACATTAAGAACGGAAATCCTTCATAAAAGAACTCCACAAATTGATTAACATTGAATTCAATTATGAAATATTCCCAATTATGATCTGAGGATCATTTTGGAATTAGTTATGATGTGATTCCAATATATACTAACACAAGAATTATGTTAGTATGTATTAGTATCACATCATAACTAATTCCAAACTATAGGATAACTTTTATCAGAAAGTTTTCGATCTAAAATTGTGTCCAAGCAAACAGAAACTATGAGTCCAAGTTATAGGGGTTTGCGATTTTACCTAATACTCACTTCCTCGAAAAACTTTTTTTTGTTTGTTTAATAATAATTATTATTAACGTGTGATGTCGCACCTAATATTAATGGGACTTCTAACCATCATTTTTTTCTTCTTTTTTTTTTTTTTCTTTCTTCAAAGTTAGTCACAGCCATTAAATGGATCGGAAACGATCTGAAAAATTCCTCACTCAAGTCACGTAGAACGAAAATAAAATATAGTTCTAATCTAGAACAGTCATCAATTCATCAGACGATAATTAATTTCTAATTCTTCCTAGAAATCGGTAGACGTTTGGGCTCTTTTACACACTTCCTATTATTATTATTATTTCTTTTATGAGGACAATTCTGTCTTTTATTTTATTTAGGGTCAAATTCTTAAAGTAAAGTTAGCGGAAAATTTTCACAAACTTTTTTTTTTTTTACAACTTTGCACAATGGAAGTAGGGCTTGGATTGTTTTCACTAACTCTTTATGATTTATTTAAAAATAAAGCATTTCTGGGTTAATGTATTGCCGTTGTTTTAAATAAATTTCAAGCTTAACTAATTATTATGACTAACTTTAAAAATTATGGTTAATGTATGGTGATGCATACGGCATCAGTTATCAGTAAAATAAAACTTTTAATAGGTCATCGACTTCTTTATTAATGTATTTCTTGTGAATGATTTATACCTCTTCTAGAAATAGTGACAATCTGTGTATAAGATAGAAGCTTAATATGTTCGAGAATTTTTAACATCTATACAATATAATAGTTTAAGGTATGCTTGAATTCAGCGGAAATATTTATAAAAGAAATATTAAAAAAAAAATTTTAAAAATATGCACACGTTTGCAATTCATTACCCATAATAATTAAAAGGTTTTATTCCTAATTAAAAAAAATTGTGGATTTCATGTTTGAATGATTGAAACTTTTATGCGGTTGTTTATGTAAATATCATAGTTTATAAAATATATTTTAAAATAGACTTTGTAATTTATTTCATTTCAAATCATGTTCTTAACACTGATTATAACTACTTTGTTAGAAGACGTTGGTTAAGCTACATGCTAAGTAGGAAGGGCTGAGTAACAATTTTTTTCTTAACATTGATAACTTTTCTTGAACTTCTTGATTTAAGTCGTTTTTAACTATAGTCAAAGTGGCTTAGGTTGTACAATGCCTCCTTAAATGTGATAAGTGCCATTTTTTAATATCCATCATTGTCAATGCAAATGCTTATTGTATACACCGAAGCTTATTCAGCTTTTAACTTTTTACTATAAATAAAAAGTAAAATTGGCGACATTAATTTAAGTATTTAAATGCAACTTCATCCATCTTGTTGAATATATGTGTCTATAGTCACTCCGGTATTGTAGCCACGTTATTAGAGAGTTTTGCTCTTCAGAGTTCCAAAAGGAATGTTGGTTGAGTAATACCACGGTACATTAACCTGCTTGTAAATTGAAGGAAGAGATACAAGTTTTTCAGAAATATGCAAACACGCCTTTCTGTTTCAGAAAAAAAATTAAACGAAGACTTTTCTCTTTAAAATGGATGGCTAAAAAATGAAAGTAAATAACGAGCAGACATTAATAATACTACTAAGAACAGGTTTATTAAAAATAACCTACATAATATCATATAATCTGCAAACCCAGCTAATTCTTTTTGCAAAAAGATTATCAGTTATTGCAAATTGCTGTATTTTGAAAGAATGAAAGTAAATTACATAAACTTTTTTTTATTTGTATTAAAAATTGTTCCAGTAAGAAGTTAAAAAATAAAGTATCATAGCCGAAATTCTACATTTTATTTAAATTCGAAGTATTAAAGAAGGTTTCCAGAAGAAATTGTTCTAAAGATTTCCAATTATTCCAAAACAAAATCCTTCGTTTTATGGAAATAATATGATTCGTTTATCAGTGTCATTTTAATTTAGAAATTGAATTGTACATCCTTGCTTGCGGCCAAGTTCTACATGCTCTATATTACACTCATTCGCAACTGGAGACTACTAAGTGGTCATTAAAGTGATGCGTGATCATTTTTGATGGCACAAATAATCTTGACAAAGTACATTATGCGCAGCTCTATTACGAGTTGGGTTGCATTGAATGTCAACACTTGTGACGAGCTTGCGACAAATCACAACCCATCCTTAGAAACGAATTCGAATCTTCAAACTATTAGCTAATCACAATGCGTGTTTCATTTAGTCAAGCTCTAATGAATCAACTGTGACGTCGTTCACATAACATAACCTCCGATTTCGCATAAGTACTATTTAGGCTCTACAAAAAATGGAATGTGCTTAATTGATTCATTCACTAATTTACTCAATTATATTTCGATACATTCAACTACAAAATCCCTACGTCATGTCTAAAAGTAATCCATAGGTTAAGTTTCAAAGCTCTTACCACATACTATCCATATAAAGCAATTATATACTATAACCGGAAAGTCTATAAAAAGTTGAGTCAGGGACAAAACCTCTCATAATGAGACTTCTACTAAAATTAGGCTTTTTATGAGACAGATCATTTTCGAGATTGGATTAGGTTCTATTTAGATCTCAAAGAAAGTTCTTTATGAATCTTTCGTGGTATTTCAGGAACCAGAGACAAATTTGTAAGAAGGAATTGTGCACTCAAACCAGTCGAGAAACCGGACCGTCTAGGAAAATCTGCTCGAGATCATATAAAAATGTATGGACGAAAAAAAGTTCCTGACGTTTGCTAGAACATGTCCAGAATATTCTCAATTCTAAGGGCAGCTGAACGCTATCCCATTTATATTTCAGTTCATGAACTATAATTCGAACACCATTTTCTTAGGCAGATTTAGAGGCTGCAATTGCTTGTCTGGAAGTTGATTAGAAGGTTACTGTGACTTGTTGATCGGAATGCCAGCTTTGCATTTATACAATACCAGAATTGGAACAATCTAGTTATCGAGCGATCATCACGCCGCCTGTCGGTGATCACGAGAAAGTGCAGATGATTGGATGATAAGAGGTGACACCGCCAATTATTAGAAAATTTCAGATTAACTGGAGCTGTCAGCTCCATACGATTAACTGCCAAACTGACTTCTGGAACTGGAATAAATCATTTACACGGTGCTAACGCTGGCAGATAATGATTGATGCTATTGACTGTTATGCCTACTGGTAACGTGTAAATCAGCCTTTGTTAATGTTACTTTTTTCAATGAACATTTATTATTAACATAATAGCAACGGGCTTTGAGAAATCTCGTTTTAGTGCAGTTGACAGACGAAGGGAAGTTGTATAATAACATACGTCCCTTAAGGTTTATTCTAATACAATAGCGTTATCAAGATTCAACCAATATACCCTGAAAAAAACACGGATTACTTGGAAAAAAAATAAATTATGAATAAAAGCCCATTTGAAATACTCTCTATACCAGCTTAAAACCTAGACCAGGGTGAACGTCTCTTCTTCTTATCAAATCGAAATTTTCGATAAAACTTTTACGAATCCGGTCCGATTAGAGAGATAAGATCACGTTTTTATCAACACTTCTCAAAGGGATGTGTTATCACCTTTCCCGACATTTCATACACTATATCAAAGGGTGATAAGTGCGACACCGCAAGATTTCTGGATAAGGACCGGAAAATTCTAGTTTGAAGCAGGAAGATGATATTCCATATACGTATTAATGTCTATTCATTCGACGAAGAGATATGGTATCCGATGATTACAGATCTGCATTAATAAAAATAATAATAATCTGCTCCATTTCTGGTTACTTATGCGCAATGAAATTAGTTGTTAGGTTTTATCTTTCTGAATTTGCTATGTCTATTAAAAACGAGATTCCGTAGGCAAATTTTCCGTAAGCAACGCATGCATGAAGCATGTGTATGCCCATAGACATAGTATAGCCATACACCAGCTTCATATATACGTTGCTGCTATATGTGGGGGAAATGAAATACATTTTTGTGATTGGTTGAACAATTAAGTTCATGCATAAGGTCCATTTTCAAATAGATTGTGATTCGTTGTATTGATAGGGATGGTTGGAAAGTGATAAAATGTTCCAAACTCGGGATATTCAAACCTTCCACTTCCAAAGTTATCACAACTCTCATGTTCGTTGCAATTGTTAACAAAGGATAGCAGCAACAAGAAAAAGTTAGCTATTTCGATGTTGATTAACCAGCACTAATTGCCAGATGCTCAAAATAATTGCTTATACTTTAAGGTCCATTGGATCTCACTTTCAGGCCCCGTGATATGTTCTTTGATAAAAGGTACAGCCGGGTATTAACGCCGGGGAGCGCCGAAATGAGAGAAACAATATTAAAAAATATGGTCAAAATTTAAATTTCTAAGTGACTTTGAATGCAAATTAGATGATGATGGCAAATAAGCCATCTGAATATGTTAATAAATTAAGTTCAAGAAATAAAATATTGTTTGAAAGTACAGTAAAGATACTGGCTCCAAGCGCTCCGCTCCGTTGTTTTGACAGAACTGGGCAGTTGTAAACTTCGTTTCACCTTAACTTGGCAGTAATGATAATGCTACATTAGCCGAATCGCAGCCGTTTCCGTAGAGTCCGTAGAGATATTTTAAATCAGTTTTTTTTATGGAACACTCGGTGAGGGTTCCATGAAAAAATCTGACTAAAAGTAATGTTATTTAATGCAGAAAACGCCACGATTTTAATAATTTAATTGAGCCTTTCCCTTCCTCCTCGCTGAAATTCAACTCCTCCAACAAATAATAACAATAATAAATTTTGCGAATACATCTGACAATACTAATGTCGACCGTCCGTCGGTAACCGTCGGTGGTGTCGTGGCATTGGCGTACGTGGCTTTTGCGTACAACTAAAATATCGTGGCTTTAGGGTACAATGCGGTTACATCGCGTGGCTTTGGCGTACTTTAACACCTGCTAGGGAGAAAGAGAAGGGAGGCGTGTCAATTTTACTCGTGGGGTTCCGATCGGACGACTTTTGGGGCGCCATTACCCCTTTTTCTGTGGATGATATCCTTTTTTGCTATGGTTGGATTTTGTGAGAAGATTTTCGAGTTATTTAAGATATCGTGGAAGACATCATATTTTATTTGAATTTTACTTTATTATTTTATGAAATTGTAAATTTTTTCAAAATACTTGAAATGGCTGGGGTTTGGACTGGAGCTTACTAGCCAAAGACGTTAATCACTACAGCTATCCAGTTATTCCGAGAAGACTATTATTATTTATAAGAAGTTTATAAACGCATGATTTTTGTCTTGAATAATTTCGTATAAAATTAATTTCTAAAATACGATTTGTATTTTAATGCAAGTTATACTGATAACTTAGAACTTTTCTATTTGTATTGGAAAACTTACATTTTATTTCTTGTTAATGTTAACAATATATAATATGAACCTATATAATGTTCTAATTTCATTACTTAGAAATGAAAGAAATTAGTTTTATATATAGCTAGTATATATGAAATATTACAAACGCGTATTTTAGTATTCGTGTTGCTAAGTGCCATGCAAAAAAAAGTTTCCGTACGCAATATGAAAATTAATTCTGACGTCTTCCACAACCAACTTGCAGTAAATTTTCAAAACTGAAGTGTACGCAGTTGTCATGCATCAATTGTTTAGTTTTAGCTTGTAGCTGATCGTCTTAAAATGGAGTTCTTAAATCTATTCGTGAGTTGGTGATTCAGTTATGAAATGAGGAATTATCTATGAAAAAAATCGTCAAAATCTTTAATTTATTGAAGTCTTGTACATTATATTATTGAAAGAACGATGAGCTTCAGAATTTTTAGGATAGATATAGATCCGGAAGATCTTCAAAGATAAAACGCTTACATAAAAGAAATATCCTATAGTAAAGTTCAAGATAATCCGCGAATAAGTGCACCTTAAGTCATACATCGCTTAAAAATTGATAAAAACATTGAAGTGACATCTCAAACGGTGAGAAATCTATAATAATAAAACAAGCTGTGTGTCAGTCTGTCTGTCTGTCGCTCTGTGGATCTATAGAAACCTACTTAAAATTGGAGTAGAGCTCTGAAATTTTCAACACAAGAAGTTTTGACCTTATAATTTTATGTATGTCAAACAGACTGTTAAAATTTTAATTAGTTCTTTTTTAATTAATATATTTTTTTTATAATTTTTTTTTTTTTTTTTTTTTTTTACAAAGTGACTTCAAATAGAGATACAGCTCTGAAATATTCAACAAAAGTAGTTTTAGCCTTCTGATTGAACTTTTGAAAAACAGAACGTTAAAATTTTAATTAGTTATTCTAGTTAGTCTTTTAATTAATTTTCTCAATTAATTAACAATTTTTTTTACAAAACGACTTCTGATAGGCTTACTGCTCTGAAATTTTCAACATAAGTAATTTTGGCCTTCTTATTGAACTATTAAAAAACAGAATTTTAAATTTGTTGTTAGGTTTTTTTTAATTATATTATAAATACTTGACAAAATGGTTTCTACTAAAGCTACAGCTCTGATATTTTCAACATTAGTAGTTTTAGCCTTCTAATTGGAATTTTAAGAAACAGAATTTCAAATTTTTATTTAGTTCTTTTTAATTAATTTTTTTTTAAATAACTATTTTACAAAAAAAGCTCTGAAATTTTCCACATAAGTAGTTTTGGCCGCCTTCTAAAATATCGAATTTTAAATTTTTATTTAGTTCTTTTTTAATTAATTTTTTTAATTAATAAATATTTTACAGAACGATTTCTAATAGCAATACATTCAAAACTTAGAAGAGCGGCCATATTTGGTCACTAGTATTTGGTGATAGAATAGAGTATTTGGAAAATGGACTGGTTCAGTATTTCAACCTATCCCTCTAAAAAGAGGTTACAATGAGAAGTGTTTTTGGAAGAAAGGGATAGTCAAAACAGGTGCAATGGGAATCTGTACCCTAAAGCCACGTTGATCTTTTAGAATTACACCAAAGCCACGGTACGCCAAAGCCACGGTACGCCAAAGCCACGTACGCCAGTGCCACGTAACCATGTCGGTAGCATCAGCGGATCGAAGTTTTTAAAATTAAAATTAATAAAAACTTACCTAAGGTATACTCTTTCACAAAAAAGATTTAATAGTCTTGCAATTTTGTCCATTGGAAATGACATTTCATCGTCATTAGATTATGATGTACAAATAAAAACATTTTCTTCTGCTAAAGCTAAGATGGTCCTCTGCTAAGTATGTAATAATATAGATTATTTAAATAAATTTTCAGTAATATTTTTTCTAAATTAATATTTTTTCATGAATACTAAATCAAATAAAAATTTTGTTGAAGTTAAAAAAAATATGTCTGTTATTTTCTGCCTTTTAAAATTATGAAAAAAAGTACAAAAATTTATGAATTTTCTGATTACACAAGTATAGTACAGCACACCAATTGAAATTGGAAAAAGTCAGTTAAAAGAATTAGTAATAGAAGAAATCATTTAAAAAATAAAAATAATGTAAAGGTATTAAATATTTTAATATTTACTATCTATTACTTCTTATTAGTTTTACTTTTTGGTTTATAATCCGTTTAAAAGGCCAACTTCAGGTATTAAATTTCAGCAAATTTCAGTTATAGAGCACCCGTACCGTTTTTGGAGGGTTTTCTATGCCCATTTTCATTTCAAGTGGTGTAAAAATTAATTTTTGTACACACGGCATTTTGCTCTTAGGCCAGTCCTGATTACCATTATTCAAGCACATGACTAATACTTTCATGCTTACTAAAAACGTTTCGTACGCGTTCTCCACACAGTTCGCACATTACATTAAAGTGTCAATCACGTGACGGTATCTCAATCATGGCTAAATAGCCACCTACACAATATACTTCAACATAATAATATCTTAATAATATCACCTTTCTAGAGTAAAGGTCAAACCTATTCATTCTTACATTAGTTCTCCAAATTAATTTTTTCATATAAATGTCGTTTCTTTCTGAAGGAGTTTGCTTGCTGCAGTATCAGTCCAAATTCCACAGATGTTGAAGCAAATGCAAGCTTTAAAGTACAACTGCAATAACTTCAGTTCGTCGATACACACATTTGTACAATGAGGAAGACTCCACCAAATTAATTTAATGATTTATTATCCTTTGATACTAAGATTATTATGACCACAATATATAGTTTATAATAATCTAGCCCATATAAACAAAGTTTCTAATATAAATCCTTTATATGCATTGTAAATTTTTACATTCATTAACATTGCACCGATTTTGTTGTCAATGTGTGCTTGGTGTTTGCATCTAATTTTAAGTATTAAAAACATCTCTATCAGCAAAATATGCGGTAAACTACTTTTCAAAATTTATTCATTCAAATTATTGGGAATTTATGCATTTACATCCAAGTATCTTATTTATTTATTAAAACAATTTTGGCAACATAAAAGAGTTTTTTCAATGAACGGTTAAATGCTATTTCAGCGGGATTGGATGATGACAAGTTGGTTTATTAGTATTCCGTAAAAGTGACTTTTTAGTGACAGTGACAGACCTCAAAATTTGATAGAATGCATCGAAATCGAATGTATCCGCCCAGTTTCAGACCGATAGGATGACTGCAAGTGGGTTAATTAGGCATCCGCTTGGATTTCCAATCAACTTAATTAAAACACTACATTTCCCTTTGAATTTTATTTAGATAAGTATCAGCACACACACAAAAAATAAAAAGATTTTTTTTTTTAAATAATTTTTTTCGTTGCCTCCCATGGAAAAAAAAATCTATTTATGCGATATAGCAGTTTTCCAATAAAAAATAATTGTGATTTTACTTTTTCATAAAATGTGGATTTCAGGAAGATTCTAGTGAATACTTCATTATCTTCACAGCAATTGAAAAACTCGTGCAGAAACACAAAGAAAAACACTATTAAATAGAACGTAAAATGGAGAACAACAATAAGAATAATTGCAATCGGTTTGTACCTTTAATTTAAAGGCACTTTTTCCGTTTAAGTTGAAAATAGAGGTAAACAATATAAATTCCTAGAAACTCTTCCTTGATACTAGGTTACATTTAGGAGGAAATCGATTAAACTTCACTTGTATTTCAAATCAACTTAATTAAAACACTACATTTCCCTTTGAATTTTATTTATATAGTATTCGAGAATTTTTTTTTTTTTTTTTGCCTAACCACTCAAAGATGTACTGTTGAGGATAGACTTCTGAATTACAGAAGTTGTAGGTACTTTTTCCTCTAATTTGAAATAGAGTTCTGAAAAGTGGGGCAAACTCAATCATTGAAATTACGCCGTAAATATTTTAAACTCTGACAGTTCGAGAGGAGATCGCAAGCTCAGGTACCCCATCGAACATTCTTTTAAATTTTTTGCTCTGCCGATGCAAAAATGGCCGAAACTGTACAAAGTTCGACTTTGAATTAGTTGAACTAAATCCGATTGCCAAATACGTCGCAAATCGCTTAAAAATGAAATCCTTTTTTTGTCTAGTAACTCCTCACCCTTTAATTTTTCATTAAGATGGTTGCAGACGATTTGTCTTTCCTGGCCAAGCCAAGTTGGTAATAAATATTTCGTTATTAGTGACGTAATATTTATCGCCAACTTTTCTCACTTTTAAAAGATGGAAGTATTTTTCGCCAGAGATTGTCTTCTGCTTCCTCATTGATAATTAAAGAGCGGTAGGTTACGTCATTATTGAGTATTATGATAATTATTGGGCAAGTTATGATATATTTGGCAATCGGATTTAATTCAATTCATTCAAAGTCAATTTTTATACAGTTTCGACCAATTTTGCTTCGACAGACCAGCAGATTCATAATCTACTGTCATTTCTATGCATTACACAAAATATTCAGAATGATGTTCATTGGGGTGCCTAAACTTGCAGTCTATTAGGCTATTTTGTGATGATTATATGCACAATTGCTGTGAAATATCAAACTGTATGCAATGTGCAATATACAGCATACTACAGGGACTTTAACAGTAGTGACAGAAGAGGGCCGCAGTCAACTTGTTCTTACACAACGAGAACGTGTAAAAATAATTTTTTCTATACAACCGGTGAGCATGAACATGTAAGTAGGGTCTTTACATTGTGTTAGTTTTTTTAACTTTCAAAACATAACACGTTTTAAAATCATATATTTATGTATTGTGGCATTTTTAGAACTACGCCAAATTACAAGCTTAAGAAATATTCATTTTTTTTTTTTTTTTTTTTTTTTTAATCTGCATCTGGGGCTATAGGTTTACAAGATTTCAATGAACAAGCATAAACATCATAGATCTTGGAATTGTGTTATTAACAAAGGTATAATACAAGATCTTTCCTGAAGTAAATGAAGTTAAATGCTGAGGACTAAATTGTTTGAAATGCTATCCTAAGACTATTTTGTCGACTGTTTGTTTTAAAAGTGATTGTGTCTCTTTATCCCCCACAGGTTTAATAGAATATTCTCCACGGTGCAATACCTGTCAAAATATTGTTTTCAAACTCAAGAAATTTTGTAAAATTTTCTTGAGTTTCAATTGCAGAAAGAGCTAACAATTCCTTTTTTAGTTAAATTGTCTATAGAATCATAGACTGCATAGTCTTGAAGCCGAAAGAATGATAAAACAGTTTCAACTTGAATGTAATCTTCAAAGCTTTAACTACATGTAGTACGTGACTTTGTACGAACTTTAACTGAAAAATGAAGATTGTTGTTATGTCGCTTTTGAAGGAAGGGTGCTATAAAATAATGGAATTTTTACATTGTTTTTAGAATGGATCAGTAAATAAAGAATAATTAAAAAGTATGCCAGATGTGGCACGCAATAAAATCCTTACAGGTGCACATTTGTGTTTCTAACCAAAAGTGTTTTCCAAGCGAAGACTAAAAACAGTAGGGAGCACCTCTTTGTCAATACTCCTCCTACGTATTTTCAATTCCGTCAATGACATCTCGTCGTCTCAAATTGGCGAATTCACAATCCTTCATCTTAAAAGAAGAAGAGATACTAGGAGGTAAACAAAATAAGTAGTTAAAAGAAGACCTTCAATTCATCTTGCTAGGGAGATGGATGGACGTCATTGGAATCTTGCCGGCTTCCCGCTGCGAGCAGACAAGTCAATGCCAAGTTCTCTCAAGCTACCTGAGGATAACAACACCGGCTTTATTCTTATTTGCAAAGTGCTGAGCATGCTGTGACTCTTTGTTTAATTACTCTCTCTTCCTCTGTAAAATTATCCATGAGTATAATATGAGTGTTTACTTATGTCTTGGAGGGTTTTAAGTATATGTTGAAACTTATGTAATATTTTCCCAAATGAGATAGGATAAATGTCGCTTTAACTCTTGCTTAGGCGCGCGGCCTTTTGTCTCGCGATTAGTCGCGTAGGGGACGAATGTCCCAAAAATTCAAATTTTCGTGCATACCATTAAATTCGTGACCAAATATCAGAGTAAGTGGGCACTTTAATTAAAAACACAACATTATTGAACAGAATAAAGTAAAAATTATAAATTATTTTAAAAATAACTTGAAAAAATTTGTAGTAAGGCTTTGATCTTAGGCTGCCATCTATTGAGAAATTGATTGGGGGATGGGGGTGACATTTGTCAACCGCGTGCACTAACCGAGGGTCAAAATACAGGGTAGCATAGTTGCGTATTGGAGTCGCAATGGAGCTGTATAACTCTTTATAAAGAAGGATAACTAACCATACTTTTTTCAGAATGGATAACATGGAGGACATAAAATAATTTGACAAAAAAGCAATGGCGGAAAAGCAGAGGAAAGGACAATTTTTAGACTGAAGAGCATTTTGAATTAATTTTTTTTTTTATTATTATTATAATTATTATTATTATTATTGTATTCGGAATGTATACTAACGACATTATTGGGGACAGGTTGTCCATAATAAGACCAAATGGAGTCCTTTGGAAAAGTATATTTTTAACAATCTCTGAAATTAATGTATATGATAAAATATTTTTTTCGCGTTTAGTTTTGGATTATCAATCTAAACACTTGCCAAATTGAAACAGATTAATTGAATGCCTCCAGGAAGTAGTAAAAATACTCAAACATTAGCTTGGCCTTATATGGTGCAGTTTCCTTATAAGAAAATTCAAATACAGGATAAATAAAGTTTTTCTTTTGTTTAGAGCCGTATGGAGCATGTAGTAAATAACATACTTTCATAGAATGATGTATATCTGGTCCTGTGAAAAACCGAGATTGGAGAATGTCAACAATCTCCGGTGAATGTCAACACATACCAAATACGTCGACATGCGTTGAAAGATCGAATATTTGGTTACATTCGTATACATTCGAACCATCATCGGTGAATGTCGACAAGCAAAGATATGCTTGCTCGACAAACCAAGATCTCATTGTGGCTCTGAACAGCTCTGGATATTACTTGTGGGTAATTCCGTCTCAGGACGGTCAGAGACAAGATAATACAATATGTGTGTTAGTGCTTCCCCGACTCGCACTTCCATGAAATATTGTAAATGGAATTTAAATCAAAAAAGAAAGAGCGCAATTAAATGTTTATTGTAAGTATTATAATAGTTTTCCTTGTAAATGCAATTTTTGACCATGAAGGAACAACCCAATAAAAGCTTATAGTTGTTTGTAAATGGAATTTTAGACCAAAAATGAAAAAATTCAATAAGTTCAATTATGAATAGATTAAAAGTCTTATGATAGTTGTCCTTGTAAATGAACTTTTAGATCAAAGAGGAAAAAGCTCAACAATATTTGGTAATAAGTCTTATAATTGATTTCCTTGAAACGACATTTGTGAAATTTTAAACTATTTTTCTAAAACTTTATTGACTTTTTAATTAATTCGTTATGATTTCAAAAGTACGCATACGGGCACGAGTCATTTTGATTCTTTTTTCTATTCGTAAACAGAATATAATTTTAAAATTATGATGAATCTAGTATAGTTATGTTTTATATTATACTAGTTTGTCGCAAAGTTACATGTAAAATAATATTTTTTGTAGGTCAAATATGCATCTTATAACACCGACGCACGGGACAAGACATTGGCTTATAAATGTGTATTTGATCCAGTTAAATTAATTGTGTTCCTATGTAATTCTGCCACAAACTAATTTTATAGAAAACAAAAACGTAACAACTAGATTCATCATAGTTTTGCAATTCTAATCCATTCACGAGAAGAAAAACGAGCGAGAATATCCCGTGCATCATTCAGAGAATTGCCCATACACATTTTATGAATATCTGTCAGTTATTACAGGATCTAGATTGCTCAAAATAGTATATCTTTAACTATGACAAATGGCATATAAAGTAAAGTCAATTAAAAATATGCCATAACTGTTATTCTTTTCTAGGTATTTCAACCCTTGCCACACTTAATAATGTTTTAGCGACCTCCATCTTGCTTCTGTTTTTATTTTAAGAGTGTGTTATTCAAGTGAATGGGGAAGGGGAATATTTTTAGATTTTTCACAGACGCTCTCCTGTTAAAAACAATAGGAAACTGTTTGCCTGTTCAGTTGTTTGCATTTGAGGTTCAAAAACATCTCAATTCGGTCGGTCTAACGAGGATTTCTTTAACAACTCTACTTTCCTTTACTCTTTCAGGCATGGTGTCTGATATTGAGTACCTCAAAATCCCTCGCGTCTTCAGAACCAGTGTGATGGGCATCATCAATTAGTTCACTGATGTTTTTTAACGTTATGTATTACTGACACTGGTTTAGGGTGGTGTAGGGTTTGTAGCCATAAACAAATCTTAGTAACAGTCTGTAAATATCGTCAGAGTGAGTGAAAAGTTGTTAGTTGATTCCACATACTGTAAATTGAAATGACAGAAAAGTGGCACGGTATTTAGACGCCGAATAGAGTTGTAATTTTTAAGGTATTTGTGAAGTTTGATATTGTACTTTCAGACAGTTGAAATGTCTGAATTGGTTGTGTATCCTTATTTACACAGAAACGCGTAGCCGGGTACAGATAATTTTAAATAAAAGTAACGGAATTACCCCCAGAAACTTAATATCAGCTCTCGTTCTTATTAAAATCGACTACTTTTATTTTAAGTATACCTTTTTACTTTTTTTGAGACAATTTCACTTTTGTTAAAACGATCAGACGATTGTTTTCATTTGAGAACAACTTTTATCTATGTCTTCATTAGTTTTAACGCAAATTGTTTTCTCTAACAGATTTTTCAGTTCCAAGAAAATATTTTAAATGCATTAAATAATTGAGTTTTCGATAAAGAGGCGATCGGCGGCTGTACTACACGAACAATAACCTCAAATCATAACAAAATGTCCGAACCCTAATGGTTGCAAACTCGGTTTTGATTGTTTCCGAACAGAGCTAGTCTTATTTTCGAACTCATTTTCTAAAGCTCTTTTTGGACAAGTTTAAGGTAAAGAGTTTGTTTAACAAAAGATTTTGTTTAAATTCATGAGATCAGTCTTAATTAGCTTGCAGTTTTGTATCATAGATGTCCTTACGATTAGTTCTAACTAAATTTCCTTACCTCAGATATCATTCTCTAAAGAGAGTTTAATTAAAATTAACTTTCTAGTTCTATTTTATTAAAAAAAAGTTTATTACTAACTTTTGCATTAAATTACGCAACAATGGACAAGGAGCAACGTATCATTAAGTTTTGCGGCAATCTTTTAGTATTTTGTTATTTGGCTAGTTTTTGTTTTCGTCTAAACGATTGATTTTCTCAGAATCGGCTTTTTTGGCCTGATTTGCTGAGAAGCAGGTCATTCAAAAGTCAAGAAGATAATAACCTTTTATTACAAACTTGGATTTCAAGATTTTACAAGTGAATATTAAAAGAAAAGAAATGTGAACTTTACTTCCCCTTCTCTAACCGATAAGGAAGTGTGATTTTTTCTTTTAAATAAAGATTGTGTTATTTGATATAGTAATTAGAATGAGGATTGTTCTTTTTCATTCTCCAAGAATATAACATCAGGATTTTTTTATTTTTTTTCTTTCTCTCTCTTTTCATCCACGGCGTATATACTGATGCGTATGCCCGGCAGTTTATATTTCACTAAAAAAAAAGTTTAACTTTCCTACTTGTTTTAAATGAAGTAAAATTGCTTCAGTTATGAGAAATGACTTGCTCAAAGTACAGGTAATCACTCTACTTAAAAGGGTCTTTGTCCTATAGGCCTAATGTAAATTTTTTTTTAACTACAATGTCTAGGTGACGGCTCGTGGAGTACAGCAGGTACAGCTGAACTGCATCTAAATTATTAGTTTAAAATTAAAATATATTAATTGGTAGTCAACTTAGATTGTTTATTTTTCTAATTTTCTTAAATGTAGATTAGAATAGTAAATGAAGATGGAATTACTATGGTAAGTAAAAAAAAACCCGATAAATAGCAAATCTGTTGCACAATGCACATTTGAGAAGAGGGGGGGGGGGGGTAAACCGCTCAAATCAACTAAACCTGACGATGTTCGAGCGAGTACAGCCAGAGAGTAAAAGTTCCAAAAGGGCTGCACCGTTGCCATGGAAACAACTACTAGTATGTAATCTCTCACCACGCGAAATTTGTAAGGTTGCCAAAAGCAGCCCTTACAAATTTCGCGACTTCGGCTGTACTTGTAAATTCGATGTACTAATTGGCTCGTGTGTGAGGATGTGTGGGTAAGAGAGAAACGAGCATTTCTTAGAATTTTCTCCACCAAACGAAAATGGTTTCGGTAATAAGTTTACACTTGTGGATTCTTGATACTTCTTAAGTTAATACTAATACATGTAATTGAACAATTTTGACAAACATGGAGCCCCGTTATAAGTAAGTTAAAATAAGTTTATTTTTATTATCTCCCTCATTATCATTTTGTAAATATTGAAAGGAAACTTTGTGTTGGAGTAATTATTAAGATTAAAGAATTTCCATTCATGAATGATTCTGTGTGTGTGTGGGGGGGGGGGGGGAGTCACTGTTCCGGCTGTACTTACATTTTTGATCACAGGCCGCCGCTGTAATAACTGCTGATTGCTTTAAAACACATGTATTTTTACAACACAGCATCACAGCAATGTTTTTTTTTATTATTAATTTTTCAAACGTTCTTATAAGCTAGTTTATGAAAACTTCTCAAAGTGTAACAGCAGCAACTTCAACAACAACAGCAGCAATAACAACAATTATTATTAATAATAATACAACAAATGTCTGGTTAATTTCCATTCTAGTTGCATTTGTGATCTCATGTTAGTCATCTCTCGATCATATTAATTTAAAATTGAATAATTATTACATATTTAAAAAGAGACTGATTTTGGCTTTCCGGCCAACCCAATACAGAGTATAAGAAAATAACATAATAAAAAATTAAAACTGCTAAGTTTAAAATTTTAATTAAGTTAACTTTAACTAAACAAAACTTAACCTGTATGTTATTCAAGATAATTTTAACCAACATTAACTCGTCAACGTACAGCAACTAGTTATTCAATCAAAAATTAAAGGGCAACCTAAAATTAAACTAGTACCTGAGAGGCAAAGTGTTCTGAATAGAATACATTATTAATTATAAGCCTACTTTTTAAATATTATGATCAAGTTCTTTAATATTCATTTGGTTTTTCATTATGGAACTAAAGTAATCTCTAAAATTATAGTACGTGACTTTATCAGAAATACTATTATCAATATTAATAAACTTATCTTTGGTTCTGTTATGTCTGTTACAGTAGAAGATTAATGTTCTAGGATATACCATCTCCTTTATTACATCTACAGGTCGGATTTTTGTTGGAAATCTTTGTTCATAGACAGGAAAGGGATCGCGTCCTGTGAGGATTTGGTTCAGGAAGAAGTCTTCATATATTTTTCTTTTGGAAACCCTCGGGAACATTGCGTACACAATTGTCTACTTTATTGAACTCAATTCCCATCTGTTTTATCATTTATTTATTTTTTTATTGTATTGTTTAGTAACATCTTTTTAACTTGGTATGTGTAAAGTTTCAATTTAAAGTTTATTTCTTCTTTGTTAGAGGTATTCTTTGCATATTGATCGGCTGCTTCATTGCCTTGGTAATCAATTCGTGCTTTTAATCCAGGAAAGTTTTATTTTCCTATTTTTAATTTCCGCTTGTCCCAATGCTGATTTTATGTATTTGATTTCATTATTTCTATCTATTTTCATATACACTATTGACTGGAATGATATTGAATCGGAATAGATTTCAGCGTTATTAATTTTGTGCATATTTATATAATTCTAGGCTTCCTTAATTGCAATTAATTCTATGGAAAAGACAGCTGCGTTATCACTAAGTTTAAATTATCGATTGTATATTTCTGTGTTGCATAAAATGTACGAATGCATATCCAATTCTTTTCTCCATCAGTGAACCTTCGGTGTAGATACAATTATTATAAATTATAAGTTGGTACTTGTTCTTTAATTTTAATGTCGAGTGGGGGAATTCCTGATTATAAAGAGATTATGGTAGTTTTAGCTCTTACTTTCCAGTAATCTAAAGAGAAACCTATTCAAAGGCATTGTCCATCTGAGGGCAACATTACCTGGTAAAACAAATGCTTTCATAGGGCAGGTGTGATATGCCAAATGAAAGGTCCCACAGAGTTGAATTCCCATACTAAAGAGAGTTATGGCCGGAAGTACCATAAATGGTTACAGGAAGGCTATTTGTGATTCCTTAAGTTAAATCTAAATTATAATTGCTATAGATAGGTGTCATAACAGTTGGAAGATGTGCAAAGATTAGTAGGATTACATAAATTTCACCTAAAAGTACTTTGAAATTCGAACAGGTGTTCTTCCACAGTTACTCGATGGGAAGTTCATAACTTGGCTGCAAATAGAGGTATCGGATTGAAACTTGGATATTAGGTGAAAAGTTTTCTCGATTACTTTATCGCCAAACTCACCCACTTCGTGTGTGTGTTTTTTTGTTTTGTTTTGTTTTTTTTACTTTTAAAAATTTCCAAATTGCAGCTTTTTTGTTATCATTTGTTCTAAATCTTTAAAGGCTAGAGATTTCAGACATTTTATGTCTCCAAGTTATGCGTGTACTCTAAATGTACAATATTACAATTATGTACTACAATACAAACATGTGTAGAAGTGTCTTTTTAGTGACAGCGAGTGTCACAATCTAACTTGCTTGGTTAGTAAAAAATATGTCACGAATTCATCTAACTCTTTATTATTTTACGTTTTATAGATAATGCTAGATGTTATCGACCATGTTACTTTCTTTGAGCTGCCCGTTATCAAGGTCACTGCTGCATTCAGTCATAAAACTTCTGCTCCAACGAAGATTGATATAAAGTAGCAATTCGCTGTTTGCATTCAATGCTATTGAAAAACAAATAGATAAGCTGGGAGATAAATCGGCAAAAACAATTTTCTTTCGTATTATTCAAGATTATTTTTTTTTTTTTTTTTTTTTTTTTTTTGTGTGTACTGAGAAAAATAGATGTGACTTTAAGGTATGCAAGGTGACGCAAGATGATACAGAAAATAAGGGGGGGAGGGGGGGGGAGTACCCGCCTTCCTAAAAAACTGTAGGTCGTACACAGTAATCAAAACATTTGATAAGTGAAAAGTTCTAGAGAAAGTATAGGAAATTTCAAAAAAATCACTTGTCAATAAAATCCTTATTTACTAATACATAGTACTTTATTTCTTAAAAATTTAGATATTTCATTTTTTAGGTGAAACATATTTACTTCGTATTTATTATTTATTTTTTTATAAAATACTTCACTTTTAAATCAAATTTTTAAAAGTAAATTTGAGTTTAAAAAGAAGTAAACGAAAAATCACCTTAAAATTAATTTACTTATTCACCTTAAAAAATAAGATATTTTACTTTTTAATATATAATTATTTCCTATTTAACGCAAGGTAATATATTTCTTATTAAAAATATAATAATCTATTTCTTATGTAAAACATAGAAACACAAAAGACATAAACATACTTTTCTAATTTACTTATTTTGGCAGGTAGAAAAAGAAAAATGTACAATTAGAATTAAAAAGAAAACTATTTAACAATACTTTTTTTTATCACGTTATGATTTCTTGACATTTTTGAAACCGCTAAAAAGCCGTTTTATTACTGCAACACATATTTTATTTTTCGCGGCAATGTCAAGATGTCGTGAGTTTTCAGCTTCGGGGTCCTGTACTATGTCATATAATTAGCCATTAAACTTTACAGGTATACCAGGCATATTATGGGCTGTAATATTTCATATATTTACTTTTATTGTGATAATCTTACACTGTCTGTCTTCCAAATACGTCACGCAAAGATACATAAAGGCACATTTAATGATGTAATAGCTAATATTTTTTTCGTTAAATAATAACACTCAGAAAAATTGAAGCATATTTGCTATCATGGGCTCTAGAGATTTTGGTGGTATATTTTTGGCGATAATTAGTTTATTGGTCTAAAAAACAAAAAACAAAACCATTGCTAATATGACGAAATTCGTGAAATGATTTTTAATAAATATTACATTATTCTTTCTTGTAAGTGAAACAGTGGAGAAACAGTTATGAGAGATGCTCAAGGAAAAAGAACTCGCTGTTACAGATTTTCGTTTTTCATCTTTTTACGACCTAATCGCATTTCTAGGGGAATTTCGAATGTTTAAAACAACTTAAAAGGCATCATTACAGCCATTCTGATCAAAATCGTTAGAGATGTTTTTCGACAATTACTGAAATACACCAATTTTTCAATCACAGCTACTTCATGCGATGCGCAATTTTGACAACAACCTTAATGACAAGCCTCATGGCCACCAATAACACGTATGCAAAAGTTAAACATCGTAGGTCAATCCGTTCGGAAGTTATGCTGACCACGGATACACACACAAACATTTTTCCTAGACCATTTCTTAACACTCTGCATATTCCAAAACATGTAGAAATGGGGGTGGGAATCGAAATTTTTCTTTGACCGCGAATGCAATACTCTCATTACATGGGTAATTGAAAGTAAAAAGGTGAAGAAATGAAAGATTATAAAGTAAAAAAAAAAAAAAGTATAAAAGTAATAGACATAGACATTTCATTTTCTACAAATTGCAAGCTATTAAACCGTAAAAATTATGTGTGAAACATTGTTAAAGAATCATTAGAGGTACTTTTGATTATTATTTTAAATATTTGAGATGGAGACAATGTGGAATTTGCAGACGATTTTTAAGCAAACAGAAAATCTGGAAAAGTAAAAAATTCGCCACTTCAAAAATAATTAGTATAGAAATTAGTGAAATATGATATAATAGGAAAGCAGAAAATTAAAACATTGGCAGCACGTGTCAGTAACCTAATTAAGATAGAACGTGGTTGCATAGGAGGAAATCTATGTTGTACGAAAATAACGCTGAAACATATAACGGTAATTAAAATTGTCATGCATGCAACTATTACGACCCCATCATTTCTGAATTGGCTGCTATTTTTAAATCCTTTATATTAACTTCGATTTTGCTTGCTTGCAGTTGGAAAATCTTCGTAAACGCTAGAAATCCAAATTGCTGTCATCCGAACAAGTTGAAACTTGGAAGATAGATTCGTTGTCGATGGCAATGCTTTCTATCGTTTTGGGAGCTGTCCCTAAAAGGCCGATTTTACATAAATTTCTATTATAATTTTGACCAATTAACTCACTTGCTGTCGCCCAATCGAGGTAAAACTTGGAAGATAAACTCGTTGTGGATGAGAATGAGTACTATAAAACTAAGACGGCTCGTTGTCAATGGCAATGCATTCTATCAAGTTTTGGAGGCAAAACGAATTCGTCAATTGCACGGAATCGTTGGCTTTCTTCGTAATGGTCAAATACTGTAAAAAGTCAATCTGAATTCAAAATCACTTAAATAAGTTGCAAACGCACATACAATATGACAATGCATAGAAAGGATTTACATTAAAAAATTTGCTTTTATGGGTAAATTTCTTTTAAATGTTTTGTTTGACCGCAAGCATCGAAATCATTTTGTTCTGAATAAATGCAGTATTAAGGAACTCCTTGTCATGCACGCAAATGCCAATATTTAATTAATGTAGAAATACATTTTTCAGAAGAAAGTAAATATCACTGTTTACATGTAAGCAAGTGTCACCCATTCCAACTATTCTGCCTGGATCCAAAATTGCAGACGGTTCGATAAAAACAATGTAAATTTTTATTTCTTTTTATTCCATAAATCCTCTCAAGAACACATTTTATTTTATTCTCTTTAAAAGCAGATCTAATGCGTTATTGTTATCGAAATTGCAGTTTTGTAAGAACGTGATTTTAGATTTTACAAAAATAATACCTTTTCAAAAACAATTTAAAAACAAAAATTGATCGAAATGCAATTAAAATCATTCTCAACCACAGCAAAGTCGAAAAAATTGGAAACAGAATAACAGAATATACTCCTCCAGTCATTTTAAATCGATTCCTCATACCCTACAATCGAAATCTGCAGCCATTTATGGAATAAATAATTTCATACATTTTCCACCATTTCATAATTTAAGTTTTGAGTGCTGTCGTCTGCTCCAAATGCCCGAGGCTTCGTAGCAACTCGGAAATAGGCAGCGACAAGTTCGCAAAGAGTGCGTGATTTGCTTACGAAGAACAAAATAAAGAAAACTCGAAAAACCAAGCTCGAAACTAGCCATGTCTTTTTGTTCTTTTTCCTCATAAAACCGGTGAAATTATACGCCGCGTCGTGGCAACATGCTTTTTGTTTCATAGGCACGGTCACGGTTAAAAGGTTATTCAGGATAATAACCTCTCAACTGCAAACGATCAGGAGAAAATGAACTATTGTATATGTGTGTGAATCACGTTAATTTTATTATAAAACAAAATAGAAAGAACAAAGAGAAGAAAAGAAAAAAATAGCTGCACTTTTGAAACTGATCTCTTGTGCACGCACGGTGCGGTTTCAATTTGAAAACGAACTGGATTTATTAATGGAGATTTTACTTTTTATTCCATTTCTTTCGTTTCCTGACGACGACAGGTTAATTATGCATCTCGCTCTAAAAGTGAACGACTTGTGTTAACAAATGGGGTAATTTTGAAACGAATTGTCTAGGTTGTTGAGGGTTAAAGTTGGCATTGCAAATGGCTTTCGTATCACAATGGGCAGGTTTATGGAACGCTGTTTTGATTGGGCTATTATTGGCGTTTAAATTTATCACTTGACCGGACAAGTAAAAAATTTTCAGATGAATGCAAAATGTGAATTGCAAAAATACTGTGGGTATGAAACATCACACAACTTTCAATTACACTATAATACTGGTCATTGTATTAAAATTTACGTGGATTAGTGTTATTTACCGTTTTCATATTTTCATTCATTTAAATAAAAAATTGACAGTTTGGTGATATTTTTTCGCAATAATTTTGACGTAGGCAAAAAAAAACAAAAAAAAAACAAAAAAAAAAAAACACGGTAATACTATAAAATCAATCTATTGATTATGATATAAAAATGCGTAATCTCTAATATCAGGAATCGAATGATATAAAAATATTTGTTTAAGAAACTCAGATGTAAGATCTTTGTTCCGAAGAAGAAAATGGGAAGAAACCTGGAAAAATTCCATCATGAAACTCGACAATTGTTAATAGTCCCTGACCGTAAAAAGTATGAATTCACCACTAGTTAAGAAACAAATTATGCAATTTATTACGGTTAAATACTGATATTAGGTTTAAGTGAATTTTGATGACTTTATAATCCCTTCATTAAAATGGGGAATTTTAATATTAAATTAATATTAATAAACTTTTTATTTTTTGTTTTTGTTAAGTTATTGTGATTTTTTTTGTAATTATATAGAACAGTCAATAATGAGGCTTACGTCGTATCTTTGCAAGCTTTTTCAAGTAAAACTCAATTTTATACTTCAACACACACACTACGTTTCATTATTTTAAATATGAATAATATTTGTGTTTGAAATATGATTCCTGAAAATTTAAAACATCAATGTATTTCGAATCAATAAATGCTTCCGCTTACCTTTATCTTGTCAAACAAGTTTAGAATACCAAACAAAATTAGATTCAGAATGGCTATCCATTTCAATATTATTTTTTTTACATTAACCAACATTTTGTATACAGTTAAAAATAAGTGTTAATCAAATATAAACTGCTGGTTTTAAATTCATAATGTAGTTTTATCTCATATTTCATTATTTTTAAACTTATTTTTTAATGGAATATTTTGTATTAAATTTATTGATATTAAAACCGGAAGGAAACCAGTTTTATATATCGATCACTTTATCATTAACCTTCGATCGAATATTTTGTTGCCAATTTCAATTCGTAAAATTCATTCAATTTCTATCGATATTATCACCAGTTATATCATGAACTCTGAACAGAACAAGGAAATCAAATCTAACCTGCCACTTAAATCGCATTCCCTTCTGGTCTTAAATTTGATAGATTCGGAAAAAAAAATAATATTTTTCTTAACTACTAAAAGAGGTTAATTTTCCAGACAAACAAAACTAAATTCTTTGAAATAACGGTTAAAAATAACAGATCTGGTTTCATGCGCAGACGATTTTCGAAGCGTCCATTTAGCCATCAGAATGAATATTAATAATATATAGCTTAAGCTTTTGTTGACTATACTATACTATTAAATACATTACCCTAGAGGACAATTCTATTTTGTGCCTCACTGATTACTCCTTAATGGCGACTTCTTCGGAACATAATTAAAGTGGACACACCTGTTTCGTCTAGAACAGCTACCTGCCAGAAAACGAATAAATTTCGAACATGGATTAAACACTTTATCCCATTGATACATGGCAGGTAATACTTTTTTCTTTTTGGAGTCTTTGCTTATCCTCGTGTATGTCATTTGGAAGAAGCATCCATTATAATCCATTTGTGGTTGCCACACAATGGATCTAAATTGAGGTTTGATTGCTATAGTGAAGAATAGAAAAAAGAACGGAATGGAAAAAGCAAAAAATAAACCAAGTCATAAACCTGGTAATAGACGTAGACCAGAAAAGAGGTTATTATTCGGATAGTTATTTGGAAAAGATGATTTTAATAATATATTTAGCAAAACTAGCAATATATGAATACAGTTAGTTTTGTTATAAACCTAAGGGCTGAATTTGTTCTACTTTTATAACTAGTATGTTATATTTGATTCTTACGATCCACTTTTGTTTTTATTTTACATATAAATAGCCTTTTGTAAATACAAACTTGATTCAGAAGTAATATTAAAATATGATTTCTTCGATTGAAAGATTTTAGTTTAATTTTTTGCAATGATATATTAACCTATATTTTTTGCCCACTTATTAATTTTACTAGACTATTATTAAAATAAAAACAATATAGTTTTATATTCATTAAAATTAAACTCGGAAATAGAACTGGATATTAACTTCCCAATTCCCTTCTTTCTTTTAGAAGAAAATCATTTAAATAGCTTTGTCTTGCGGTGAACATCTACATTGAGCAAATATGAGATCGAGAACGGTCAATGCCCGGGATCACATCTAAATTATTTCTTTAATTTACCGCTACTTTCGGCAATACTCTTCGTGAAAAATATTTGTTAAAATAAAGCAGGAACATGAAATTGGCCCAATCGAAATGGTAAAGAAATTAAATTTTAAAAAGACACATGCATAAGTGCTTCAAGTCAGAAATTATTTTATCTTTTATGCTATTGAAATTTTTCAACAGTTGAAACATTACATTAAAATATATGCCATATAAATCAACGTAATTTTTATATAATTTCATAAATCATTTTAATGTAAAATAAAAATATATTAAAATAAATTGCGTAAAGCCGTTACATTTTATTACATATTTACAATATAGTAGAGGAAAACATTTTGATATAATTTTTAAATAGCATTTTAAAATAAACTGTATAAAACTTTTTTGTAAATATGAGAACCCTTTTAATAAAGATTATATAAAACAGTTTAACAATTATGAGAACCATTTAAATATGAATATTAACCCATATTATATGTATAAATTATGAAAAACGTTTTAAAATAAATGATTTTGAATATTTTAATGTAAATTAAGTAAGTATTTTAATATAAACTATGTCAACTATTTTTTTTTTAAATTTAAGAACATTATTTTGATATAAATTATGTAAAACATACTAAACTGATTTTGAAATAATTTTAATGTAAAATATACTCTTCGTTTCAACATAAATATTTTATAAATCTTAAATAATAAATATAAGATCTAATTTAAAACAAATTACATGAATTATTTAATATCAATTATCTAAATCACTTACACATTTATGTAATTTAAATCACGTTTGTAGGTAGGGGTGACCTGTGTACCTAGTGCCACCCCCGTTTTATTGAATAATGTTTAGTTCTAAGTTTTATTACTCACTTGGGTAAGTGGCAAAATCTACTTGCTCTTTTGGCCGCCATTTTAAAATCTTATAGGAGAAAGATTTGGCAAGTTATAAGTAGAAAACATTTTATATGGTCTGAAGTAAAATTTTGCAACTCATTTCTTTTTTTTGTTTTAAAAAGGCAAGTCAAATACTCTCCGTTAAATGACATATTGCTTTGTATATTTGTTTAACTTAAGTTTGATAGGTTTTTAAAACTAATGTAAACGACTTCTAAACGATTTTATTTTAATACGAAATTTTATTTCAAAATACTCAACCGACGTTTCTGAAACCAGTTATAGTTAAGCAACACCACTTCAACATACTTATTGTCGATGCTGATATACAATACAGTTTAGTGGTCTATTCTAGGGTTCCCAAACCTTTAGATATTGCGACCTACTTTTTTAGAATCTGAATCTACTTCATCCTCTGCGTTTCAGGGACGAATAGCGCACGTAATTTCCAAAGAAGTAGATTTTATGGGTCGAAAAATAACTGTGAAAAAAAAAATGCTTATTAGGATTCTATAATGCTTGTTTCCGATTGCTGGTGAAATCCAAGTCAATTTAAATTACGTTCCAATGCAAGGAATTTAACAAGTGCAAAGAATTCAACAATTGCATCTTGCTTCGATACCTGGTTCTAATTCCTATCATCTCGAAGTTACAACTTCACAAATAATGAAAATGTATAAGGAAGTGATATCTTCAAAGGTTCAGTAGGAAGAATTAGGAAAAATTTGATCAACAACTAGCGATAACTTTGTCAATCTACTACGATTAGTATTCAGTTTCTGTATTTTCAGATAGATTGGTAATCAGCATTCAACGTTATTCCAGTCGTCAAGTTTCCATAGATGGTATGAGCAATCCAGTTTTTAATTTTTTTTCAGTCAATTAATAATAAAAAAATGTATTTAATAACATTAAAATGTTTTGCGATCTCGATAATTTTGCTTTCAGAAACATTCACATTATTTCAATTATAAACGTTTGAAAAGCTTCAAAATTATTTTATTTATGGTCTTGTCAAGATCTTGTCACGACCCACCAAAAAATGACTGGCGACCAGTAATGGGTCATGATCCACAGTTTAGAAAATGCTGGTCTATTTTATTTATTATATGCATCAGGATTATTATACATACTAGGGGGCTGCGCCCCCTGCTCGCTGACGCTCGCCAACCCCCTGGATTGCTATGCAATCCCCTTGGCTCACTTTGCTCGCCTCAAAGGGAAGCATTTAAAATATGCCCTAGCAAAAAACTATTTCAGCTGCATAATGCCTTGAAATTGAAAACGTTTTGTTATTTATTAAGAGTCAGAATCTTGCCACGTCATTATCCTACAGCTGTCGAGACGCGTTAAGCAGGGACAGTGTGGCAACATAGTAGAAAGTTTTTGGAAGAAAAAAAATAATATACAGTATCGTACATATATTTAAAAAAGATCGGTTATTTCATTGAACAATTAAAATTTACGGACTGGTATCGTATGAAGCGCTAAGATAATTAAAGTTGTTTATCGAAATTTTTTAACCAAGCCAATCATATGTTCGCATAATCTTTTTTGCGATACTTAGAAAATAAAATAAAACAGTGAAAGGCCAATTATCCGGCATTCAATCAACAGGAATTTTTTGAAAATCAAATTTGGCGAGAAAATTAGCCCTGTTTTGCCAAAAGTTTTTTTTATTTATTTCATATGAGATTTTGAAGTTGAGCCAGTGATTTTATTCGTTATTTTGATAGTTTTCAATTCGTAATAGCTGAATTTGCACTTATTAGATATGAATATCAGTTGAGATTTACTGTACAATGCCTCTTAGAGATTTCTTGAAAGTTGTCGATTTAACGCTGAATGCCATCCGGCGACCTCGGGAATATGTTCCAGCAGATAACTTTTCCAAAAAGCCTGGTTTATCCGGAATTCCAATCCAAAAGAAATATACACACCTTGGATCTATTTATTCTTGCATCATCGTAACTATTAAATCAATACGTTTTAAATAGGCAATAATTTCTATCTGTAGACTGTAATAAGAAAAACAAAATATAGCAAATTCAAGTTGTTGCTGTTGCCAGATGTATTAGTCAAATTTCAAAAGATATATTGTGATTGGCTGGATTGTTGAATTTGGAAATTCGTGCATAAAGTACATTTAAAAGATTTGTTTGAAGTCATTGCCATTCTGCTCACAGAAATACAGCCGAATTTGGACGTTACGCAAGAGAATTATATATATAGATACATTAGGAATGGTGAAATTTGACTCAAGACTGCGTTTTTGTTTTTTTGCTTTAAAATATTCTGGAATTCATTACCTTTAAAATGATACCATTTTCTTTCTGAGACTCAAATTACTTTTTAAATTACAGTGGTCTTTGTGAACCTGTTTTGTATCACATTAATTAGTGTAGTAAACTTTAAACGCTTTTTCTGAAGAATGACATTTTAGTCTTATATGACTTTACGTCAACGATCATAACTTCATTATAAATGGTCCGATTTACAAAATTCTAATTTTGTTTTGTAGACAATAGTTGTGAATGTGTTTCCTATCACAATCTAATATATATTGTTAAAAACAAATTTTTATATATATTTTAATCTTAATTTTTTGATGAAAATTATGCATTTTTTCAAACTTTTTATTTAAAATTAATAATTAAAAATTATTATTAAATAAATATTGAAGCCAAATTCACATTTCTTTAAGGAAACATGCGTCAATATTTGACGCATGTTTCCATATCCTTTATTTGCAATAAAAATCATACCTCAAAGTTAATTACAAAGTTTATTTATGTCCGTTCTAATAATGTCCTAATTAGACATTTTAATTGCAATTAGCTAATTGAAAAATTAACGAGGAAAAAAGTTTATATATAAAAATGCATCATTTTTAATTCAAATATATTGTCGAAAAGTTTGAAATTATAACATAAAAATTAAAGAAAATCATCTCAATTGTATATGGTATACTACTTTACGTGTTTTAGCATGCAGTGTCCCCAATTAGAAAGAAATTGATATGCAACATAACTTTTATCGCCTTTCTCTTCGTGTCTATCCGTTCGCTGAAAACGTAGAAAAATTAAAACATTACACACGGAATGAATTATATTAAATAGTTTAATAAACTCGATGGTCAATCAGGCGAGTATCGATATGACAAACTGGAAATAAAAATACTTTTTAAAAAAGCATGATTACAATTGTCTTAAATTATTTTTACGATTTAACATGAAGCAGTTTCCCTTAATTGTACACGCTAGTGGCTACAGCGAGCTGGCTCGAACCCAGTACCTACAGGTCATGAGACCAATATCTTAGATAATCGTGTTATCAAATGAAAAGTAGTGGTAAGAAGTCTTGAAAAAGTGTTGTAAGTAAGACAGGTTATAAATTCTATAACCGAAAATCTGAAAAAAAATTTATAACTTCTTTCGAAACTGATCTAAAAATATTCAATCAAAATATTTACAAATATTACAAATAAATTAAGTAGTATTGATAAATCAAGACCAGTTCTCATTTTCAAGAATATTGTTTTAGGTAACCAAATAAAGAAATTATAGTAACTGTTGTCTTAATTAGAAATATTGTAAATGAAGTCAGCATAATTCGATAAAATTATATTAAAGTTCGGTTATCATAATTCTGTTACCACCTGATATTATGGATCTAGAGTTTTTTCTTTTAATACAGGGTGCGTATAAATACCAAGTATCTCATCGTTACACCTAATATTTTAGATACTCCTTGCAATTGTCAAACATTCAATATTCCAATAACACAAAAAAAAAGCTTGCCTTTTCCTAACAAAGGCAATTTCATCTTCAGTTAGCAGAAGGCAGTAAAGGTCACGCTTTACTAACATTATTTCTGACTATTTCGTTTCGGATGCCCATTCTTTTTTGCTCACATCCATTAATTTTAGTCGAGCTATTTCTTACTAAAGTGTCTTCAGGATATTGCGCCTTCTTCTTGAAAATAAACCATGAAAAGGACACGAAATGTATCTGTAACAATGGGGAAAGGTCTGTGCCACCTGAAGACTTGCTCTCTACAATGTAACTCATAACATCCCCATATTTCAAATAAGCAAGCAAGATTCTCGGAATGAGTATAAGCAGCACAATGCCTGAAAAAGATGGACTTCCCTCTTAAATGTGGTTAAGTGTGTGCTGTGGGAAGCGGACCGTAAAATTTTCACTTTGAAGAACACTTACAATTAGGTCAGCTGCATATGTTGTATTTGCAATTGGAGCCACGGTAATTTTGACTACTGCTAGAACTAGTTTTCAATTTCGGTAGCTTTTCAATTTGTTTGCCTTGATGGGGCACATCTTTATATGTTCTTCCAATCGCATCGACTGACATGAAAACATTCTTAAAAAGACCAAATATACTTAGGTATATATAACTTTGATTATCTTGATCAGCTGTATTCCATGATGACTTGTTGGAAGTTTGGTTAAAAGATTGAAATATATATATATATATATATATATATATATATATATATATATATATATATATATATATATATATATTTTTTAAATATCTTATTGAATTTATGCTTGGAATAAATACTTCAAAAGAATAATCACACTTTATTTTTAATTATGAAGCAATTGTTGGTTTGCACCCCACCCCTCTTTAGCATAAACTAGGTTTATTCGATAAAATCCCAGGTGATCAAAGTACAACTCTTTATTATTGACCACCTGCATTTCATCGAATAAACCTAGTTTACGCAAAGGGTGATCTTTGCATGTTAGAAAATGCGACAGATTAGAATTTGAAAATTTTGATCGCGAACTTTGATTGTTACAGACTTTTCAATGTATAGCAAATAAAATTAAACTCATTTATTGTTTTATGCGTTCAAAACTCATATTTGAGGTTTTGAAACATGAAAGAAATTACAATTACTTTTCAAACAATTTTTACGATGTAGGAAGTGATTGATGGAATAACAGAACGCATAAAAACAAAGTTTTAATATAAATTCTTTACATTCATTGCTACTTTTTATATTCATTGACATAACGCGATTCTGTTGTTAGCGTGTGCTTGGTGTTTGCTTCTATTTTTAAATGTTTAGGCATCTCTATCAGCAAAATATGAGACAAACTACGTTTCAAAATTTAGTTATTAAAAACGAATGTGAATTTATAGATTCACATCCCAGCATATTTTATTTATTCTGATTAAAACAATTTTGGTAACAGGAAAGAGTTTCAACTATGATCAGTTAAATGGTATTTATTAGCACTCCAAAATGATTGCAGAAACGTGTGTAAAAGCGATATTTTAGTGACAACCTCTAAAACTTGATAGAATGCATTTCCATCTACATCGAATCTATCTGCCAAGTTTCAACCCGATCAGATGACGGAAAGTGGGTCGATTAGGCTTTCACAGATTTTCTCGGCAGCCACACAAAAACAAAATCGATATTAATATAGGGGATTAAAAAAGGGGCAATTATCCGTAACAGTGACTCCGAATGCTAAATAGTGGCTGCCTTTTCCGATATTTATATTTTCTATTTTGATCATTTATTCTTATCAAATAAGAATGCAGAAAGATATTTGAATGAAAAGAGAAAAAGCGGCAAGATTATTTCAATTATCCCGATTTATTTACTTGAAAGGCGACGTTAATACCTGACAAGAGAATCACAGACCACAATTTATGGTTTTAAAAAAAAAAAGTCCTCATCCTATCACAAGACACTCGTCTAACTGTAAATACGTTGAAGGCCAAACGCATTACCGCCTGCGAAGAAATCGGAGAACTGGATTTCAATGTGAAGGGAGCTTCGGAGATGTACGTAAAAATAGCCTTATGCATCTGGATGAGCTTAGCAGAATTCCTTGACCTTGACTTATTTCTCAAAACAAACATCTCCCCCTATCCACAATAACATTTTATTTTTTGCCGACATCTGTCTTGTAACCATCAGACCAATGTGGCTCTTAAGTTCACGCTAAAATGCGACTCGTCCTCTAGGAAATAAACAAAGCCATTCCAAAAAGGCGGGAAAAAGTGTGATGTTCCCCCCATTATCAAACGCCAGTTCAGCAATTTCTTCCCAAGTGACATCATCCAGTGACGTAACCTTGTGTTTGTTATCTGTCGGTCATTGAAAAACAGAAACGTCTCTTCCGCGATGTCGATGGCATCCGATCTGTTTCATCAGATGTATGGAACCTCGGCAGCTGTTTGGAGGAATTCGTAAGGAAAATAATAATTGACAGCATTCTGCCAGTTAGTGAGTTATGAAAACTGACGAAACATCATGCTCTGATGAGTCAGTTATCAAAATAAGCTTTGTCATTTTGGAACTTCGGCCATCGGCTTGCATACAGTGCGATGTCATGCTGTATTGCCACCACATGATATGAATCCGTGCCTATTTGAAACGAATGCAAATTAGTTTATTATTATTCTTCTATAGCTAATTAAAGTGTGCTTAATTAGTTGTATTTTAAAATCATCAATCCATTGTGCAACAAATGAAAGGCTGCAAAATTTGAAGCTATTTAAAATAAAGTTGGGTACATATTTATATTATTAGGAGTTAATTCCGTTATGAAGAAAATGTCTAAACGTTAAACAACTTCTTTGTTTCTTACTGGAAGAAAAAAAAAAAAAAAAAAAAAAAAAAACCTAAGGTTGTACTAAATTACAATGAACTGCCCAACTTGTCAACCTTTATTGTTTTCCAAAAGTTGATGCACAAAATTGTGCAATCAGTAGTGTTGCATAATTTAAATAGTATTGAAACAGCCCTTGTTACAGTTCCTAGTATGTTACAGCCACAAGAGTATCAATTGTAATGGCCAAGAGATGGCGCTTTAATATTTTATTAATCTGTATTCAAAAATGTAAATATCCGTTCTTCTCGCTTCTTGTGCTGTTTTAATGAAGATGAACACGTGTGAAACCCTCGACGCTTATTAATTTCGTGAATGAAATATGAGATGGAGTTTTATGTTTTCGAGCAAACTCCATCATCCTAACAAATATGTGTGAGTGAGAACAGCCCTACTTCCTATCTAGTAGTACTATGCTGGGTGATGGTATGCTTAATGATTTAACATCTTTCAACATCCAAACTACCAAACATATTCTTTATCTTTCATAATTAATTTTTTTTTTATTTAATATATCTGATTTCAATTTCATCCCCTAATTACACCATTAATGTTATAAATACCACGTTTTATAACATACTGCTTGCGTAATCTCTATCACAGCATAAACGAGACCGAAGTCTCAAGCGACCTATTTCGAGTAATATGCCATCCATTAGCTAGTTACAAAAATATAAATTGTATCCAAATGTTTTATGAAACCAGAGAACATTGGCCCTTTTTCTGGATCAAACTTTCGAAGTGACGTCAAATGATGCTCAATAACAAAAATCAATAAAAAAATAATCAGTATTCAACAATTTTAAAGCTAAAGTCACATATTGAAATCTACAACATAGTAAGAGAACTACTCTTTCAAAAATATATATTCTCGAAATCCGGGTTATATTATGCATATATTGATTAAATAATATCTTTTGAATGACCAGCATTACATTTACATTAAATAAACATAAAGGTTTGGGGTAAAACCCTTTTTTTACTGCTGTCGTAAGCTACAAAATCTCTGAATGTGGAAAATCGCATAACCTTCCATTGTATCTTAATATCAGATACGGTATTGTTAGAGCTTCCAAGTAAAAAAAAAGTAGAAAAAAAAAAGAAGAAAAAAAAAAAAAACGTAACTGAACTGTACAAGAAAGCGACGGAAACTAGCAAAAACATAAGATATTAAAAACATTTCAGAAGTCAAGAAACTTTAAACAATTATACTATAATCACGAACAGGTGAGTCAAATTAAACCCAGCTTTCTAATTTATAAGGTGCATTGAAAGTACTAAAATTTCGGTTAAAAAAAAACTGAAAACAGAGTTCCTCGCTGTACTGCATCATGTCTGCAATATTAGTCATTGCATTAAAATTTGAAATCGACTGGCATAATTTACTAGTTGCGGAATTATTTTTACGAATTTCGCCAAGTTGACGAAATATATAACGTTTTTGGCGACAAATATAGTTGTCTATTGCTAGTTGTATGACTGAGAAAAATTAACTCCTAAGAGACAGTTTCATAATAAATATATAGTGTAGAAATGAAATTAAAAATACTTATATTTATTTTAACGGTATAAAATTAAGAATAAGAAAAACGCAACGGGTTTGAAGTTCTGCAGCAATTCTCTAATATGGTTAAGTTTTTCCTACAATCTATTTCGATATTTTTTTTAAATAAACTTTTATATGAAAAATGTATATTAATATTTTCTAAAAGCGTAATATCCTCAAAGCAGTTATGATTTAAGAATTGAACAGTAGCTTTTCATAGCACTAAACTGACCCATTTTCTTTATGACTCACTCTTAGATAAATTTTTCTTTAACTGAACTCTCAAATAAAATATTTTAATCGATAATATTGAACGATATCCATCACTGCGCTACTCTTGCTATTTTCTCAGAAACAAAGTCAATTCTTTCTTTAACACTAGATGATTGGTGTTTCCAGTTTAACTATTCAAACCAATCCTTGACCGATTTGATTATGAACTTCTAGCAGCATTTTATTTTTATCCATAATAATTCCACTTCCCTCCGAAGTGACTCCTCTGACAGCTCAAAAACAATAATTTCGACATCACGTTTATAGTTTACATGAGTGGCATTTCGTTCCGGATTGAAATATGAGTGTTTGGAGGTACGTCACAGTGGCGAAACTCAAGAAGATCTGGGACGTCATCCCATCGGTATCGTCCTTGTTGATACGTTTAATTGATGGGTACCCTTAATTGATGACGATATGCTTTCCTTCTTGCACCCGCTCTAAAGTTTGAAATGTGGAATATAATAAATAGGATGGTCATTCGTAAACAGTATCAACGTCATCGCAACACCGAAACGTGGTGCAAGACAGATCTGTGAGGGATATCACGTAACAAGGTGTTTTATAACGTTTTTGTTTTTTAGTATAGTTTAGTTCGAGCGGTTTCGGCTGTCTATTTCTGTCAATATGAAGAGCTTTTTCCAGCCCAACGCGCCTCGTAATTTTGAAATCAATTTCGAAACCGTATCGCGCAAACCTAACTTTTCAACCCCATCAAAACCAACGTGAGGACATTGAGGCCATAAACCAGCCCCCATTATCGTGTATACCAATATTTGGCGAGACCTGGACCGAACCCATGATCTACCGTTTAACCGCCTGGTCACTGGAGTCCCTTTTTAATATTGCAAGACCATTCCCGTTTTAAAGGTTTCTTCATAAAATTGACTATACATATTACGTAAATGATGACATAATAAAATCGTCAGTACCTTTCCTCATTTAAAATTAAAAAGCTGAGGGTAATCATAATAAGACAGCTCATTATATGGCCGTGAGCGCTCTTGCTTCGTATGCTAAAGGTGCCGGGTTCGATTCCCGGGTTAGTCATGGATGCTCATTGTGGTTCGGAATCCACGCTAGGTTGTAGGTTCCGGCCTGATTAGCTGTTATTGTGAATAAGTATATGTCGTCCAACACATAAACCAATCATTATTTGTGTAAGTTATAACACATTTGGCTATAGGATTTAGTTTAATTCATTCAAAGTTCATTTTTTAACAGTTTCGGCCATTTCCCCTCCCTCCTGCACGCCACTCTCCGTTATTTTCAATAGTTTAATATTATATAAAAAATTATTCAGAATGATGCTCGATGAGGTACCTAAAGCTTGCAGTTGCCTCTCGTACGATTTTGCAAGAACTACGTCAGGGCTATACTGTTCCTAAACATTGTTAGATAAAGATATATCTAAAGGAGGGACGGGAAAGCTATTTGGAAGATTTTTCAAAGGGGGAACTTCCCAGTATTTGCATCTCGTATCGGGATAAACCCCGGAAAACTCTCACCAGAATTATAATTCTTCTCACTTGTTTTCTGAACTGACAATTTCACTTTCAAAATTTAATCACAGCATCTGACCAAATTCCAACAACAGGAAATATAGACAACAGAAAACCCTTTGTTTTCGATCATTTTCTTTGAGGCCACCTTATCCTATGGCTAAAAATAATCTCACCAAGGCCACTTTCTCATTTCCATACCGCTCTTCGTTGATCCGCCCCCATCATGAAGCATCACAATAATTCAAACCGTTATCAAAAAGAAAGGGAGATGTCAAGGCAATATTCCTTGCAATTTTTTCGAAAATTCTTATCAGGATAGGGCATAATTCGCTCTTCCGCTGACGCAATATGGAAAACAAGCCATCTGTTTAAAAGTGGCCGAAGGTTTTCACGAACGGGATGGAACCAGTACCAACCAGATGAAAGGTGTTTGTCAGTGTACTTATGTAAAGACGGAAAGTTGGAGCACTAAGGTAGCATGTGTTCTTTAAAATGCAGCCGTGTTTTTCAATTAGAAGGTCTCGAAAAGCATCCAATAGCAATACATACGATCCATACTTATTAAGTGAGAATCGTCATTTGACAGTAGTAAAAAAAACGATGTTTAGTCAAAACTAAACGATGTTTAGTCATAGAGGTTTTAGATGTAATTTATTAAAATTTATTATGTGCCTCAAAAGTTGTTTTTCAATTAGGGTTTCTCTTTGCTCCCCCGCATCCTTGATGTTTAAAAATTTAAAAAGAAAATCATTGCATATAAGAAAATTCATATTTCAGCCAATTACCATTTTTGAAAAATCAAGGTTTAAACAAAAATTTGAGCTGCTTTGCACCTCCATGTGTACCCTGCAAATAATTCTGCTAGCTCTTAATAGATATGATCAGTTAGTTATTCATCCTCGAGTATGTGCAACGCCTGACCACGTCAGGTAGACACGCACGATTTTCCGCTATACGCAATTTTTTTTTTTTTTTGGGTTATTTATTAAGGTGGTGCATATAGAGAGACTATATGGGGAGAGTGACAACAAGGATTGACGCGGTGATTGGTAGCCTGTCCAGAAAGACCGCCTGAGGGGGTTTCCAGTATATAGTCACTCTAGGTGCATACATCTAGCGGCGCTGAAAACGCGCTAAAAAAAAGAAACCGTTTTTGGAAGGGATAATAATAGATATTAATAAAATAAAATATTACACATTGTTTACTGGTACTGTTTACTGGTAAAAAAAATTCCTTCAAAAATTACAATACGAAGAACCACGTGATCCGAAGCACTATGAAAAAAAAGTAGTTCCATGCTCAACATAATTTTTTCTTCAGATGTGGATGGATCTGCAAAATGAAACATTTTTCTTGTAAAATGAAGGTGTAGTTATAGTCTGTCGAGCCGGATGTTTGAATTTCGAAAAACTTTCAAAATTACACCAGTTTGAAAAATAGCGTGTGTTTTTCGTCAAAAATGTCGCACTTAAATTGCTTATAAAAATCTTTGTTAGTTAAAAAATTAAAAATCTGGACGACAGACTATAGCGACATCAATTACGAACCATTTAAAAAAAAATCCCGTCCAAAAATATTAAAAACTCTAGGAGTTATCGTGTCGACCGTAACGGAAAAAGTAGTTTCGAGAAAAAAGCGTCCGTTTCGCTCGAAGTCGCGGGTAGCTAACTCAAGAATTTTATGAATTTTTTTATTTATTTTGTTAACTTACGTCTGTTCTCCCATTCCAGCTACATATTGTACACCTTCCATGTCAGTAAACAATTGTTGTAACAATTGTAAATTGTACGCAATTGTCTCCGAAATAGAAAGTAACTGCCAGCTGATTCAACGGACAGCTAGCTACCTGCGCTCGGCAAACTGGTCGGGCGGTCACATTTTCGATCATAACTTTGGATCTATGAGGAATTTTTGCAATCGATTTTCATAGAAACACGCCTAAAACTATAGAGAATAATAATCCGTTTAAAAAAATTTATAAAGTTCTGGGTGTATGTACCCCCTTAAGAAACCATTATCAATTCTTTCATGATTTGGCAATCAGGAAAAGCATTTCAATGGATTTTTAACTTGGAACTTGAACCTTCCACCACAGCAGCAGAAAAATACTCTTTCAAGTTTTGGCTACCAAGTAAATATGAGGTTTTATAATTTTAAGTTCGGAACAAATTACCTAAGTAAACTTCGATAGCCAACCTTTGAATGACGTCGCGCGAAAAAAGCATTAGAAAATGCTACAGGCAAAGTTAAGTTTCGCATATAATCACACTCGCAGAAGATAGCAAGGTAAACTGTGTGACCATAGAGTAGTTGGAGGAGTTTCGTAGTTCGTGTGTAAAAACACCTCGAAAACGGCGCTCAAGCGACACACATAAATCTCGATTAGATCTTAATAAATTTGAAGGATTGAGGCATTGTTTGATCAAGCGTGACAAAGAAAAAAAAATTCCCAAAAATAGCATAGGAACAAAACTTTTTTTCTGTTTTCTAGTTGTTTGGTTGGTTGTTTTCAGATTATCTGGCGCCGTCAGCAACACAAGGGCTATAATGCGTCGAAACTTTCGTCATTAGACAAGCCAACATACATTTACAAACACCCATGCCTAACACGGGACTCGAACCCGCAACCTCGCGGTCTGTTTTCTAGAGTTAGCGTTCTAAAATCTGATTTCAAAAAGGTAGATCGACAGTGTCGGTATTCTGATATTGTAACAAGTGTATCAGGGCTCTCTTGAAGTTTTTGCAGTAGGAAAAATATCAAGTTGGTTGGGTTTTACTGGCACAAGAGCTTTTCAAGGGCTATACTGCGCCAAACAATGTTAAAATCTTAAAATTTAAAAAATTAACATCGACAAAGGTTAAAAAAACAATGTGTAGGAAAAATATCAAGAAGAAATGTATATCAAGAAATGAATTTTGAGTGTTAGTTAATGATATATTTGGAACATACCATCTCCTTATGAATTCACACTTGAGAATGAATTTGTCGCTTCTAAGCACCGATTCAATACTGTTCACTTAGGATTATCGCAAATTTCATTTGTTATGGAAAGTTCAAGTGTACTTGAGAGCTTTAGTTACTGATAAGAGTTCATTTACCTTCAGTGGTTAGATTTACTTGCATGCAACCATAAATTAAAATTTAAGATCATAAGAAAAACGATGGCTTTCGATTTCTGATGATACTCGAATGATAACTGGTCGTTGTCAGCAATGGCACACTTATATATTTTCAAGAGTTAAAGGGGAAAAGGGGGGGGGGGGAGCAAATTGGAGTGCTATCCCTAATGAGTTGGTTTGTAAGAATATTAATTACTAGTATCGTGGTAAGGTAAACAATATTAATTATAAAAATGTATACAAATGGCAAACCATACTCTGGCAGCAAAAAATGACGTTATTTGAGCAAAGGTATGATATCTTTTGAATAGGATTTCCGCGAGCATATTAAGTTTGTGAACCAATGTTGTAAAGACACGATATTTTGCAGACAACCAGAAGTCAACCGCAAACTAATTGTTGAGTTGTATAAAAACCGACTATCCTGGTTCACTTTCATGAGGGATATCCCTTAAGAAGTAAAATCTAACACATTATTCAATTTCGTTTACTTATTTGATTCAATGTTAAATTCAAGTGCGTTTATTTAAAAAGGTTCAATTAAATTTTTTTTATGATATTTTACCAACTAATATTCTTTTTATAAGACAAAAGTTTATTTAAAGAAAGTGCATTCACTGTGTTGTTTTTTTGTTTGTTTGCCAACCCAATTTCTTTTAAAATAATGTTTAAATTTTAGTGCATCGTTTCCTTGTGTTTCTCTCTTGTGAAATTTTCCTTACTAATTTCACCGTTGAATAAGAAAATATCGTTCACGTAACATAATGACGATCTCTGACGTCATTATTCACGTCAACGGATGTGCAATTGATAGTCTCTAGCTTATCATCTCTTAACAAATGATGTTTTACATCTTATTAAATATTCAATGATGATTGCTTTTGCTATTTAGTCATTAGCTAGAAAGAACTTACATGATTCTAACAGCAAATGTCATCCATTTGGAGGGGTTGGTAGGCATGGGTAATGGTAATTGACAAGCAGATAGAAAAGGGTTGTTCTACTGGAGCTGACAAGCATAGGCGCCTACTACATGGGGGCAAAGGGGGCGACCGCCCGCGTGCTCCCTCAAGACTGGGAGCAAAGTTATCATTTCGCTCCCGCTCCAAAAATCTGTAAAAATAAGTTTTTTCATTTTAAAATATTGCGTAAAAATGACATTTTGTAACATTCTAAAGAAAGAAAAAATCCTATAAAAATAGAAAGCAAACCCAATAATTGTAAGCACATTGACACTATCCATCTTTCTCCCCCAAATGAGAAACAAGTAAGTGCATCATCACTTTTGTACAATTTCATAAAATTGATTATTTTAAAGTATTGTATGATATTGGAATAATTTTTAATGATGAGATTTTTGTTATAGCCTCTTTTTTCATGAACTATTATCCAGACTCACTAAAATATGATTTCTTCATTTTAGTGCAATATTATAAAAGTATATCTTTTAAAATAATGTATGATATTGAAATAAATTATTTTATAATGATGAATTAACTGGTTAGTGTTCTTACTTATTCTCTAAAATGTTTCTGAACTAATTTGATACAAATAATTTTGCTACATAAATCAAACAGTTTGAGAAAAATGTATTGCGTGGTATGGAGGTAAGCTCAATTCATTCAGTAGATAGATCATGAAAAAAGTGGTGTCTGGAAATATTCAGCCAATTCCCCCGCCCCTCTCTCCATCGAGTTTATCCAGCAAGTCTCGTCGCCGTTGTAAAAGTGAAAAGTTGGCGCCTATACTGACAAGTATTATCAAACTGGCTTCTCCATTGACAGACTTTAAGCATTTATACAATGCTAGTCTAGTCCCTGGTGTCTAATGACTATCGATCTCAACTGACACACCCAACGTGTAACACAGTCTATAAGGTTGATTTTTTTTAAATCTGGCCTTCAAAAACCTTTAAGGCTGGTATATCTTTAAGCTTGATTTGTACATTTGGCTTACCAGTTAGATCTACTGTTATTAGACGCCCGCGCGAGCACACTGTAACGCTTTAGTACAGTCCCAAGAGTAGCCAGTTTGTCCCGCAATCGCCTTTGGCTAGCGGCTTCACTAGATTAAACATTTTCTTTACTGACCCTTAACACCTTGCCTTTGGAATATATTTGAGAAAAACGTGCAAAAAAAAAAATTGAATTTTTTTGGGGGGGGGGGGGCGGGTGGGTTGGCTGAGATTTAACTTCTCAAGGGTAAGACGAGGGCCATACTACCGAACTGAGTTCAGAGTTCACGGAATTGAAGCACCGATTTTTCTCTTGCCCGAACTCAGGTCCGGCATTCCAAAATTGGCGCATTTGCGTTGCCCGAACTGAGTTCGGGCGTCACCCAGGCAAAGGGTTAACTTCTATCACCCGATCCCTTGCTCTTTCTCCTGACGGTCGGCAGGAGACGTAACGCTCGCTCAATAGCTGGATTCCTTAAGATGTTGGCACCATGTAAATGCAAAGCTGGCATTCCGATCAATGTGTGACAGTGACCTTCTAATCAACTTACCGGCTGACGTTCTAGGCGCTAGCAGCGGGTAAATCATCAGTCTTCACGTTTATCACTGATCCATCTATATCTCAACCCACCCCCTACTCTCCTCCAGTTGCTAGGATCTATCTCCGTTAATGCTGTTCCCCCCACAAAATGACTCAAATTTGAACTTTTATCTGAACGTAAAATAAAACTGTTAATTGCATTGGAAATTTTTCTAGATTATTTACAGTGGTGGTCCGTGGTTGAAAATGTTAATGCAGCAGGAAACATATGACTTCTCAGCAACCCCTCTCCCTCCCCAAACACACACACAATTTCCACAATCATGCATAATCACACAAACTTTTTTATTTATTTTTTTTAATTATAAATCGGACTTTTTTGCACTTAAAAGTACAAAATTAGTAATGATGTTTAAATGAAAAAAAATTCAGTTTTATTCAAAAATTAATTAACCTTTAACTCGTTGCAATTAGCATATTTTAGAACAGTGATTACTCGAGTTTTATAGGGCCAAGAAATGAAATTATGGTTGGAAATTGTTCATAATATTATTCTTAATGTTATGAACCTCCATCTACTTTCTAAAATATATAGTTTTTTTAATAGCATTTTTTTGACATTGAAAGTAGAAAAAATATCGCAATTTTTCTAAAAACTTTTACACTTAAAAATTTAGCAAAATTCATTTTCTTTTCCAATCAATTTGACGAAGTTAAGAACATCTAATACTTAATGCAGATTTGAATTCTCAAATCATTTTTCAAAAAGATTTTATCAAACTTCAGTTATTACTGTTTAAATAAAGTTTCATGTGCCAAAAATGCGATTTTTTTTAGATAATGAGTTGAAAATATTCAAACTCATTTTCAAACAAAATAGTACTTCAAACTAATAAAATAACTCTCTAGCCTTCAGAAGATACCATTATCTTGCAAAAATTCCATCAAGATATTATTTTAAAGCAGAAATTCTCAAGGGCAGCCGAAGTCAGAAATTCGCTAATCTGGCTACCACACTACGCATTACGTGAAGGGAAGGCTTGATTGGATACCATTGATTACCATGACAACGTATGGCAAACGCCCCAGCCAAAACGCGTTTCAGGAACACATGGCTGCCGCTCGGAGAAAGATCACCTTGATTGGAAACGGGTTTTTTTTTCTTCGTGAATTGAGTTTGAGGCAAGAAGTTTGTTGTTTATCGGATTTTTTTTTTTACACTTACCGTAGACATTGGATCTTCATTTTAGTAAATTGTAAAATATATCATTTTAGTCTTGAACTAATAAATTTAGATGCAATCCGACTGCACTGACTGCAGTGCACGAGCCGCAACTGATTATTTCGAAGACTCGCAAAGGACTGACCTCGATTGTTAATGAATACCAGCTTGAGATATCTCCCTTTTTTTTGCAACAATTAATATTCGCATGCAATGGCCCTCCAAATTGGCCGGAATACAGCATGATCCTCGACCCCGTTGCTCCATAATTCACTCCTTCCAACATGAACAGGGTAGAAGAAGGCAGAAGAAACAAAAAGAGAGACCTCTTTTAAAGATCTCGAAGACGAGGAAATTGATCTCCACGAAGCAATTCATTCATCACCGAGAGAGGGAGAGATACCTACTCCGAGCTCCAGAACTAATCAGAAGGAGTTATAAAAAGAACCCTCAAGTGATTGATTTCGCTGATGTGTCTCTCTTTTTTTTTTTTATTCCTTCTCGAATAGCAACGCACGAAAACGAAACAATGAACCGAAAGACTATCCTATCAGGGTCCCTTTTCCGTGCAGATATTGTTCTCTGGAGGAAGACAACAAATCAAACACGCAGAAAAAAAAGAAGCGTGCGGGGCAAGCGTGAGGCACGGTATCGAGCCCCTCCTATCTCCCAACTGACCCTTGAACTAGAGCCCGGATTCTGACAAACTTGTTATTTAGCAAGAGGTGAGATGTTGGTAGACTGTGAGGAGCCTCCTGTAATCATCATCTTCTTGGGCTTCTTTCTAACGTGCTTTCCTCCCTCCTTATTGTGTCCCCTGTTACAATTGTTGTGCTCCACCAATCTGTTTACGTCAAGGGTACAAGACCAGCGTCAGGTCACCATGGGCCATATGAGTGTGGAGGACTGTGATATTTTTTTATTGTTATTTTGCGAGGGGGTGGAACTGAGTTTATATCTTTCCTTATGATGGTTTTGGATGGTAATGATGCGGGGATATGTGTGACTTCGGATATAAATGGTGTTTACACTGTTTGGCTTTTCTTAGGTTGGCAATTGGGTCGCGTGGTTTGGAACGAGTTCGTTCGTATGAGTCCGGTGACAGATTGCAAGGTTTATAAATAGATGGAATGGTGTTTCCGCGATTCGAAGAATTGAACTCGAGAAGGGTCCGAGTGGCCAAAAATAAAATGTAGGAGTGGAAACAGGTCTCAAAGAGAATCACGGTTTTCAAAAACAAGAGACATTCTGACACAATCTAATAGAATCTGGACACGGATTAATCGAAATGAGGTTTAAATTTTATGTTTGGAACCTTTTGAGCTCAATTTTTATACAATTCAATGCCTACTATAAAAAAAAAATTCCCCTGTTTAATATTGTTATCTGGTAACATTTAGACGTACAATTCTAAGAACCTGAGCTTCAACACTGGCCATTAAAATAACTCTTCTCTTGTCCTTGATCTATGATACTAAAACAGTCTGTTTTTGGTTCTGTTTGTCTGATAGTTTATAAAAAGTAACCTTTAATATGCGGAGAATTCTGTAATTTTAAACATGAGAAGTTTTTGTCGTATAATTCTGCTTATCACAGTTAAAATGCTAACATTTCAATTAATGGTTTATTAAATCAACTGTTTTTAAGTTTTAACATTAAGGCAAAGGGAAGGTAGTTCCTAAAATTCCCACCAGATGGCAACACTACAATTTTGGTTTTTGTTTTTACTCTTTTCCTGGCTGTTGTATTCCAAACACAATAAATGCTTAGGGCTTAGGGGTATTTCGTTTCTATAATAATAACAACAAATAAATAAAACAACAACAACAAAAAAAAGGAAAATTTCGATGTAGAACTCTGATCTATATATATTAGAGTGAATGATTTAAAATATAAATTCATTTTGATTAATTTTAAATGATTATTCCCCAAATACATGTACTAAAAGGGTAAAGCTATCCGTTCAGTATGTACGTGTTTGGTTGAAAATGTACACCCAATAGTCCGCTTTGAAGTAATTGATCCAAGTTTGAGATTCACTGTCATAGCATTGCGTTTTTACGCTTTTATCTGCCATTTGAATACAGTAAATTTTTTTTTTAACCCTTTCTATCAACTTACCTAAGAAGCGTCGGTGTAACTGCTGATGGATTACTTATTTAATTTTTTTTTTTTTCTATTTTTAATATCAATCTGTAATGTTTGTATTAATTTTGTCAATTTATTAAAAAACACTCGCTAAATATATTTTAATTAAAACACACAAAATGTTCTGATTCAATTGAAAAAAAAAAACTGTTGTGTCCGTCAATTATGCATACTAAAGGTATTTCGAAGTAGATTATGCATTGATGGTTGTGTCTGCGACGCATGTGTTTCAAACACACATGGAAAAAATTAAGCCATACAAACAAAGCTTGTAATATAGATTCGTTATAATGCAATGCCAACTTGTATGTATAATTGCAACTTAATTAAGTGAATTTAAAATCAGATAAACTATCCATAGTGTTTGACCACCTCGGAGAAAATCATTGACTCCGGGTCATGGAGTAACTCTTTTTTGCCCTCAAAATGATAGAATCCATTGCACTCAACAACGAATCTCTCTGCCAAGTTCCAGCTAGCTTGGTGGGGGTTAATTAGTCTTTCGAAACAACAATTGCAGCATGTCTAAAAGTGGTCTTTTATAGACATCCCCCCAAACTTGATAGAATGCATTGTCAAGGGCAATGAATCTTTCTGCCAAGTTTCAGACCGATTGGATGACCGCAAGTGGGGTCATTATATTTCAACAGTTTTGCCCTAAATCGAATTTAATCAATTAAAGACGACTTTGAAATGTATAAACAGTCATTGTTTTTAACTTTTACCTTGTTTATTTAGATCATTTAAGGTACATTTTGAATTTTTCATATTTCTTAGAAAAATGTTTTTATGATTTTTAAAAAAACACGAAGTGGAACCCCAATCGCAACTTATCAGCAAAGAAAAAAAAACTAAAACGTCGATTGACAAGTGTTCTCGCCAACCGTCGTTAATGGATTAATATAAAGTATTTAATTAAAACTAATATCGAATACACGACCACCACCTAGATGGTATGTAGAGATGGGGGGGGGGGGGATCTCTCTTCTCCCCCCCCCCCCCTTCCATCTCCTCATTAGAAGGAAGCTAATGCAATAATAGCTTGGTTGTAGTCTCTTCACTATTCAAATGCCAAAGGTAGTAGAAAATATTATAAAATTGTTATGGAGTTGCATCGGATATTTTAACGAGTGGACTTTATTTGCATAATACAGTTACAAGGGCATCGTAGTGTTTCAATCAGGAATCTCATAGTTTGTAACAATTTGTTTACCGCGAACGTGTGTATGTAATTGGAATTAACATTTTTAGTAGGTAACTTAACAGCTTGTGCAAACTTTATCACGTATCCGTACAGTAAGGAGAAATCATTTTAAAGGTCGAATTTTGCGCTGAATGTCCTAAATTAAAATGAAGTGCCGAAATTAAATACGAGTTAGAAATGAATACGAGTTTCCACAATCAGTAAATTCTTTTTACAATTTTCCAGGTAGCTGTATTAATTCCTTGAGCAACAAGGAACATTTAAATTATATACAGCAGATAATACCAAAATGTGAACTTTCCATTTTAAAGCACTTCCGGTTGAATCTTAATTTTAAATCCTTTATATTTACTTCGACTGTGTGTGTGTGTGTGTGTGTGTGTGTGTGTGTGTGTGTGTGTGTGTGTGTGTGTGTGTGTGTGTGTGTGTGTGTGTGTGTGTGTGTGTGTGTGTGTGTGTGTGTGTGTGTGTCGATGGCCGGCAAATCTGCGGAGGCCTAATTAATTCCCTTGCCGTAATCCAGCCAGTTGAAACTTGGGAGAAAGATTCGATGTCGATGACAATGCATTCTATCAAATTTTGGGCCTGTAACTGTGAATAAAAGGTCGCTTTTACGAAATACTAATAAACAAACTTGCCGTCATCCAATCGCCCTAAAATAGTATTTAACCGACCATTGAAGAGACTCTTTAATGTTGTCAAATTTTTTTAATAAATAAATAAATAAACAAACAAACAAATAAATAAATAAAATTGTTTTAATCGGAAAAAATAAAATATGTTTGGAAGTGAGTGCATAAATTCGCATTCATTTTCAATAAACAAATTTTGAAACGTAATTTTCTTCACATTTTGCTGATAGAAATGTTTTTGGTATTTAAAATTAGATGTAAACACCAAGCAAGCGCTGTTTACAAAATCGGCGCTGTGTTAATGAATATAAAAATTGGCAATGCATATAAAAGATTTATATTAAAAACTTTGTCTTTAAGGGTTATATTTTCCTACTTATATTATTCAGCCTTTCAAATTAATATATAATCTACAGTATTTGTAATTTAGTCTAACTAAATGAATTAAACATTAACTTGTCGCTATTTTGACACACCGTTTGAATTATGTTATGGGAAAGTACTCATACTTGTTACCTTTCATTTAATATATTACACGTATCTCGCTTAGTTTATTTTTCACGGTTCCGGCAGCCTATTTCTGACATTATGAAGTACTCATCACAACCAAATACCTCTCGTAAATTTGAACAACAATAAGATTACGAGGTCAAAATCTTATTGCACATACCTCTCTTTTCAACAACACCAAACTAACGAGAGGACATTGAGGCCCCGATCTATTTTATTATGTACCAGCTCCCATTATCGTACACACCAGTATTTGGCGAGTCCAGGACTGAACCCACGATCTGTCGTCGCTCATGAACTTGGTGTTTTTAACCTCAGGTACACAGGAGCCCTTACACGCAACTATTTTTATTATTATTATTATTTTAATTTTTGTCTGAGACTTCAAGTGGACCAATGGAGACTTTCTATAAACCCCTCACATTATTAGTGTAAGTAAAGTATACAAGTTAAACATTGAGTAGAAAAAGTTCGTGAGTAATTTAAAACAGTTTGATGGACAGAATAGCATCTTAATGCAACTTTTTATAATGAAGACAATTAGGTACTTTTTCTTTCTTAATTGTGTTCCAAAGTGTTCCGCTCGCTCTAAGTATTTGAAACGACATATGAATGACTTATAAATGTGGAATTCGTTTTTCTTATCTCTCTCCTCCAATCAAAACAACATACGCGAATATATGCTTGTGATGTAGATTGATGATTGTACACACAATGTGTAAAACTGTCAATCGGAATCCTGCAATAGATGCGGAGGTTACAGAGGACACGCTATGGACTACACGAAATCTCCGTGATTGTTGTATATTCTTCATCTGTGATATAGATGCATGTAAATACAATAAGGGTAGGGATGTTTTTGTGTTTGTAATTGTGAATTCGCATGAGGGAATGATTACAGATGTTTAACTTTTCGAATTAAATGAAATCTGATATTTAATCAGGTGTCCTTTAATATACACCGCGTTTCTACTGAAACAGGGTGAAACAGTTTTTATTTTTTTATATAGAATGTCTATCTTTTAATCAAAACTATCTATTGCACTACAAAAAGACTTGGGCAAACTTTCAACTCTTTCAAATCAAAATTAAATCAGACAAAACAGAAAAATAATCTGATATTCGAACTAAAAACATTTTAATTTCTCAGAAGAGCTGTAAATTTTCAATTTTATATCCAGGAAATAGACTGACCAAAATGTCCCCCGCCCCCTTCTTCCCATGTTGGAAGTGCTGTATACAGCAGTCATCAAATTTACTCCCTTCAATCGTTTTTTCTTACAGGTGTATTTAACATTAAATAACTCTATGTATAGTTCAGAAACTAATTGTCTTTTCTTTTTGTCTTCCTCTGTTTAGACTTCTTTTTGTCTTCTTCTGTTATGTCCTTTCAAAGTTAGGGGCTTCTTTCTGAAAAACTATGTACAATTTATTCTGTAGTTATAAAAGATACTGATCAAGTATCTAAACAAAACAACTATCAACCAGTATTGTCGTTGACTAACTTGAACCAAATTCATGACGGAGCACTTAATGCTCAAATAAAGAAAAATCTGCCTATCTAGAATTACCTAAATCCTATAAAGCATTCGCGAAACACAATAAAATTGCTGGATACCGACAACAAAAACTTTTTAAATAACTTCAACCAAAGCTTTCGTCACAAAAACAAAATTCCGAAATTCTCCTCGACATAGAAAAATGTCATAAAACTTCCCAAGCAACTCTCAAAATCACGTTTCTAACATTAAATTCATGGTCGCCTACATCCCTTTAAAACAAACCTCAAAGACCATACAGCCTCCACGCTTTAACAAAAATAGTAAAAAGTCGGTATAAAAGTATTATGTTTAACAACTATTACTACGGAAGTCCATTTAGAATCCATTTCTGGTCTCAGTAATAGTCAAGGTTTGCTCACTTGATGAGGTGCACGGGTCAAACTTCCAGGCCTTTCGAAAAGCAATGATAGTATTTTATGCATCTATGAAAGCTGCAGACTTATATGCAAATGCATAGATTGGTAGGTCTAGGCCCAGACAGCAAAAAATGACAGTAAAACGAGTAGTAATGTTGGTAATCTAAATAGGCCATTAACATAATAGCGAGGGGGACCTTGGATTTATGGCTGGACTTAAGAAGAAGAACGTTTCTTTATCTGGGGTTCGGGTCGCACTTCGAACAGATGGGAAGCCGTAAATTATCAGTGGTGAAACCTTATTCTGAGATAGTTTTGAAATACGGTATAAACATTTTTTTTTTTTTTTTTTTAGTCAATGATTCGAAGGTGAGTTGGAGATATGTGTAGTCGGGCACGTGAGTTTCTGCTTATCTCGATTGAAAAAGTCGCCGTTCTTTAAAGATTATCACTATCTAATTACAATAACTTTTCATTTATTTAAGAAAATTCTATGGAATCTACCTGAAATAGTCTCTTTCTTTTTGGATGCATTTGAAGTAGAGTTTGCGATGGGACAAGGCTTTTTTTTTCTTTCTCTACCTCTGATCACTGCAAAATTTACTGTGATGATGTAATAGGGTCTCCGTGTTAATTTTCGTTCTGCCTGGTGTGCATTTTCTGAATTTTCTTATATTACTCAAATGGCATGCAGTTTCTTAGTATTCTTTTTGAAATTTAAACCAGTCTCAGTTTTTCAGGTATTATTATGATGTATCGGTACAGTATCTGTATCCCATGTAGCAATCAAAAACGTATTTGAGTTATTGCCATCCTCTTCACATTAATATCTCTAACCTAAAAGTCTCATTATTAATATCTCTATCCTTAAAGTCTCATTAATCTCACATTTATCACTAACAGCCAGTATAGAGAGTTAACGTAAGTGCACTATGCTATCACATTTATTATACGAGAGTCAGGGACAGGAAAGGCCCGAGGACATTATTTTTTCTTATGAAGTTATGTTTCCTTCCGAGAGGTCTTTTAAGGGTGAAACAGGAGCTTGATTTCAAAAGAAAACAATCTCTGCATACAAATTTTTATGGGACAAAAAAAAAATTATTCTGTGAACAGAGCGATTTGTTTTGCCTGGGGGCGGAGTGTCTTTGTATGAACCATTCGGTTGCCACTCACCGGTTTTCTTTTGTGGGTGTGAAATAATGATGTGATGATTTTTTTTTAATAACAATTAAATAGGCAACGACAAATTTAACACTTAACAGCAAATTACATACTGAATAGGCATTGTTATTACTCTTGTCACAAGTTAATTAAAATAATATGCGGTATTTACAGATGAAATAAGAGTCCAGAAAGTGCTAAGACCAATTTTCGGAGTCCCGGCTTTATGGAAAGTACGTTAGTCGAAATTGTGACAACTTAGTATTATTACTATATACAGCTGAGGGCATGTATACCAGTTCTAAGCGTTTTGGTTGAATGAGGAATAAGTCCTTGGAATACTCCCTATAATTTCACCCCATGTCGTTCTCTTAAAGGTAGTTAATCGAAATCGTGGTAGCTTACTTTCACTATATACAGGAAACATATTTACCCAATTTTAGGCTCCTAGCTTTATATGAAGTAGAACCAGGAAATGCCGAAGAGCAAAATGTTGTGTGTGCAAGAATGAGTTTTGGCGCTCCTTACAAAGAAAGTGTTTTTATTAGAGCATTATAATCTAATGACGATGAAATATTATTTTCAATGGACCAAATTACAAGGTTGTGTCTTTCTTGCGAACGAGTAGATCTTAGGCAGCTTATGCTAATCTGCATTCAAAATTACTGAACTTTATCGATAGCGAAAATGTTTGATTTTTTTTCTATGTTCGTTCTAGTAAACATTTGTACAGAATTCCCCAGTTGGGAAGTAGGATAATTAGTGAGTACATCTGACTTTCATATTGTTAAGAATTTTCCAGACGAAATGATGACACAGCTTTACAAAACGAAACATGATTTATTTTTCGTTTTAGAGGCTTGCAGAACATGTTTTAGCAACAGTGATCTCCCTATCAACATTATCTTCGGTTTTTACAGTTTAAAATCCAGGGATAATTCCGACTCCCCAAGAATAAGAACTGAGCTCTTTCAAACCAGCTCTAAAAGCAGAAGAATCTAGAAATTTATTTATTAAATCCCATTGCTAACATTATCAAACCTGTAAATTTAATGAAATAGAAATTTAAAATGAAATATGTACACTATTTACAATTATATGCAGATTGCATAACAATATAGAGAATTTATTCCTAAAGTATATTTCATTTAATAAAGTTGTTTTTCCATTAATTTTTGATTAAGTTGTTCTCAATTGAAGTTCAACGACAAAGTATTCAGGCATTCCAAGTAGAGTTCTAATACCAAAATTCAGCTGCAAATACAAAAGGGAATCGACAGAAACTCTATGGGGAGTTTTATATCGTGGCTGCGAATTTTGATATCGCGTTGGAATTAAGATGTTTATCGATACATTTTGGATCCATGTACGATAATTTGGTGATAGGGGTAGTTCAAATATTACGTAAGCATGTTTTTGGTAATTTTTGACCCCCTCCCCCCCCCCCTTGTCAGCAAAAATAAGCAAATCGCATACCCCCCTCTATAATTACGTAAGCATACGGTAACCCCCCCCCCCCCCTGCTCCTGATTTTTCTTCTTTTTTTTTTTGTAACGTTAATAATCTAAAAAAAAGTTAGGATTCAATGCAAATAATGAACTTTAATTCGCCTTAAAAGGGAAAAAAAATATATTTTTAATTTTTTTTAAATCTTAAGTTTATCACAATTTTAATGGTACATAAATGTAATTTTCATAATCAATTAAGTCTATCTAGTCAGATGTTAACCAGGGTTGTTCTAGCCAGTTTTTAATGTCTGAAATTATAGGGTTTCTGACATCTGATGTTATTGCTTCATCACTTGTTTCGCACAAGGAATCTGGGCAAACTTCCTCTTCGCTTATCCACTCGGTATCTTCCATGCCTTCTACGTAATTGATGACGCACATCAGTTCATTTGCTCGACGAGCAGCAATTCTCATAGGCCGAACTAGGCAGGTTCTCTGGCTATTTTCGGCATGAACAATTTTCTTATGACGAATTGTGTGGTACAAACCACATTTTCCACAAGTCCTTGCAGACAATTGTGATTTGATGGACGGACAAAAATTGTCATATGGCATTTTTAAAAATCCCCCCACGGGGACATGCAGGTTCAAGCTTAGCCGGAGACTTAATTCCAGGAATTCCCCTTCCTCACTTGTTATTAAATCGTGTGGTGTTTGGGCCATTTTGATAGGTGGAGGTATAAAGCGTTCTTTTAAAATGCGAAATAATCCACTACGAGCAGGAGAGCAACACTGCTTTTCTTCGCATTTTACAATTTGTAGAAAGTATTGACTCTCTTGCACGTGCTTCGAATACCAGTTCATATCACAGGTTTTTTTTAGAAATAAAGGGATTATTAAATGCTTACGTAAGCATCACTCATACCCCCTTCCCCCCCCTAGGTGCTTACGTAATACTTGAACTGCCCCATATTTTTGTTTAGAAATATCAATAAATTGGAGCTTACATGTAAATGCTACTTCAATTAAAGTACATATAAGAGGTTACGGATACGAAGGGCAAAATTCAACATCGGGTTAGAATTTTTTTTTTTTTTTCGCCATCCGAATCTAGACCTTCACAGATTTTACAGGTATATTTTTCATGTTGAGTTTGCACTTCTTTCCCTCTCAAAATACTCAAAGAATGATACCAAGCATAAGAAAATCAATATATGGAAAACTTTTCAAACGCGTTTTCCTATCAACCACCTTTTATTGAGTTTCCGCAATGCCACATATACTGTCAGTTTATCAAGAGATAGTTCCCTTCAGATAGTCTAAATGATAGTGGTCGTTATAGAAGCAAGACTCGTCTATTTTAAACAGGGAGGAATTATATATAACAGAAATTAGCGTACGTCGCCTATAAAGTAAATCTTTTCTTGGATATCCCTCATTGAAAGTGGGACTAGTTTTGTATCCATGGCAACGGACAACGCTCAACAAGTTGGTGGGAGCCATGCTTTTGACAGACAGATAATAGCAGCTATATATCAGTGACAACATACATAAGTAAACTTCTCTCTTACAATTCAGTTTTTCAACTACAGGAAATATCTTATTTTTATCCACTATTTGTTTCAAAACATAAAAAAAAATTAAAAACGAAAATTACTAACCCTAATTTTTTTTTTTTTTTTTTTTTTGCCAAGCTTTTTATAGTTTTTCCCCTTTTCTACATAATTCCAAAAATACTACCCTTAATAATCTCCAAATGATCAGTTAAAATATCTTGGACGCTGTGCTCACGCATCTTTCCTTCCCTGACACAATGGCAAAGAGAGAAAAGGCAGTTAATATTGGTGACAAGGCATAATCCGTAGGGCTACATCCGAACGGACCGAATTTTTTTCGACCGAAAAAAACTCGCCAGAAAAAACTCGTTAGAATCGTACTCATCAGAACGGAATTTCGACAGAATGATATTGGACAGAATTAATTTCGACCTAATAAACGCGATTAGAATGAAATTGGTTAGAATTATTGTCATTAGAATTTTTCTCGCTCGAAATTTTTTGGTTAGAGTGCAAAGAGCTTAGAAAGGCAATGGAAATTTTCCTTTCTCCCACTTTTGGCGATAAATGAGTGTGACTGTTTTTCTGTTCAAAAATAAAGGAATGTATATTAACCTACACATCCTCTTTAGGAATATTTTGGGGAGCCAGTGGTCATTGTGTTCAATTCGTGTCATAGTCTGCGGTTGATTCCCGATGACGATAAGGCCGCAGAGCCGTCGCTAAGAATTTCGATTGGGGAGAATGAGCGTTAGACATCTCTTTGCCGACTGAAATCAAGGCAATTCTCGTGTAAAAGTAGAAATTATCAATAAAAGTATTTATTAATTGTTTATTAATGTATAATTAACTTTTACTACATTTTGAAATTTCTAATTTTTGGAAGTAAAACTAAAATTGAAATGGCTCCACTTTAGCGTTAAACCAAACTATAATACTGTTTATAAGCAGAAACAAATATAAGTATTAATATAATATATAAATTAATATAAGTATTAAGTATTAATATCTTTAGTTTTAGTTTCGAGGTGATCTTTTTGTTTTACAAGATAAATTATTTTCAACTAACTCACTAACATTATGAACTAGTGACAACATATTCAGCTCTATAATAAGGCATACCATAATTTTTAGCTCTAAAACTCAATCTACATATAAAGAGTAGTACCTGAGGATTTTGTTCTTAGAGAGGGGAGAGAATATTCAAATTTACAGTATTATTTCGATCTTGAGGAATTGAATGTTGCTCATTTGTGCGGGAAAAAATCTCTTTCCCTTCTTTAAAGGGTATGATCCTAACTTGAAATATGTGGATCCACTTTTGAAATAGTTTTTAAAAGTATTTTGACTAATCTAGTTTATCTGAAACACAATTTATTTCCTATGTTTCGTGTGTAAACACAATTACATAATCGAAGATAGACGTGTAAGGGGGCATACTCACGATTCGCAATGGGACGGTTGTGCCAATGCCGATTTGTTAGACTGGTATTGTCAATTGACAACGCCGGGCCAAAGCTATTTGAGAATGGAAAACGCCAGAAAATTTAGATAGTATTATAAGGGGAGTTTAAACCTTTTGACATCAACAAAAACAGCCTTTTGGTGTAATTTTCGATATGCTTTAAAATAAAATGTATTTTCTATTTTTATTTGATATTTTAATACGGCACAATATTTAATTAATTTTTGAAAAATAATAATTATTGTAAGCATAAGTATATTTTTTTAAAAGTTATAAAATTTGAAACGTAACGAGAAGAAATTGAGAAAAAAAATCTGAACATAAGTTACCCACAAGATATTTTATTAACTTTCTGGAATAAGCTCAATATTAATTGTAAAAATTAAAGCTAATTTATGGGTTTATTCTCTGAGTCAGAATTATTCTTTTTAATACAATATAGAGATATTTTTATTAACGAAGGAAAAATAAAATATATAAATTAAAAAAAAAAAAAAATCTAACTATAAATACCATTTTATAAAAAAAATCTATTTATATATTTAGATATTTTTTAAACGATAGGGTAATATTATTTTTAATATTGTGGGTAACTTTTATTCCGATTCTTTTTCTAAATTTCCCATCATTAAGCTTTATTTGATAACTTAAAAAAAAAAGACTTATGCTAAAATAATTATTGCTTTTCAAGATGGAATTAAGCATTATGTTTCATAAAAATATTAGTTAAAAAGTCCAAATAATTTTTTTTTTTTTTTTAAAGCATATCAATTTTTGTTGTCAAAAGTTTTAACTCCACACTATAAATCTTTTTCACCTTTTCAATGATTATTTTGTTGAAATAAATACGGTAGTGCCTTCTGCTTTCCAGTGTCTCTGTGGCATGCACTATTACGGTAATGCATTTTTAATATATGAAATTTAACACCATTTATGGAGCTCTACTCGACATTAATTGCCATAATTTAGTAAAATGAACAATAGAAATATTTTTCAACAGAATTTTATGCTGGTTCAAAACCTTCATTTTTACTTAACTCCACTTTCGTAGTATAAAAAAAAAATCCTCGTTGAATAACCTTAAAATTGTATATATTATTTTTATCTTTGCCAAAAAATTAAGCAAGATTCATTCTAAATTGAAACTTCAGTTTTCTCCAAGACCAGTGGCGGTATGGAGCTGATTTTTCGGTTGTTGAAATTTAGGTGTTTAGAAATTTTGTACAGAATGTTTAATTAATATGACACACATTATATACTTTAAACGTAAATGACGTTTAATGTGTGTATCATGATTTTTGAGGTGTTACTTAACCAGGGGCCTATTGGGACATAAAATCGGCCCGGTGATTTTAGATTTATGTCGGCCCAACTTTTCGATATAATTATAATCAAATGTTATTAATTAATGTTAATAATAAAATAATGCCAATAATTAAGTTATTAGTTTTAATAATTAATAAAAGAAATTCAATAATTTTTATAATCAACACATTCTTATTCATTAATTTTAATAAATGTATTGCTCTAATAAATAGTTTAATTGTATCAAATGTTCTGTCTCTACTATTTACACTGTTAAAAAAATTTGTCCACCATGCACCAAAATTTGGTTCCCATTTAGCTGCCACCAACATTTGGTGCTTAGTTTCGCGATTTAATGGTGCTTACGGTCCGAGGTTGCACCATTAAATCGTGAAACTAAGTACCAAATGTTGGTGGCAGCTAAATGGGAACCAATTTTTGGTGCAAGGTGGAACAAAATTTTTAACAGTGTATAGTTCCCTTAAGTGAACTTGATTTTCATAAGCCATTAATAGTTTGTTGCAAAAACTAAAAATCTAAATTGCAAAATAAAGAATGTCCAGGTATACAACTAGATATACATATATGTTTATTAGAAAATTATATCTGAAATGAGATAATATATCATACCTAGCATTACCGTAGGCGAAATCCAATATGAGTAGACTTTGAAAATTTAAACATAAGTAGCTTTGGCCTTTTTAATGTGCCTTTGGCAAACAGAATGTTAAAATTTTAATGAGTTTTTTAATGAGTTTTTTAAAAATGTGTTTTTTATAAAGTAATTTCTAATGGGAGTACTGCTCTGGAATTTTGAACATATACAGTAATGGTCTTCTAGTTGTACTTTTGACAAACATAATGTTTACATTTTTGTTAGTTTTTTAAAATAATTTTTATTTTTTTATTCTCTTATAGTTTCTTTAATAATTGACTTCCAGCAAGCGTAAAACTCTGAAAATTCAAACATAAGCAGTTTTGACCTTCTAATTTTGCTTTTCACAACAGAATGTTAAACTATTCTCATAGGGGTAAGGTAGGTTGTATAAACGGAGAAAAGTCTTTTTTTTCTAGATGGTGAGGAAGAGGTTATGATAAGCAATTGACTAAAACAATTGACTAAGCAATTGAATAAAACAATTGACTTTTTAGAGAAAGAATCAAGCACATGCTTGCACAGCAATGAACCTTTCTGCCAGCAAAAAGAAGCTGTGCTTGCATAGCGCTTGAGCTTGTGTTTACGTAATAAAGGTTTTTCCGTGAGCGAAGCGAGCCTGTGTATTCGTTGCAATGAAACTTTTACGAATGAAGAAAGCTTGATTTTGCGTAGAAAGGAAGCTTTGAACAAGCATAGCGAGCCTTGTTCACAAAGCATCAAAAGCTGGAACCCATACAAAATGAAGGGTGTCTGCAATGCGTGAGGCAACTATCATATAGAAAAACAAGGGGTTTTGGACATCGCACAACTTTCAATTGCGCTTAACACTGAACACTGCATTTATATTTGCCATAAATTGGTGTAAAACGCCGTTTTCATATTTTCATTAATTTTTTTAAAGAAATATGTAGCTTGGCTATAGAAATATTTTACCCCCCCCCCCCCCCCACATCCCAAAGTGGTGAATTTGAAGATATGCTTTTCGATAAATATTACAATATCCTGTCTCGGAAGTAAAACAAAGAAGAAACAGTCACTGATAGTCCTGATGAATACTCGAGAGAAGAGTCTATGTTAAAGACATTCGTTTTTCATCTTTTTACGTCTTTATCGTATTTCTAAAAAGGAATTTCGGTAGTGGGGATGCTTAGATCACTTATAATAAATATAAGGATTATCGAAAAGTATATAGCTAAAATCACCATTTTGGATTTTTTTTTTTTTTTTAAGACCCATACAAGAATTAAAGCAAAAAATATCAGTAAACTGGCAATTTTTCTAAATGAATGATGAAAATATAATAACTGTAAATGACGCAAATCCACTTCAGTATTATAGTGCAATTGAAAGTTGTGCGATGTTCCACACCCTTAGTTTCTTTTAATATGTATAAAAAAAAAATTCTAAAATATTTATTGGAAGTAATTTGAACTGTCATGTTCTAAGAAACTAGTTTTTTGCTTAACAGTTTTTAGAATGAAAATTTTTAGTTTGTAGAAAAGTTCATCCTCACACAGCTTCACGATATATTTCCTCTTGTTAAGAAGGAATTCGAATGTTAAGCCACTTATGAAAAATCCTTATTAATAGGGCATAAAGAGAAGGATAAAATATAGAAAAATAAAAGTAAAGACGAAATAAGGAGTCAGTCAGACCCCCTGATTTTTGTACATATTCAGGGGCAAACTTCTTGTCTTGTACTATTACTTCACAAAGTACATGTTAAATCTCCATATACCACTTTTCTAAGCCGCCAATCTTTGCTTTGAATCTAACAAAAATTATTCGACTGATTATAAATTTGTAAGCTTGAACTAAAAATTGTATTTAATTCTGTCACTACCACGGAAGGAAAAAAGAGCAATTTTCCTTAACTACAATATCTAAATGAGAAAATTAAATATTTGTTTCATATTTAGCAATCTCAGGTAACACAGCAATTGGAAAATGTCGTAACCAAGGTTTCTCGAAAATTGGACAAATTTAACCAAAACTCGAACATCGTTCCAAATAACACGATAATTTTTTATGTTTTTCTTTTAAATAAATATGTCAAAAACATGTATTTTTTTCTTCCATACAATCTTATAAATGAAATATTTCAATTTTAAAATAGTGCATCAACATTTCAAAACTTCCATTATACTTTATCCAGCTTTGGACGAGATTAGCCAATAACTGTAACAAAGGCCGATTTACAAATTCTACATCATGATTGGATGTATTAATATTTTGGAAGCAGCACGTAACTAAAGTCTAAGAGTAGAGAAATATTTATTACAATATAGAATAAAAATTACATTAAATGTGTCCGATACCTTAAAAAAAAATCAAATTCTGTTTCATAATTTAAAGATAATATTCCAACATTTCTTACTAATTAATAAAACTGATACAAAAGTATTTATACTCTTAAAAGTATATATTTTTTTACTTATTTTTCCTTAAACATAGTTGTTAACTGTAACTAAACTTCAAAAACGCATATCTTATTCACACGGTTTTCTAATTTCGACAACATTAAGAATGTCCAGGCGTTTTAACTACACTCATGTCTATAAATTAAGGATAATTAAGTTTTTCTCTAATAATTTCTCAGTGGAGGAGCATAAATACATGAAATTCACATCAAAGAGACACCTTTATGTAACATATCGATAAGTAAAACAACTCAGCCGCAAATTGAAATGCAAAGTGTACAGTGTGGAAATAGGCAAAAGAATGGAGTACCATTAGTGTGCCCTAATACAGATGCATTTACATTAAAAATCACGCAACTCATTAAGTTGACTTGACTAGTCGTTGTCTTTTAGTGTGAGATATGATATCCTCTGTCATCAGTGCCTACTTGCACTGTATTCTCATACTTAACGTGAGTTTCGTGATGAATTCTAGTGGATAAATTGTTTGTCCCACATTTTGAACTATTTGCAAGTGATGTAAAGTTCCCAATGCATTCAATCTTTACACAATGCATTATCTAGAAGCATTCCACACGTTTGATGACATTTGGATTAGAGGAGTGATCTGGCTTACTTATAGGGGCGATATTCATATTTTTTAATCGTTTATCCAAAGCAAAAGCGGGATAAAATATGCCATAAGTATCAATAAACACGATTTAGAAACAGATATTTCACCATTAAAGACTTGTAGAGATTAAGTTAACGTAATTAAAGTGAAAAAGTTGAATTAATTATTTTTTGTTCTCTTGAGGAGCTTATTGAACCAATTTAACTTTATTGCACCTAAAGACCAAATCTTTTTAACATCAGATACTGTGTACTGAAACTTATTTTTTCAGTCTCATGAAATAATATTGGACTTCAAAGGATTTGTAGAAAGGTGAGAATATGATATTTCAAGGTAAATTCCAATTCAAGAAAAAAGATTTGATGAAAACGAGTTTTTGTCTTTATGTTCAATACGTTGTATTTATTTAAAAAGCTCCCCAAGATCATAAAAGATAATTAAATCCCACTTTTTCACTATAACTAAGTTAACTTGATCTAGACAAGTCTTTGATTGTGTAACATCAGTTTCTAAATCGTGTTTATTAACACTTATGGCAAATTTTATCCCACTTTTGCTTTGGATAAACGATTAAAAATATGAATATCGCCCCTATAACTAGGCTAGATTACTCCTCTAATCTAAACTTCATGAAACATGCGTGGGCCGCTTGTTTCTACATTATGCATTGTGTAAAGATTTAATGTATTGGGAACTTTCCATCACTTGCAAACAATTTAAAATGTGGGGTGAGCAATTTAGTCACTAGAAATCATCAAGAAATTCATGTTAAGTACTAGAATACATTGCCACTGATGACAAAGGATATCATATCTCACACTAAAAGTCAATGGCTAGCCAAGTGAACTCTATGAGTTGCGTGATTTTGAATGTAAATTCATTTGTATAACTGCACACTAATGGTTCTCCATTCTTTTACATATGCCCCCACTGTACATTTTGCATTTCAATATGTTATATACAGATGTGTCTATGCTGCTCCACTACAAAGTTATTTTAGACCAACACTGAATTATTATTAATTCTTAATTTATAGACATTTGTGTTTTATATTTAAAATTGTTTTATTTATCCAACTTTTTTCCCCCAACAATATAAATATACACTAAATAGATATATGCATTCAAGTTTTTTATTCATGCACTTTTTTTTTTTCTCAATTTTTCTATGCCTCTTTGGGGAGAAATCGTTATATATATGTATTTAAAAAAACTGAAAAATAAAAAAGTAAAAATTATAAAATCGTTAAAAATGTTTTAAACATTTATATTTTTGGATAAATAATTTAATAGTTTTAAATACTGAGGAGTATTTGTTATCTATGCGCAACGAAAAAAAAAGATTTGGAAAGTGTAATTTCAAAAATAATAAGCTAGTAAAAGATCAAAAAAGTTTCAAAAGTTTGGTTCTATATAACATATTCGATACCATAAAATGTTGGTATGCTTTTTTTTTTTTTTAATAATTTTATATCTAATGGTTGCATTAGAAAGATTTTAAAATATTAAAAACTTCAAACACTTTTAATAAAATAATATTTTTTCATTTGTATTTAATAACTAAAGTTATAATCGTACAAATTACCATTAATTTCAAGTAAAAATAGTAAATAAAATTTATAATTATTTGAAATATATATCAAATTGGTAAATGTTTGTAAATTTTGTTTACAACTCCTTATAATATAAAGTGTTTCATTATATTTTTAATCAAATAATGTTTGCTTTGTAAGATACAATATATAAATAATATCCAAGGCATAATTATGGATTTAAAGTCATGAAAATTTTGTCGTAATGTTGTAATGTTTTATGTTAAATATATTAAATATAATGGTATCTTCATTTGAATTCTAATCGAAACTATTATACTATTACACTTGCAAAAGAGATCAAGAATGACTTTATTTTCGCATCATTATATTTCCAGTATTTTACGCACAAAATGATAACAGGGGAACACAAATAAAAGCAAAGTATAAAACGATAATTGTATTTAAAATGGTATTTCCGGAATGAATACGAACTTGATGCATGCCGAAAAACATGAATGCGTACAAAAATGTGTTAGTATTCAAGAATAAAATAACGTGACTGTGCGAAAGGAAAAGTAAGGCGAATTGAAAATCTGAATGTAAAATAACACTACCGAAATAAAACACTCTGCTGACTAAACCCTGACCTCTGAGACGTCCTTGAAGGTCACGACTAAACCCCCACTAACCACTTTTACCGCCAAACCTCCTCCGAGCTTTTAAGTTTCGCCAAATTTGTAAGATTCTAACGAATAGTTTCTAATGAAAAGACTTCTGACCAAAAAACTTCTGGTGACTTCCATTCTGTCCAAACTATTCTAATGAAATAACATTCTAACCATTTTATGTATGACCAAATTCATTCTGATGAAAACCTGTTCTGATGAGCGTTTTTCTAACGAGTAAATTCTGGCGAGCTCCGTTCGGTCGAAAAAAATTCGGTCCACTCGGTATACACGATCCGTAGATACACCAAACAAAGCCGATATGTTTGCGATGTTTGACAAGATGTCGTTCTAATTTGTCCCCGTTTCTTATTTCCCTGAGCAAAGAAAAGGCTAACATTTATGAGTAGTGATGGAGTGTCTTGCTCCACATATAGGGCAACAAGGTTATTTCTCTGAAGGATTATTGTTGTTTTCCTATATTCTTTCGATAATTTTGGGTTTCGTAAAAAAAAAAAAAAAAAAAAAATCATTTTAAAATGGATTTTTAAAGGTTAAAGTAGAGTAACTGTTGAGAAAAGAGTTTTGTTTGGAATTTTGGTTGAATTGTTTTAGGTTTTCTTTGCGAAGGTATTCCGCCAATATATTTTAGAAGCATCTTCAAATAGCAAATCGGTAAGAAGACGAGGGTGGCACCTGAGCTAGCACTTCGACAGCTATATCAACGCCAATGTTGAAGACTTTGAGCTCAAGGCGGATTTAGCTTGTATCGTTCCTTATTATTAGTTAAAACCACTAAAAATTCATTCAAATATAATGCTAACTAGAGGTTAGGACCATCGCAAAACTTTCAATTACATTAAAATATTGGTCACTGCATTTAAATTTTACATAGATTTGTGTAATTTAGCGTAGTCGTTTTAAAATGTTTCTTAATTAAATTTTCAATTTCGCAATTTTTGGCAATAACTATTACATTAAATAAAACCCGCCAAATCATTGAAATTGGGGAATCGTTTTTCGATAATTATTATCTTTTAATGGTAAGTGTAATGGAAAATAGAAAGTCGCTGATGGGTGTTGCTCAAGGAAAGAAAAGTAGGGTTCAAGATATTATTATTATTATTATTATTATTTTTTTTTTATTTTTTTATTATTGTAACTTAATACTCTTTTATCGAATTTCTACGGGAATTTCGGAAGTGGATTATTTAGAACATTTGAAAAGGCAATACCACATCGATTTTAATCAAAATCATTTGTGCGGTTTTTTTTTAGGAATTGAATAAAAACATAAATTTTTCAATGGCATTGTGCGCATACGTAATTTTGATGGAAACCTTTATGACGGTCCTATGGCCATATGCATAAGTTGAACATCGTAGTTCAATCTGTTTGGAAGTTACGCTAACCACAGACATTTTTCTACACTTTTTTGAACTCATGGCTTTCCAAAACGGGTAGAAATACAAAAAAAAAAATATATATATATATATATATATATATATATATATATATATATATATATATATATATATATATATATATATATATATATATATATATATATATATATATATATATATATATATATATATATATAAAAAAAAAAATTTTACTAAATGTAATACTTTCTTTACCCTATATTAACATGTTGGTAATTTAAAGTAAAAAAAAATCTTTGTATATTAAAATTTAATAAGTTACATATCCTTGACCTGTAAAGGTGAGCTGAATTGCTCTGGAAAAAGATTCAAGGAAAACCGTAGGAATTTAACGTACGTAACAGTGTGTGAAGCACTGAAAAGAAATTCATGAACAAAATTTCCATAAATGCCGCCAAGCAGCTTCTTCAGCATACTTTTCTATTGTGATATATATCCAGATCAATGCATGTACTATTGATTCGGAGACATTTAGTTACTGAATATCACTACATTAGAGTAATACAGAAAAGAAAACAAAGATATTGGCTAGAATTTCATGGATCATTAAAAAAAAAAAAAGCAAATTAAACACGGAAAAACGAATATTTAAATAAAAGTAGCGCTTATTTTGCTTCAAAAAAGTTAATAACAGACTAATTTAAATTAAACGTATTCACATGTAACTTTAAACCGATGCTGTGTTTTTCTTATTCTAATGTGGTAGGCGGAGATATTGCTATTTGATATAATCTTATGGTAATAAGGAAAACACGATTGCAAAAAATGGGGAGGGGTACGATCATGGAGACCGTTTATATGTTGCGTCGGAGACTTATTTATCTTAAATTATGCTAATGTTATATTGCAGAATATGAAAATCTGTCAAAAGTTGATAGCCGAGTTAATTTTAAGGCTTATTTTTAATTTGTTTATTCATAATAATCTGAGGGGAAAATTATATGTCAAGAAATTATGATTGAAATATATTTAAGTAGGGAATTCAATCGGCTGGGGAGAATATATTTAAAACTTCCCTATTTAAAATAACATTGTGTATGTGTATTTAGTAATGTATCAGATTTAAGATATTAATATGTTAATAGATGAACATCAACTTGAAGTGTCGGGTTGTTTTAGTTGGGGAATAACAAAGTTAAATTAACAAATTTAAAACCATACTATGTATATAAACAGGAAGGAGGAAAATCGCTTATAAGTTTTCCCACAAATTGTAGATTGATTGATTGAGATGAAATGTTTATTGTTGTGTTACCGATGGTCTGTTGACAGACCATGTCCAAACTCGCATAGCAAGGTATCCTAGGCACAGCATGGTGTTTGGTGGATCTTAAAAGTTGAATATAAATACAAAAGAAGTCGACGAACTACAAGTACGATGCCCAGCAAGGTTGGTCCAGCTAAAAGTAACCAATCTTCTTTAACAATTTTACAGTTGCTCAAACAATCGAAAATACACCTTACTTTTACTTGATAAATCCAACTTTCAATATAAATAAAGAAGTGCAAACACGTCTCTAATTTTACACATAACAAATGGTTTAATTAAAAGTAAAAATAAAGAACAAACAACGAAAAACTTCTAATACGAAAAGTTTCGGAGGCATTTTAAAAAAACTTAAGCAACTTTTTACCTAACAAAAATTGAGAATACACCAATGAAATTTCTGCAATATTTCACATACAACGAAAGTGTCAATATTTAGGTATACGTTCTTTGGCATTTATAATGTGCTCCAAACGTCGTGGTACCGATTTGATCAACTTTTTGGTGGTATCTGAAGATATTTTACCCCATTATTCTTGCAACACTTGTTTTAAATGGGATTTGTTTCTAATTTTGCGCTTTTGGACCACTGTTTCGCGTGTGGCCCACATATTTTCTATGATATAGATGTCGGAGGACAGTGGTGGTGTGTGTAACTGTTTTTCACAATGAAAAAGACACCACATTTTGACGTTGCGTGCCGTATGTTTGGAGTCGCTGTGGTGCTGGAATATGAAATTTCAATCTAAACCCCAATTATTACCACTTTCATTTAGATTAGTGTGATGTATATTCAAGTAAACCATACATGGGTCATAATGCCATCTACAAAAACTAAATTTCCCACCCCGGCTGAAGTGATACAATCCCAAACCATGATGGAGCCACCACCACGTTTAACTGAATGACGAAATTTTTGGGGGATCCAAAGCGGTATTGGGATTTCTCCATACAAATTTACATTCATTGAATTTACATTCATCACTAAATATTACTTACTATTATTCCAAAAGTTATTTGTCTTCAATTGATGAGTTTTTGCAAACTCAAAAGCTTTTTCAGATTTTGCTAGCTAACGAATGCTTTCTTTCTAACAATTTGACAATTATATCCAGCTTGTCTAATTACATTTCGCAGTTTCAGCACTTACACTTCTGCCAATGATTTGAGAAGTTTCTTCAGCAAGTTTGACAGCATTTACTTTATGATAAACCTTGATTTCTTTCAAAATTTTCCTTTTTGTGATATCACTCTGAATTCCTTTCCGTTTTCTTCTACTTTTATTTTCAATCAATCCATCATTTTAAAATTTTCCAATGATTTTCTGGACATACGTGGCGCTTCTACCAACAATTTTAGCTATTTCAATAAGATTTTCCTTTTTTTTTTCTTTTTTCTTTTTTTCCTTCCCTTTTTTTCTTCTACCCCCCCCCCCCCCCTTTTTTTTTTTTTTTTTTTTTTTTTTTTAAATAATTTTAATAGGAATTTCCTTACATCAATATTGATTTCTCTTCGAGGAGCCATTTTCTATTTAAAAACTTGGATTTAAGTTCGTCAAACAAATTTCCTCACAAACAAATTATTGTTGAAAAGGTTACAGAAAAGATTACGCAAAATTGCATTAAAATAGCAGCCAAATAGAAAATATTTAGGGGTATTAAACATATTTTTGATAGGCGTATTCTCAATTTTTTGACTGCAAAATTTGTTAAATAAAGTTTTAAAGCTGAATGAATAATATGATTTTTAATAAATTAGTATATTTTTTTGTGTATATGCAAAGTAAAATTTCCATAGTTTAATGCCTCTGCAAAAAGTTTTGTTATAATTAAATTTTGTAAGCTTTATTCAATACAAAGCGCTAATTTGCTCAAAAAACGAAGTGTATTCTTAATTGTTTGAGCCACTGTATGTAATTGTGTTGACTTGCCTTTCACACAATAAGTTCAACGAATTTACAGCAATTTCCCAGAAGATACTTAAAAAGTTTTAGTTTGCAGTGCGTAACTATTAAAAATTTCAGTTTGCAAATGTCTTAAAAGTTTTAATTTGCAGTGCATAACTATTAAAAGTTTTAGTTTGCAAATGTCTTAAAAGTTTTAATTTACAGTGCATAACTATCAAAAGTTTCAGCTTGCAAAATGTCTTAAAAGTTTTAATTTGCAGTGCATAACTATTAAAAATTTCAGTTTGCAAATGTCTTAAAAGTTTTAATTTGCAGTGCATAACTATTAAAAGTTTTAATTTGCAAATGTCTTAAAAGTTTTAATTTACAGTGCATAACTATCAAAAGTTTCAGCTTGCAAAATGTCTTAAAAGTTTGAATTTGCAGTGCATAACTATCAAAAGTTTCAGTTTGCAAATGTCTTAAAAGTTTGAATTTGCAGTTAATAACTATCAAAAGTTTCAGTTTGCAAATGTCTCAAAAGTTTCAGCTTGCAGTGCGTAACTATCAAAAGTTTCAGTTTGTAGCGGAATGCCTCTCACCAATAAAGTATTCGGTGAGTGCCCAAGCGATGTATAGCTATTTAAAATTTGAAGTCAAATCTGTTCAAATACTTCACAATTCTAAAATTTAGCTGTCTTTCTTATCAATCAAAAGATAATTGTGTTCATAGTTGACAGCATTTAGACAGTTTAATTTGCTGTTACCAAGTAATGCTTCATTTCTGAATTAAACAATTTTTTCTAATTTAAAGTTTGCTTTCATTTTAACTAGAAATGAGCTGCCCATTTAAACAAATATGCATGGCAAAAAGCACCATCTTTTATATAATGCGTAAAATCCTATTTTAAAAATGTAATGTGCAATCAGTTCCAACGATCATCAAACGGGTATTACGTATTACTTTTTTTTTTTTTTTTTTTTTTTTAATGCTTTCTTATTTCATGACAAATTCTCAAATCATAACATTAAATTAAATATTAATTTTAAAAACGAAGGAAATATGTTATTAACTAACAACTTGTATGTTCAAGTTATCAAATGATAACTTTTAAATAGTAATAGCAAGTAATAGCTCAATGAAAATCTATAAATCTATTGTAAGGTTTGAGCATTATTTAGGATGAATGAAATGGGTATTTTCTGGCGGAAACAACACGAGTCCAAAACTGTGCTACAGAAAGATCTAGACTAATGGAAAAAGTGCGAATTTCAAGTAGAGAACGTCTTCCGGGTTTCCGGAGTTCTTTTTAAAAGGCATCTCCAATGGTCGCACAGGTCGACAAACAAGTTTAAACAACAAGTTTTTAACAGTCTGCATACTGCCAGTACCTGGAACACAAGCTGGAAGGTCAATGCCACGAGTTAATCAGAATGCCAGCTTTGGGTTTACACAGTGCCAGCTCTGGAATAATCCAGCTATTAAGTGAGCATTACACCTCTAGTCGATTGTCACAGAAGAGCGTATTAGGTGATTGGTTGATGGGAGTTGACGACCAGTGAGTAGAAAATGTTTGAACAACTGGAGCCGCCAGAAAGAGACGATTACGGGACTGGAACGAAGCGTTTACATGGTGCTAGCGCTGGTTTCTAATGACTGCCAATCTCTATTGTTAAGACTGCTGGTAGTGTGTAAATCACACTTAACCTTAGATAACTAAACTTAAATCATTGTTACTCTGCAACTAAATCATTCAACTCTTAGATTACGAATTAAAAGCAAGTATGTTCTTATAATTCCTTTATTAATTTCTAACAAAATTATTGTATTTTAAGAGAAGTATTACAATATTTCATTTAAAAAACAGAAAGGTATAATAAAAGTTTGCATTTGCACTCTTTGGCAGACGTTAAAAGTGAAACGTGAACATCGGATACTTAAAACTGATAGGAGTGGGTAGTCTATTAGACGAATATTTAGTCATCTAAGGTTTGGACATCCGTAATGATTCGATCTCCAGTCAGGCACCGTACCCTTGAGCCAGCGGTCAAGTGGCTTAAAAATCAAGGAAATATCCAACCCCGGACTTCACTCACTGCAATGTACTTCCCAGCTTTTATTAAAAATAATAAAATAAACATTAAATCCTACAGCTTGTTCTAATCCGAACTGATGGTGAAATAATCTCCCGTGGAGACCTGTTATGTTTATGATTGAAGTCAGTTTCTTTGGCTGTTAATAAGTGATGGGACGGGCTATTTTTTCTTTCTTTCTTTAATTTGAGAAGTGCGTTGGGAATAGTAATACGGGCAAGGTCTCCCGAATGAGTCTTGGAAGAAAAAGGGGAACGAGTTCGTTTGGGAAGTTATTATTTTTTTGCGAGCAATAAGGGTCATCGCTAGGGATGTCCTTGAGTTAGGATGAAAGAGTGCTATTTCCCAAACGTTTTTGACCCAGTTGGGAATAGAGTGCAGCAGAAGTGCGTGCAATAAACTTGGTTTTAAGGTGGGAGTTGACTGCTTGTTTGTAAATTTGCTGGAGAATGATATGCACCCCACTTCAAAATGCCGTGTTTACACTTATAGTAAAAGGCTAGCTTGGTTGGCTGTATTGGTATCAGCGCACTGTTAAAAGTTTTGTTCCATCTTGCACCAAAAATTGGTTCCCATTTAGCTGCAACCAACATTTGGTGCTTAGTTTCACTATTTAATGGTGTTTACGGTCCAATGTAGCACCATTAAATCGTGAAACTAAGCACCAAATGTTGGTTGCAGCTAAATGGGAACTAATTTTTAGTGGAAGGTGGATCCAAATTTTTAACAGTGCTGTACTTGATTTCTCATAAGGCCTCTAAGGTCCGTGCCTAGGGCCCCCTAATCTCGGGGATTCCCAAATTGCTGAAATTTTTTGAATTATTATGCAACTATCAATATTCTGTTCAGCGTACTTGATTAGTACCATAAAATATGAAAATAAATGTTGATAATTCTTATTAATTATTAAAATATTAATATCTCAAAATTAATGTAATGAAGACGGTAATAGACCGTAATCGAAATTGTCATTAATATTTAAATAGCTCCAGCAATCGTCGATGAGGGGTCCCATCTGCTATGTTGCGCCTATTTCTAAATCGGACCCATCACTGATCGCCAACTACAACTTCTGGATAGCTTAATAGTGGTTTCTGCTCTGCAAGCAGATGAATCCAATAAAATACTTCCCCCTCATCTAAGCTACATAATAAGTTGCCCATGTTTACAAACACATTCTAACTAGTTTGAGGGGGAAGTTGCTAATATAGATCTTTATTGTAATTGTTAAGTCTTTTTCAGTTTCAAGTCAATAAGCAAACATGCATTTTCCAGAAGTATTAATTAGAGATTTGTGATTGGTATTCACACGATGGCTTTACTGGGTTGTGACAGCGTTCAACAAGGTGTGGAGAAGAAAGAAATTGGTCTAAATATCAAAAAGGGTAGGCTCTATGGGAGGTCTTTCGAGGGAAACTCTCCATCTTTCGTCTCGTACGGGAAGAAATACAGAAATCCAATAGACAGCTCAATAAACAAATATCGCCGACGCGTCTACTTATTTTTTATATTGCAGAGCGATGATGCTGGAAATCGAACTGGATTCTAGTCATCTGCTCCTCTCTTCCTCTGAGATGGTAGTTCGGCGTAAAACATCGGCGTGTTTGTTCGAAAAAGAGAAAAAACTGTGAAGGAATTTCAAATAAATATGTAGGAAATAAGGATAAAAAATGAATAGAAAAGTAGAATGCAAATGTAGATAAAGTTTTGATATAAAGAATTAAAAAGTAATATAAAATAGTTTGAAAATGTATTTTAAAATATTTAAAAGTATCATGAAAATACCGAAATATTGATAAATATTTCGACGAATAAAATATGAATACAAAAACAGATATATATATACAGAGATACCAAAACGAATATATATATATATATATATATATATATATATATATATATATATATATATATATATATATATATATATATATATATATATATATATATATATATATATATATATATATATATATATATATATATATATATATATATATATATATATATATATATTCAAAGTTTCGACATTGATTGTGATATAATCATTTCGATAAAATTTTTAACTTATGTACTTTAGGAGCATCTTTAAAAATAAAATACGCAATAATAAATAATAATTAAATATCCTTTAAAAGAATTTCAATGGATTGATAAAACTGAATTCTAACATTGATAACAAACTAAAACTAAATACACTAAAAACAAATGCATATATATAATTTTAAAAATGTAATGTTACTTGCTTTCTATCTTATCTGAGGAGTAAATTTTAAAAAAGTTTCTCGAATCATAATTCTGAATGATTTACGCCTGTATCAAATCTAAATCACAAAAAAAGCCAGAATACATCAATTTAAATTAAATTCAGAAAACATATTTAAGCAGAGCCTAAATCGTCATCACTAATTCACGTTCAGCTGTAATTAACAAAAAGAGCCAAAAGAATGGCATGCACAAGGTTTTATTGAATAAATTTCCATCAAGTCCAAATCTAGAATAATAAGTCAACCTAGATAGAAAGAAAAAGAAAAAAAAAAAAGAAGGGAAAAAAAAAAAAAAAAAGAAGGGAAAAAAAAAATGAGTTTGATTTGCGTTCACTAATAGCTTCAATATAATAGCAGTTTAATAACATAAATTATTATTATTAATAATAATAATAGATACTCACGATGTGTCTTTTTGTTAATAACTCGGGAGGTAGTTTTTGTTCAAAATTCTATCAATTCTCTATATTGGCTGATTTGAAAACGAGGTATCGCAAGTTAAACATTTGAGATATATATCTGAAGAATTTTTTTTAATTGTACGGGAAATAGGCGGGGGTCAAATTTTTTTCGTAATTCCAAAGGAACTATGCCGACCAAACGGTATAGTGGTTAGCGTGCTGGCTTCTTTGCGGGTTCGAGTCCCGTGTTAGGCATGGGTGTTTGTAAATGTATGTTGGCTTGTCTAAGGACGAATGTTTCGGCGCATTATAGCCCTAGTGTTGCTGACGGTCCCAAATAATCTGAAAACAACTAACCAAAGGAACTATTCCACGGTTATTACTTTTTTTTTCCCCATGAGAAAATAAAGTTAGTTTTTAGGTTGGATATAAAATCGATACAGCGAATTCCATTATAATTAATCTATCTAAAAATATTTCTATTACCATTGATTTAATCCACTATTATATCGGCATCGATAAAAGATTACTAGAATACAAAATGAAGTTTCATTAATTTCATAGCAAAAGATATCCGCAATTTGTCAGAATGCTAAGTTATGTTGACCGATGTGACGTAATTTCCCATTGTCTATATTGTGATAAAACAAGCTCTGTCTTTAAAATTACCTTTCCTTCCTTTTTTGATGAAGTAATGGGTTTTTGAAAATACTCGATTAAAAGAATTGATTAGGATAAAAATTGATTGAAGGATCGATTTGAAAACAATCAATCCAAAGCAAAACATCGGAAAACCTTAAAGGTCCTTCCTCTTCATTGCAGGTCAAATCCCTCAAAACCAAAACTAAACTAGGCTAATAGAAGGTTTAAAAATGATTATTTACTAGTAGATCAATCAGGAACCATGGCATGTGATACAATACTGTTCTTATGAATACTTATTTCTTCAATTTTAAGACATGAATCTTTACCTGTTTCAAATTATGGCCATTTAATAACATATAAAATAAAAGGTTATGAAGTAGTTAAAAAAAAATCTGAAGACTATCGTATGAATTTACTGTATGCACATAATTGCAAATTATCACATCAGGAGATAGGTTTTACCTGCAATCAATTCAGATATAAGGGCCTGATATGCAAAGAGGTAGGTCCAAGTGACTTTTCTTAACTTTTGAGAAAATACACTTTACATTTTATTATTTATATTAAATGTGTTTGAAAATTATTTATTGTTCAAATTCTAACCTCTGGAATGAAGATATCACTAGTTTTCATAGAATTTGATATAAATAAGAAACTTTAAATTGTACTTTCTCAAAAGTTAAGAAAAGTCACTTGGACCCCTTTGCTTCTCAGTCTCTCATATAAAAGAGTTACATTGTGTCTGTAACTGTCACTAAAGCACCGCTTCTACAGACGTTTATATTTTTGCATAAAACTCAGATGAAAAGCGAGTAAAATTGGGCGGCATTTAATGACGGAACTTTCCCTCTGTTATACCACACAAAAACCCTACCAATTTGGAATGTTTTTATTTTAAAAAAATGCCGCAGTCTGTGAGTTGGCGGCAAACTTGGCTAAAAAAAATTGTCAATGAATATTTATAAATTCTCTGTTTGCAACCAAGATTTGAATTTCCAACAGAGTTACAACGAAAACACTTCCGGTTGAATTTTACGTAATTCTAATTTTGATCAAGACCATCATGTATGCATAAACACATGTTATTAGTAGATTTTTTTTTTAATATTAGGCTTAAATAATTATAAATCAAGTTCCGATCTTCAGTTTCAATACTTTCGGACGTTACTTTTAATACTTCCTGTTGCTTCCGAAGAAATTTGATATGGGAACTTATCTCATCGAAAGCTTTTATTCGGCAAATCATAAGTGTCTGCAACATATGAAGTTTTGTGTGGATGACCTCAAATGGACGGACAGAACTTTTGCATAAGCTTTTCACTACATTTGTAGTGTAGCTGTAAAAACCCGTGTTCTTCCAGTCATTTCCTGGTTGGTCATCGACTGTTGTGAATATAAAATAATCATACTTTTTCTTAGCCAGATTGCTTTATAATTTAATCGTTATATATCTATGAAACCATGTGTGAAGAAATTAATGTAAATTATATTAATTACATTCCAACTAAAATAAGTATTCATTGATATCACTAATAACATTATGACATTGATTGATATAAGATTAATTATATTTAACATTAATTATTGCCAGCATTGATTAGAATAAGCGTGTTTAATGTCAGAAATTATCTACGTGTTATCGTTAATTAACGTTCAAATTAATAAACATTAAAATTATATTTGCTTGATAATAATAATATTCAATATTAGCATTAACTAACAATACTATTTAATTACCTTAATCGTAAACGTCATTAATTTTTTAGACATTAGCAACGTTACTCTCAAGATTAATTATCATTAATGATAAATTTATAATCGATTATATATTACTAATGCCAATTTTTAAATGAAAATTTAAAAATTAACGTAAAAATATTTTTAAGTACTCAACTATTTTTTTTTTTTTTTTTAATTTCTTATATTTAAAATATTAGGCTTATTTGAAAACGTTCTTAAATTTGTTGAATTTGGCATGGGCCTCAATTTGGTTGCATGATTTCCATACCTCTTTAACTTATAACTTGCAGGCTTCATTCTTCAAAATGGACAAAAACATTAACTAACTGTTATTGATAACCACATTTAGCTATTATGTCGTTATTATAATCACATCTTAAATTCTAGATCACATCTTAAATTGTACTGGAGTCAACATTCTTTAAAGACAGCTGGATCTATACTGCAAGATTGTTCAGAAAACTTAAACCTGGCCAGCATAGTTGCATCTTGTGCCGGTAGTTGGTTTCCATTTTTGTACAACGTACATGTATATTCAAAATTTCATAGTACTACCTTCTAGAGTTTTTTATGTTATCATGCCCTTGTGAAAAACATAGGACATGCAGGAACCTCGTCACTGCAGTCATCAGCGACTCTTCCTCGAGACTTTTAATGAGGCAAAAAGTTCCTTGGCAGTGTTTCGCCTTTGCCCTAGTATAAAAAATATTGGGCATACAATGTTGGCGCAACTGTTATCCTAATCACCTCATTTGATTTCCCAAACGTCTCCAAGGGTTGACGACAGATCATTTCTTGACCATCAAGTGTTCTTATATTATCATGTCCTCGTGAAAAACATATAGGAAATGCAGCAACCTATATCACTACAACTACAATCATCAGCGACTCTCCATCGTCACTTATAATGCAGCAAGAAGTTTCAATTTCATATACCACACAACGGTCTTCCTTGAAGTGTTTTACCCTTGCCCCAGTATAAAAAAATATAGGGCATACAATAGTTGCGCAACTGTCTCCCTAATCATCTGATTTGAATTCATAAACGTCTCCAGGGGTTGACGACAGATCATTTCTCGACCATCTAATCACCATCCCCCTCGCTATCAGAGACAGGCAGTCCCGATAAAGAAGAAAGACGATGCTATCGTACGAAGAGGTTCGTTTACCTTCGTTTTGACGGATTGTCCTTTTGTCTCGTACGAGCGATTAGGAGGACGGACGACGGAACCATCGCACGATCAGATCGTGAACTTTCTTCCGACACCCACCCCCGGGTTGAGGAGGTGCACAATGGACTTGTATTTCGAACATTGGTGGGATCTGAATAGGATCGGTTTTACGTTAATGGAGGGTCTGATTGTGAGTGATATCGATATCGTTCGTATCGTCAAACACTTGTTGCTGAAGTTCAGGATGGGAAGTTAGGGTTTAGACGCCCTTCGTAAAAAGTTAAGCTGAGAAATTTAAGAGTGGTTATTAAGACTTTGTCTTTCACCATAGACCTAGTGACATAGATCACATTGTCTGCCTAAATATTGCTTTAAAACTTGTGAAATTTTGTACTAATCTAACAACTATAATAAACGCTGATTAACGAAGTTTAAAGTCACAATAAGGAAAAGTTTGTTTTGTCATATTAAAATTAGGTTCGTCATTTTTTCTATGTTTCATTATCGCTACCTATTGGGCAAAAAATCTGCCATTATTCAGTTTTATTTAATATGGTTTGATACAACGTTTCGATCACCTGTGTGGTAGAAAATATTTAAATAGATCTATGAACTGGAAAAGAATAGAGATTAGTCGACACATTTCCGACTGGCCATGAGAAATATCGGTTTTATACTATCGGCAAGAGATGTGACAAGCCAATAAACATATCATCTATTGCATGTTTTCATAATTAGAGCAGTTGATTACTTTCAGAGTCCTATTTTATATGTGTACACCAACTGGACCTGCATTATCGCCAGTTGATGTTGTGGCGTACCAGTTGAGATCGTCAGTCATATGACATCAGTGGAGCTACCCCTGCGCCGTCTGTTGGTGGTCATAAAAGAGCGCCGGTGATTGGGTGATAGGAGTCGCAGGCGTCAGTAAATAGAAAATGTGTGATTTACTGGAGCCACCAGATAGACGACGTCACATAACGCCACTGATTGACGATCTCAACTAGTGCGTCAACTGGTAGAGTGTAAATCAGCCTTTAATGCCTTTAATCCAATAACTTCAAGCTTAAAAAAGTATTTTCTAATTAGTTCCGCTCAGAAAAAAAGTATAATTTTTTGGGAGATGGTTAGATTATTTGGTGAACAATGCCTTTGTATTTTTTCGCTCGCACTAGACAATGTAATTCCAGTTGACAGTAAATCATTTCCTCGTTATCCCCTCTAAGAAATGATATGTTGTTTTACTTGAATATTCCAAATGAATTTTAATAGCATCTTAAACATGTTTTCTAATTGAATACCACAAAAACAACAACATTCATATTTTTACCAAGTACCTTTTTAATGATAGCCAGTAAGGCCTCAAAAATCAAATGCCCTTGTCATATATGACCCCCCCCCCCCCCCCGGAACTATCTCATTTTGACCTCCCTACCAATTTGTTTACTTTTTTTTTTTTTTTTTTGCTGTAATACAGCCCTGTTATAAAGTTTGTGGTTGATGAAGTTATTTATTATTATTAACATCACTATTAGCCTAACTCAACCAACAACGGCAGAATTAAAATTAAAAGTTTTTAGCGAATTAAAAACTTGAAGAAAAAAAAAAAATCAAGTTCAACACTAAGAGACAAAACTTCTCGTCATTGCGACAACTCCGATCAATTGATTTGCTTTCAAGTGCAGCGATAATTGTAACCAAAAGCACAACAAAGAACTAAGTGCGGCCGTTAAGTTCAGATAAGTGGATATGGCTAGAAGCTAAGACTTGGCGACATAGAGCTCTTTAAAAGAGATGGAGAGAACTGAGTACGGAATAAAAACCCATTATATACTTGGCGACGCCAGCAGATTTGATGATAACTCTTGAGTTTGACCGCATGTCAACAGTGAGAGGTATACCGTCTTTTTCTTTTTTTTCTTCTTTCCTTTGCTGAGGCTCCAGTCACCTGTAATTGTAGAAGAAAACCAATTACGGGAAGAAAACTCGAAATTCTTTCTTTTGAAAAAATAAGATGGCGATCAATGGGGGCAGAGTTGGCGTCAAAAAAGAGCAGGAAGGTCGTGGAAGATTTGTAATGACGACTAAATGTCAAAAGAAATTCCTAGACGAGCATCAGATAAGGACATGCTTGAAGGATGTGATAGAAAAGATTTCAGTATAATATTAAAGGTGAATAGTGTGGCAATACTTCGGTGAAATATATTCAGTACTGCTTCATATTATTTTATTCCAAAACCAAAATAATTAAAACTTAGAAAAGAAATTAACTTACTAAATTTAATTACTAATAATATATAAAAATGACTTTTCAACTTTAGGTTCTCTTTTTTGTTTTAAAAACATTGTAATCACCATTGTGTATTTTATCATATTCCTGGGTCGCTTTCCAACGGAAAAGGACTCCACTTCTAACAGAAAACGTATTGCGTTGCATACCTCCTCTGGCTTTATGATAACAATAAACAACTTTTACCTTTTCACCTATCCTGGCCTCTGACTGCGTTGAAGTATTTTGGTGACTTTTAAAAACCTGATAGTGCATATTCAGTAATTCGATACGATTTTTGTATAACCGCGCTTTGGGCCTCTCACGAGTAATAACAAACGTGTGAGCCAACTTTTTAACTGTAACCATCTGTCCCCTACTCTCCCTTAACTTTTCCTAGTGAAATTTCAGTTGCCAGTAAACTATCATTTAAATTTTTGCTTCACGCTATTCATCTATAATAATAAAACAAGCTGTGTGTCTGTCTGTCTGTCTGTGGCTCTGTGGATCTATAGAAACCTACTTAAAATTGGAGTAGAGTTCTGAAATTTTCAGCATAAGTAGTTTTGGTGTTCTAATTTTAAGCATTACAAACAGAATGTTAAAATTTTAATTAGTTCTTTTTTAATTAATTTTTTAATTAATTAATAAATATGTTATAAAACGATATCTAATCGGGCTACAGCTCTGAAATTTTCAACATAAGTAGTTTTGGCCTTCTAATTGTATACCTCACAAACAGAATGTCAAAATTTTAATTAGTTTTTTTTTAATTAATTTTTTTAATTAATTTTTTTAATTAATTAATAAATATATGTTACAAAACGATGTCTAAAAGGGTTACAGCTCTGAAATTTTCAACATAAGTAGTTTTGACCTTTTAATTGGACTTTTAAAAAAACAGAATTTTAAATTTTTATTTGTTCTTTTTTAATTAATTTTTTTAATTAATTAATAAACATTTTACAAAACGACTACTAATAGGGCTACAGCTCTGACATTTTCAACATAAGTAGTTTTGGCCTTCTAATTGGACTTTAGAAAAACAGAATTTAAAATTTTTGTTCAGTTCGTTATTAATTAATTTTTTTAATTAATTAATATATATATTACAAAATGATTTCAAATAGGGCTACAGCTTTGAAATTTTCGACATAAATAGTTGTGGCCTTCTAATTGGATTTTTGAAAAACGGAATTTAAAATTTAAAAAAAAAAAAAAAAAAAAAAAAAAAAAATTAATTAATTAACAAATATTTTACAAAACGATTTGTAATTGGACTACATTTCTGAGATTTCACAAGAAGTTTGGCCTTCAAATTGGACTTACAAAAAGAATATTAAAATCTTAATTTGTTTTTTAATTAATTTTTTCACAAAAAGCGACTTCGAATAGGCCTAGAGCTCTGAAAGTTCCAACATAAGTAGTTTCAGCCTCTAATTTTGCTTTCGACAAACACGTTTTAAAATAATCTTAATAGGGTGTTGTATTATTGTATTAAAGGGGCATTTTTTTTTTCTTGACTAGGGAGAGGCTTCCAATACTAAGACTTTACGTAGCAATTAGATTTTAGTGAGTGAAGCGAGCTTTTACTTACGCAGCAATGAGTCTTTCAGAGAGCGAAGAGAGCCTATGCTTGCATAGTAATGAACCTTTTAACGAGTGAAATAAGCCTGTGTTTATGTGTCCATGAACTTTTCAACGAACGAAGCGAGCTCGATTTTGCGTAGCGATGAACCTTCCTGCGAGCGAAGCGCCAAAAACTGGGTCCTATACACGAATGACAGATTTCCGCAACGCGAGGCCTCATAGCTAGCTAAAATATTGCACATGTTAAAATTTCGTAGCAAAGCACGGGTATTTAGCTAGTATTTTTTAATATTTAAAATGCGTAATAGGAGCTAAATGAAATGAATATAATCTGGACGGTGAACTAGGGGTGTGAAACATCGCTCAACTTTCAATTACACTTAATACTGGTCACTACATTAAAATTTGACTTGGATTGGTGTAATTTACATGTTTTCATTATTTCTTCATGCTTTCATTGCTTGGAAGGGGGAAAAAAATGACCAAGTCGGAAGAATGCGAGAGTCGCTAATGGGCGATACTCAAGGTATGGGAACTCTGTGCTAGAAGACGCTTGTTTTTCAACTTTTTACGCCTTTATCGCGTTTCTATGGGAATTTCAGGAATCATGATGTTTAGAACACCTTTAAAGGCATTATCACAGCGATTTTAATAATAATCTTTTAAGAATTTTTTTTATTTTTTGAGCAATGGCTGATAAATTTTTCATTGGTGGCTACCTTATGTGCATGCGCAATTTTGACAAAATCCTGAGTGCCAGGTCCCATGGCAAGGTTCCCACTCAAATCACAGAATGAAAATCAATGACTTTTAAGGACCTAAATAATGTTTTTAAGGACCTTTGAAAAAGAACTCTCAGGCATCATGTCTATTTATAAATTTTTAATAAAGTATATTCTATCAAAAAAGTTACAGGTTGGTGCATGTGTAATACAAATACGTCAGAGAATTCCGATATGGTGTGGATAAGTAGCGATCACACAGTGATAGCAAGTCTGAGTTGTATTTTTATAAATTTTGCAGTTGGGCAAACTACATCCACAAAAATTAAGGACTTTTAAGGACCTCAAAACATTTTTAATGACTTTTAAGTACCTCTAAGCATTTTCAAGTACTACATATAGTACTAGTAATCAAGTACTAAAAAACCGAAAACAAGTTCAAAAATATTAAGCACTTTTAATGACCGTTGGAACCCTGCATGGTCATTACTAAATCATATGCAAAAGTTGAACATCGTAGGTCAATCTATTCTGGAGTTATGCTGACCACAGACAAACATAAATTTTTTTCTAGACCACTTATTTGAACTCCGCATGTTCCAAAACGTGTAGTAATGCTAAAAAAAAAAATATCGCATAAAATACTTTCATTACCCTGTATTACATATAGGTTAATTGAAAGTAAAAATGGACATTATGTATGGCGATATCGCTGACCACAGCTCTTCAAAATGTCTGACGGCAAAAATTAAATAGGCGCTCATGATTGTTTAATGGTAATTGAAAATTCAAATTTTTTTCACATTGGTGATATTATGATTAATCCCGTTTTGTTTGATAAGGTGATAAAAAAAGGGGTAATTTTAATGGGAAACAAGGTTTTTATCTGTTATTTTCCATCAAAATTTATTAATGATCTTTTATCAACTGTTGTTATGAGAAAAAAAAATTAAAACTATTTACTGGTAAAAAAAAAAAAATTACAGCAATACTTAGTTAGATACTGTAAAAAAAAGTATTATGTCTGAGGGACTGAGACAGGCTGACGATTTCCTTTTAAATAAGATCTTCCTTCTCCAAACAATAAATAGCACGTGTCGCATCTGTTCTTCATGGATACACTCCATCGAAAGCGCCTTGTTTCGATCTGGCAGCACTGCTCCCCTCTCAAAACATCTCAAGACAAACCGAGTGACGAGAAACAAAAACCAAAACTGGGCTTACAGAAAAAAAAAAGTAGGGAGGGAGGGTATTGGGTGAGATCCCATGAAACCAACATGGAGCCAGACTGACAAGTGATAAAACGACCTTGGACTCGATAAAGGTCGAAATTTGACCACTGCAGGTAAAAGGGCATTTGCAATGACTAGGAGGGCGAGTTTTCCTGTAACCCATGATAAAAAAAGAGAATTTCTTCTTTATGTCACCAAGTGAAGAACATTTTCAATAAAAAAAAAGCGTATGTTAAAGGCACCGTACGAAAAGCACGGACTGTATAGATTGCCTAAACTATATATAAAGTGCCATCTTTTCATGGATTGTCGAGGCGGTTATAAGGTAATATTTAATACCTAGTCTTTCTATTGAATATCATTAGACACAGGTAATAAAGGAGAGACACTACATAAACTGGAGTTTATCTAAATCCGTTATATTAACTTCGATTTTGTTAATGTATGGGTGTGGGTGTAAATCTGCATAAAGGCTATTTAACCCACTTGCCGTCATTCAATCGATCTGAAACTAGGCTAGATTCGTTGTTGGTGACAATGCATTGTATAAACTTTTTGCGTCTGTCACTGAAAGACCGCTTTTACAAATGCTACTGCTGTCGTTTCGTATGACTAATTAAACCTTGCCGTCATCCAATTGATTTGAAACTTGGTAAATAGACTAGTTGTGAATGAAATATATATTTTTTTATTTAAGTTTTGGCTACAAAAAAAAAGTTAGTAAATAGTTCGCAATTGATGTTTTCTTCATAGCAGTTAAACTCTATGAAAACTGAATCTGAATTCAATAAGTTACAGTCGCTTATAATGCATATAAAGGATTTATATTAAAAACTTTGATTTTATGAAATATATTATTTTATTTTGCTTATTTGTTTATTGCAGCGTTAGCCACTACACGGCTCATGAGCCGGATTTTTCCCGCGACATATTTTTTTGCGGCCCACAGAAGATAAAAAAAAAAAATCACATTTCTCAGTATGGACTTTTTTTTTATATAATTGTAATTTATCCGAAATAATATGTGTTAACTATGTAGAACAGAGTTCTCATATACGCGCCCGAAGAAACTATATGAAGAAGCTTTAAGTAAGATGGTTTTCATCAACAATAAATAAAGGAATAACTTAACTGAATCTCATTTGGACTATTTATTAAAATTGACTGCAATTAATACTCCGAAAGACATCAACTCTATCAAAAAATAAACTGAACGATTTCGACCGCCATCGATTCTCAACAGATATCAACTGAAACGGAGTAATCTAGAAGTACAGTTTAAATATACTTTTATTAAATGTTAGGAGTTAGATCAAGTCCCATTATCGCGTTGAAACAAAGGATTCACTTCTTTTTTAAGCTTGATTTACTAATAATGAAAGCTATTATTCCTTAATAATAATAATAATAATAATAAAAAAGAATTAACTATCAATTTTAATTTTATTAAGATAAAACAAATTATTGTTTTTTTTTTCTTCTCAGTTTTCAGAAATGCTTTATATTGTTAAATCGATAATAATTAAAGGTTCATTACAGGGGCGAACTGGATATAGGGTTGTCCGGTGCAATCACCGGGCCGGTTAGTCTCTGTAAAATATGGGCGGGTCCAGAAGTTAATTCTCTTTTTCTTTTTTAAGTTTTTCATTTTTTTTAGCAATGTGAATAGTTGCTTTCCGTAATGGTTTTTTTTTTTTTTTTTTTTTAAAGGCTCAATGCATTCAAATCCCAATCACTCCCAACAGACTTCCTCCTCTCTTCACTCCCTGTGAAACCTTTCGTTTGGTAGGGATGATATGTGGTTCTAAAAGAAAAGTAAGGGGTTATTGCGGACAATAGTGATAAAGCAGCCGACGACTGCTCAACTCCTGGGGTGATGAAAAGACCAAGGAGGCATCAGCAGGCCCGTGCTGGACCCCTTGTAAGGGCGGTGGACGGCCTTGGCCAGAGGGCGCCAGCACTATGCAGGGGGAGGACTACCGGGGTATGGAATATAATAACTAAAGCGTTAATCGCACATGATGCTGGGTTCAATATGCTTTTCTGGCAACAGGTCACGGTACGAACGGACCATCACACTTACATATATCGTACCAGTATTTGTCAAACAAAATGACCATGTATTGTTTGCTAAATTCTAATGTTCATTTTGATCCATTTCAAATATTTGCAATGTCTTAGGGTGAAATAAAAGACAAAGTAGTAGTTGAAACATAATTAGTGTAATTTTGGTTAACTAACACACATAGAAAATTAAGACGAGACAATTTAACATTACATAGATTTCAAAATAAGTTACCAGCATTTACTACTTAATTTCTTAAGGAAAGTAACAAAAACAAATGTGTTCACAAATGTAATGTTCTTTGATTGAATTTACAAACTAAACCTGAAGCTGAAACTTAAGCTGGAGTGGCAAAGATAATCAATAAAGGTGTCTGGATCTATGGAGTTTAAAATATCAGCTTCTGCGTGCATTAACAGTAAAGATTCTAAATTTTCGTTTGTCAAAGACAATCTCAATCTGGTTTTAATAAGTTTCAATTTAGAAAATGCTCGTTCGTAAAAAACTTGAGTCAATGGAATGGTTAGACGAAATTTATATACTTTTAGTGCGTCTGTGGGCGAGGTCAACAAAACGGAAGTAATTTGTGAATAATTATTACAAAAAGGTCAATTATGACCAAAATATTGACGCACTAATTCTGACAGTTGGGGATTCTGAAAGCACTAACTGAGCACTAAAATTTGGCACTGGTCAAACAATTAGTGCGGGATAATTAAAAAAAATTTAAGGCTCTCGTACATTCGGCAATAAGCTCAAATTGGCGATATTGGCAAAATATTGACGCACTAATTTTGACAGTTGGGTATTCTGAAAGCACTAATTGAGCACTACATGTTTGCATATGTGAGACAATTAGTGCGTCTGTGGGCGGGGCCAACGAAACGGAAGTGATTAGTGAATAATTGTAACAAAATGGTCAATTTTAGCCAAAATATTGACGCACTAATTCAAGCGGTAGGGGATTCTGAAAGCACTCATTGAGCACTAAAATTTGCACCAGTCATACAATTAGTGCGTGATAATTTACATCGGTTTAAGGCTCGCGTACATTCGGCAATAAGCTAAAGTTGGCAATTTTGGCCAAAATATTGACGCACTAATTTGGCAGTTGGGTATTCTGAAAGCACTAATTATGTCCAACATTTTAACATATAATTAATGATGATTGCTTTTGTGAGCGAGGCCAACTAAACGGAAGTGACAAGTGAATAATTATTACAAAATGGTCAATTTTGGCCAAAATATTGACGCACTAATTCTGGTAGTTGAGGATTCTGAAAGCACTAATTATGCTCAACATTTTAACATATAATGAATGATGATTGCTTTTGTGGTCAGGGCCAGCAGTTTGCCTGCCTACCCTCAATTAACCTTGAATTTTATGAAAAGTAAGGACGCACTAATTTTTTGGATGATGGATTTTGAAAGCACTAATTGAGCACTAAAATTTGGTATATATTAAAAAATTAGCACGTTTGTGAGCGGGGCTAGCGTTTCGTTGGCCCCGTCCACGCATTTCTTTATATTTCTCGGTAAATATTGACGAACTAATTTTTTTAATCGTGGATTCTGAAAGCACTAAATTTTGGTATATATTAAAAAATTAGAGCGTTTGTTGACGGGGTCAACGAAACGCACCTGTCCATTCAGTAGTAGCCTACAGTCACAACACCTCAACCCGGCCGCTCAGCAATATCGACGATAAGCCTTGTCGTAAAACTTGTCTGTTTCGAAACAGGGGGGCGCTAAAATTTCCAGGCTGGAAGCAGGGACGACGCGAACGGGGGTCGTAGGGGGCGACTCGCCCCCCCAAAGTTTTAGAAAGTTGGACAGTCGGCAAATTTTCAAAAATTTTATCGAGATTTTTCTTTTTCTAAAGTCGATCCACAATAAAATCGAATTAAATGAAAAAAAAAAAAAAAAAAAAAATGGAACAAAAATATTAAAAATATCTTAATGCAGCGTGACCCGAGTTTGACGAATCGGTATTTTTACAATAGAAGTCTATTATAGGGGAGTCGGAGTCTTTTTTTACGGCTACAATGATGTACTGCGAACGCAAATATTACTATATAAATATTACCATAAGTTTTTAGAAAGGCTGGTAGTCGGCAAATTTCTGAAATTTCATCCCTTCTTTTAAAAATCCCTACTGACGCATGTTTCAAAACATATTGAATGGAAAAAGTACAAATAATTAAACTCATCATTAAAATTGTGATCACAATGCAGCCTCAGTTGACGGTCGGCAATTTTGAATTGGAGTAAGTATGTCCTTTTTGACAGGAACATTAAAATAATCTAATCATTGATATCTTCACTGACATTAGATAACTTTGATGTGTTACAGTAGATGATATACTTGTATTTGTGGTACGTCAGACAACGCCTCAAAAACCATGACATACACATTAAACGTCATTTACATAAAGTATGTAATGTACAAGTACATCATATGAGTCAAAGGTTTTATACAAAATTTCAAAACACCAAAATTTTTGTATACGAAAATTGACACACATTTTACAAAGTTATTGCAATTAATGTCAAGTAGAACTCCATAAAATGATGTTATGTACAGGATGGTCGTAAAGAAACTTTGCCGATATATGGATCTCTAAAGGCAGTCTCGTTCAACAGATCGAGATGAGATTTTAGGTATAGTTATTCAGAGATATGAGGTCGGAATTCTGTGAATTTTTACAAAATGGCGCTCACGATTATTTCGGTTATAGTTACGAATAGCAACGCCTACTTTTTCCTATTGAGAAATGATCACCGCATGCGAAAACCCTAAAGAGCGTTGGAATGGTAAGTGCAACACAAAAAACGGACTCACAAAATACAGATCTGCGAACTGCCAACAAAAACACGATCGGAGGAATGGAGGCCGCTCACCAAATATTCAGCTTAGAAAACCGATTAAATTGCCTGTGATGGCACTCATGTCAACTTTGGCCTCTGTCAAATGCAAATATCCATTGTGCGCCTCAATCGCGTTTTTGTTGGCCGTTGGCAGAGCTTTTTTTTTGTGCGTGCATAATGCTTCCGTTTTTTGTGATACACGTACCGTTCCATCTCTCTTTAGGGTTTCCTTATGCGCTGAGCATTTTGCGACAGGAAAAAGTAGACGTTGTCATTTGAAAATTTCGTGCATGTAACTTTAATCATAACCGTGAGCGCCATTTGTTGAAATTCACAGAATCTCGAGCTCATACCTCTGAATAACTGTACCTGAAATCTCATCTCGATCTGTGAAACGGAACGGAAGCTAGAGGCCCATATATCGGCAAAGTTTCTTTATGATCACGTTGTACTTCATATATTGAAAATGCATTCCCAAAATAATGCATGCCATTTGTAAACTGGAAGGCGATATATCGAATTTATTCTAACAAAATCTTTGGAAAAGTGTTGAAAGGTTTAATATAATACTATATAAAATTCTTAATATTACCCGTGCTCAAATAGCTGTGGGCCAACATTGTCCAATACAACCAGGTTCAGTGTATTGCAAATTGTGAGTATCCTTTCACTCCTATCCTCGATTTCTGACGCAGTTTGGCCTTTGTGTTGCCCTTGCGCCTAATAAATTTGAAAAACAATCAACCAACCTATCCTGGATTTCACCACTTTAATATTCGAAACATCGGGAAAAAATTGTCTTTTAGATAAACTAAGATTTTTTAGTCTAAATACTTTAAAAATACTTCAAATCGGATCAATAAATCTCAAATTAGGATCATAACCATTATTACATGTGGGTAAAGGAAATGGGGGTGGGTTTTTGGAAATTTCATGTTGACGGTGATGTTTCTCTTGCTTTGAAGATCCCATGTGCAACTTGTTCTTCCTCAAGATCGGATTAACACTGTCGATTTGAATACCTCCCCCCCCCCCCACACCTTTCCCAAAAAACTCCACACGTACTATTCCTTATATAGTTTGGTATGTTGTGCTAAAAATTATGCCATGCTTTTTTATAGAGTATTTTGTCACTAAATTCGAAGTTCAATTAGTTGCGAATAACTTACCTTTTTGCACATAAATATTATAGTTAGGTTTAATGCTAAAGTAATCCATTTCATTTTTAATCCTGCTTAGGAAAAAAAATCTAGCATTTTCAAGTATACTTTCCTTCTTGAACAAATGATTATTGTTCAAAAAACGAGTAATATTTGCAGAAATTATTGCTGAAAAACCATAACACATCTGTGAAAAACCACAAAAAAATAATTTAATTAAATCCAGCAATTTTGATAAAAATATATACTCGAAGTAACTACTTTTAAGAAGTAGGTTCCTGGATTGAATTGTTACAAAAAAATTAAGTTTTACACGTTTCAAGAAAAATCAAAATCTTTTCTTTTTTAGTTAGGAAAATTTGTTAAAAATTATTTAAAAATTAAATAATTAAGAAATCGTTTTTAATAATAATTGTCTTTTACAATGCAATTATAGTGTCCATGAACGCCTACATGATTATTTGCAGGGAGATGTAAGGCTACCAAAGTTTTTGTTTAATCCTTGATTTTTAGAAGATGGGAATTGGATTTCCTAATTGGATGTTAGTTAATAATTATTCATTAATGCTCTGTTCAAATTGATGAATTAATATCCAATGAATTAATATATTTTTTTTCAAAAAATTCTTGTAAAATCTTCAAATTTTTCTTGTAAATTTTCCCACTTTTTTTCCCACGTTACTTTATTTTTCGAAACCCAGAGGGGAAGGAGTGCAAGTGCATATTTCTTATGTCCCTGATATTGTATCTATTATAAAAATTGCAGTGCTTCGCGTAGGGAATTTTCTGTAGCAGATATAGTCCGCCAAAATTTTAAAAAGAATAATTTTTCCAGAATTTGTTTTTTGATCAACCTTTATACAATTCATTATACAAAAGTCATCTATTTGATCAATAGTTTTCATCTATTTAATTCCATGTTAAAGTGCTATTTTCCAACCACTTTTACACGCTTAATTATTCTTTTTCGAAACTGCAATTTGAAAATTTCAAATAAAGTTGTATCGAAATGAAGCACTTGTACTTCTCAGTTTACTGAATTGGTTTAAGATTCTGAGGGGAAATTCTATCTATCTGCAAGGTATAAATGTCTCCCTCCCCCCTGCTCCCAAATAAAAACGCTTCCAAAAATAATCTCCTTTGTTTGGAGAGGAAGGGTTAATTTACTAAAAAGAAATGAAAACTTAAATGAATTTGAAGGAACTTTAACTATAATGTGATTGGAATTTACTTAAAATTTTACATTAAGTACGTATTAATAAAATGCCATAAAGTATTAAAAATTGTTTAGAAGGTAATTTAAAAATAATTCAAACTAATTTCACATTAAATAAAACAATTCACAATTAAATTTAAAAAAAATGCATTAACAATAAGTTTTACAATAAGTAATAATTAATTATGCATTAATTATTCATATATTAATTAAAAATTATTTATAAGTTAATTTTACATTAATAAAAATTAGTTAACAATTTATTAGCACCTTAATTTATATTTTCTACATTTACACCTGACATGCCTTGATTTCAGTCGGCAAAAGGATGTCTACGCCCCCCCCCAACCAAAATTCTTAGCGACGGCCCTGGCTGGAAGGCCCACCGGGATAGGTCCCGGTGTCCCGGCGGCCCAGCACGGGCCTGGGCATGAGGATCACTTGCAATACTCTTAAGACTCCGATGGCCAATAAACCCATGACTATAAGTCTCAGCTAAGATTGTTGGCGACAGAGTATTTCGTTTGGACATCTAAAAAAAAAAAATTCTTAAGAGAACATCATCTTTTCTCAGACGGCCGTATTATAAATATTAACTTGAATCATTAAATGTAAAAAGGGGTCATGTCACATATCCTCGAGTTTGCAGGAGAGAGAGAAATGAAATCTCTTCTTCAATACTGCGTTTTCAGTAAAAACTGTAATTGTTGTCTGTGGAATACGTTTAATGGAGCCCTATTTATAATTGCTTTAGAATAGCCACGAACGAGATAAGTCTCATATCGGCCTGAACCCTTCTTACTAAATATCTTAGAGCTCCTGATACCCTTGTATAAAATTTCAGGAAATCCAAAAATCAAATATATACAGTAAAATGTACTGACTTAGGCTTTGTATATTATACAAACTGTCTTATTAGACAAAGATGCCTCAATGATCAGATGATTTGAGGATGCCTTTCGGATGCCTCAATGAACCATTGATGCATTGTTGGTCCATTTTTTCTTTGGTTATTGGAAATTTTGTCAATGAATAAGCTTTGCTTCGGGATTGAGAGATTAATAGTGGCATAAAGGTTTTTACATAACTCCCGAACGAATTGACCTACGATGATCAAATTTGGTTTACGTTAGTGGTTGCCATGGGAAGTGTCATTAAGATTTTCGTCAATATTGTGCATATGCGTAAAACATGAAAAAATCATGTTTTTTATCAATTGGTAAAAAACGACATTCAGTGATTTTGATCAAAATCTCTATGGTAATGCCTCTTAATGTGTTCTAAGCACCCCCACCTCCGAAATTCCCGTAAAAATGTCATGAAGGAGAAAAAAGTTGAAAAACGAATGTCTTTAACACAGAGTTTTCTTTCCTTGAGCATCGTTCATGAAAGACCGTTTTTCTCCTCTCTGCTTCACTTACAAGAAAGGATAATGAAAGAATTATCGAAAAGTGCTTCGCCAAATTCATCAATTTGGAGATGTTTTTTTTGTTCATGTATTATCGCCAAAAATATCGCAAAACTGGCCATTTTTTCAAATAAATGAAAATATAAAAATTGTAGTAACAATATTCCATGTCAAATTTAAATGTAGTAACTAGTATTAGAGTGTAATTGAAAGTTGTGCCATGTTCCACACCTGTAGTTTTAGTGAGAAGATTCGAGAACCGTTTTGTGTACTTTTTTAAATATTTAATGTTCGTTTTTTTTTTTTCCTCCCCGTCTAGAAGAGAAACTTCATTATTTTTAACTTAAAACAAAACTTTGATGAATCTATTACACAAATCCATTAAAACATGAAAAAAAAATTACGATCTCATTTTACATTAGACGATTCACATATTTTATGTAACTTTCAAGATTAAATATATTGTCATTCCGGATGTCAATTTCAAATAAACATATACTAGTTATGTAGATGGGCACTCTTTATTTTGCAATTAGATGTCTCTGTTTTAGTTTTGGCGACAAACTATAAGTGGTTTAAAGAAATCAAGTTTCCTTAAAAGAAATACAAATAGTAGAAAAACTTAATTTAATTAAACTAATTATAAAACCAATTAAATTATTAAAATTAATTAATCAACAATATCATTTAATTATTAAAATTAATTAATCAACAATATCATTTAATTATTAAAATTAATTAATCAACAATATAATTTATACATTAAAATTAATTAATCAACAATATCATTTAATTATTAAAATTAATCATTTGATTAATTAATGAAATGTTTTACTATTAACAATAATGATTGAAATTTGATTAAAGCTGTATTTAAAATATAGGCCGGTCATTAATCTAAAATCACTGGGCCGATTTTATGTCCCAGTACGCCCCTCTAGGTACATATTTGGTGTATCCGGCCTGCGAAAGGCTCCAACATAAGTCATACGGTCTGCCTCTAAAAGTTAGTGGCGAACGCTGGTCTATTAGGATTCAACAAAGTATCAACTAAATCTGTGAAATATTAATAGTTTAATAACATTCTCAATAGCGAAAGCTGCCGCCATACTTATATTTTGAGCATTGCCTGTAACGCATACATTAGAAATCGATGCAAAGGCGTCGAGTGTGGTAATTTCCTAAAGAAAGATTATATTACTAACAAAAAACTATATCCACCTCTTTGGGGAATTAGTATTTATGGGTGGAGTCGGCAAAACCATTATGGGATTTTATGTTTAGTCACACCAAGTAAATACGGCCAATTGAAGCGTTTGTTTGCTTAACTGGCTAAATTTGCTGATCTAGCTTGGGAATACAAATTCGTTGAATTGTATAATTTTGTAATTAAGCAGGAGACCATCCAAAGAGTCTGCTCCATTAATGTGTATAAAGAGCATTCATTGCATTTTCACATATGGTATGATGATTAAGAAATCCAGGGTCTCATTTCTTATGTTTATGTTACGCACAGTGAATTTATTTTACGCTTGTTGCTTCTAGATAACTATAACCCTGCTTTCTGTTAGTTTTCTTTGTTAGCCTGAGAGAAGGGTGGCACGGAGGATTCCAAGCATATATACTGAGTTAAATGTCACTGTATTTAATTATTCTATCTTGGTTTAATCCTCGCATTGCGTACTACATAGAGTCTTAAAAGCGATAAAGGGTTTCTGCACTAAAGTTAATTTCCTAAATTATACTGTAATTTGCATCAAGATGTATAAATAAGCATGTGTCTTATATGAAAATGTAAGCACAATGAATGAATTAAATGATCTTGTACTTTTAACTTAAAATATTCAACATTCAATAAAAAAGTTAAAAAAAAAAAAATTCAAACCACTCATTCAAAATTTGAGACTTTAGTTTGTCTAGCAACTCAATATCCTCTGAGCTAAATTTTTATCCAAAGATAGATGAGTAAACAAGTTGAACTGTGACAGTAAATGTCACTGAAATACCGTTTTTACCCATGTTTCATTGCGGTACATCTATATCATCCTCAGATACCAATCAGATACAATTTGGCGACATTTAATGAGTGCATTCAAAAAAGCCCATTGTATTCTCTCCCCCCCCCCCCCCAATAAGGCTATGTAACAGAATGCCCATGGTTACAAACCGATTCTATCTAACCTGGAGGGAAGTAGCTAAAATAGATTTTTATTGTAATTGTTAAGCCTTCTTCGACTTCAAGTCAATAACGAAACATACACAAACCAGAAGTCATCTTGAAATTAAGGAAAACCTCGTCTTCAGTTACTACAATTTTAGAGACAAAAATATAGTCTAGGTATTGCTAAGAATGTTGACTTCGTACAAACAGGTAAACTAACATATATATCCTAAGCCTGTCACGACATTAAAGTAGAATCTAATCCTAAAGTAAATCTAAAAAACTAACAAAAATTCATTTCGAGTTTATTAAATAAGTGTATTGGAGAAAAAAGTATATCCCATTCGGCAATAAAACTTGATAAAAACCGCAAATATGTTTTGGCTGATATATGACGAATTTTTCAATGTACGACAGTGAAATTTTGGATTTGGAGAATCTGTAGTGCTTTACATCGAATAACTTGGTCAAAAATAGAGGTTTGTATTGAAATTTGCAGAGATTTTGCTTAAATAAACGAGTTTAGGTGATATGGGAGCAAACATATTTTTTTAAGACTTTTGAAACTGAAAATATAGCATCGTCCAGATTTTTTTTACGTATTGTACAATTTCGGAAAGAAGGACAAACAACATGGAGGTTTTTACAATTTTGGATTCAGCGTGTGATATAAAGCTGAAATATGGTCATTTTTCTGATTCTGATGGATGAAAAAGCAAAAAAAAAAATTCTTTAAGAAATAAGTTGTTCCTTATCAGCATGAATGCTACTAATCAGGTTAATTAGCCTAATTAACAAACTAATTAACCACCCCCTACGAATTTTTCCCACCGATCTTTATCAATTATCTCGCCTTGCAGTCACACCCTGCTGTTTGGGTACAGTGAAAATAGTGTTTACGAGACTTAAACACATGTTTTTCATGTAGAATGTGACCATGAAGACTCTCTAACAGGGCCACGGGTAAACTACACATGGAAATGATTTTCTCAAAAATATTGCAGAGCTTACAACAGGTCGAAACAACAACATGTTTGAGAAAAAACAAGTCAAAATTTTGGTAAGTTGCGAATTTAAAAAAATTACTATTATTACACAAACTAAAGAAGCATGTATTAAAGATTATATGTAAAAACATTTATATTAAGAAATAAAAAGAAAAATAGCTGTTCTTGTGCCAATTTCAAAAATATATAATGTGATATTAAAATGGAACAAAAATAGTTGTAAAAAAATCAGAAGAAAAAAAAACCCGACAATTTCTTGTATCAGTGGCAAAAAATGTGATAGTAAATTAGAACAAAAATAGTAGTTGCACAAACGCAGATTTAGAGGAAAGTGAAAAATTCTTGTCTGCTGCCAAATATATATAATTTTAATGTGGTAATGAATTAGAACAAAAATAGTAGTTACAAATAACAAATTCGGAATAAAAAAATTATTTAGTACAAATGTTAATTCTCAGAATTTTAATTTACTATATCTATGCGTAAAGAGGTTTTTTAGAACACTCACTACATATAGAGAGGATTTTCTCATAAACGAACTCTGTAATAAAAATAATTTTTAAATAATTATTAAATCATCGGTAGATCCAACAAAAGACAACCAACCAAAATAAAAACCTGAAATTTAATTACCTTCAAAAAAGAAAGTAACCATGATCTCACGGCTTAAAAAACGAGTTCTTTACTGCATTTCTTTTCGGGCAATGAATTTATTTCTGTTAGAAAATAATTCTGGCTAAGACATTATTACCTCATTCCCCATCATAACTATACACCCCCTCCCTCTCTCCTAACCCTAAACCCTTCTTCGGATAAATATTCCTTACAAGTTTATCATGCCTTTTAATCTGTAATCCCTGACGATTAAATTGAAGATAAAAAAAAAACGAATAAAATTACTAAATTATCTTTATAAGAAACTTTCATCCCCTTTTGGTTTAAATTTATTCCAAAAGAATTGGTTTTTTTATATATAATAAGACTAATTTAGAATTAGTCGTGAAGGAAGAATATTCCATGAACATATCACGAGTTACGGATAAGTTACGTCTGACTCTATGAGGGGAAAGTGATTTTTTTCCTTATTTTAAATTCGTCATGAATAGAAAGTTTGACAGATTTACGAGCAGGAATTGTCGCCGTTGTTGTATTGTTTAATTTATAAGAAGGTATCGCTTTTTTTTTTTTATTAAGTCACTGTGGGTTCAGATTTTAATAAGAGGAAAATTCAATAGTAAAAAAAGAAAATATTTATTTTAATGTTTATATGGTTGCGTGTAAATTTCTGTCAATTTTCAGCGTGGGTTGAAAATTGGTGATCACGCCATGTTCCAGCAAGAGAGTGGCAGAAGAGTAAAAATAAATTATATGCAAATCTGGGTAAATGGCATTGGATTGGTTTTGATTAAAATTTGTATGCGTTTAATGAATTTAAGTTTTAAGAACCTATGTCCTTCCTTAAGGACAGATATGGGGTTTTAATTTACTAGATTTTTCAACTATTTACTAATTGCTTCAATATAATATTATTTTGTTATAGAAGAAACAAATGTTTTTCTTCTAATATACGCTAACGTTAATATTATTAGTTGTGATTTTCTTGGTGAGTATATGTCTTACATAAAGTCAATGAATATTTTACACACTTCGCAACATTTCACGATATAGCAAATTGGCTTTTAGTAAATTCATTAACCTGCTGAATCAAGTTGGGTATTTATTATGACTTTTGTCGCACAATTTTTTAAACTGAAAATTCGTATGTTAAAAAATATTATTGTTGTTATAATTGATATTGTTATTTTTAATAGTGTTATTATTATTAATATTTCAATTTTTATGTTAAAGGTATTATTATTATTAATAGTATTTTTCATTATTATTGGTGTTATATTATTTTTAATGATTTTATCATTACTATTGTTATTATTATTATTAAAGATTTTATTATTATTATTATTATTATTATTATTATTATTATTATTATCATCATTGTTACTGCTATTATTCTTATTCTTATAGTTGTTGTTATTATTATTATTATTATTATTATTATTATTATTATTATTATTATTATTATTATTATTATTATTATTATTATTATTATTATTATTATTATTATTATTATTATTATTATTATTATTATTACTATTACTATTATTATTATTATTATTATTATTATTATTATTATTATTATTATTATTATTATTATTATTATTATTATTATTATTATTATTATTATTATTATTATTATTATTATTATTATTATTATTATTATTATTGCAATTGTTGTTGTTGTTATTATTATTATTATTATTATTATTATTATTATTATTATTATTATTATTATTATTATTTATCATTATTATCTATTATTATTATTATTATTATTATTATTATTAATATTATTATTATCTATTATTATTATTATTATTTATTATTATTATTATTAATATTATTATTATTAATATTATTATTATTAATATTATTATTATTACAATTGTTGTTGTTATTATTATTTATCATTATTATTTATCATTATTATTTATTATTATTATTATTATTATTATATTATTATTATTATTTATTTTTATTATTCATGTTAAAACATTAGGCCATATTTAGTTTGTTACTTGTTCTATAAGATACTAAATTGAAGAATAAAAAGTTAAAAACCGAAGGGAAAATGAATTATAGCAAAATATTTCTTTTCTTGCACATTTTCCCCTGCGTTGAGCATTTTCCCCCACCACATAAACGTCAAGTTCCGTATCATTACAAAAAAAAAAAAACAAAAAAAAAAAAAAAAAAAAAAAAAACCTTATCCTTAACACTACAATAATTTACCTGGGTGCTGCAATACATTACATTTCATCCATTCAAAAACTACAATGAATCTCCAGTCATCGTTCAGAAATTGCCATCACAAATAACGAAATATGGGCTACAGAAATCGTCTGCAAGCAATAAAAACCTAGCAACATTTGAACACTCGACGGGGGATTCGGTTTCGAACACGGGCGTGTTCTCAAAATAATTTTCCACCCCAGAAATCTGACCAACGTTCGCTTTTATGAGGGAGGGGATAGCACCATTCCCCTACCCAATAAGTTTCTGCACCCCAAAGTAATAAACTGAGTGAGGACGAAACTGTTTTGAAGTTCCCTTACGATTCCATTGTGGCTAACAGATCGAAAATGAAAAGTTACAAATGGTTACGCAATATTACTTTATTATAAATCAAGTGTCTCCTTTTACAACCCCCTACGCTCCCCAGGCATAACAATCTACGCCCCCTGTCCCCCCCCCCCTCCCTCCCAATTCTATTTTGTTCCCCCTCGACCCCTATGCAGGAAGTGAAGGGGGGGGGGGATGAAGAGATTAGGTCTGTAGGAGTGGTTATTAACAAAATAAAAAGATCGTCTTAGATGAAAAAAATACGGATAAGACCCTAAGGGCAGTCATTTTTAAGATGAAATCGTTTTGATTCACTTCATCATCGTGACGGTGTGCTTAACATTAGTTTCTCATATAATAAAAACTAAACAAGGTATCACAAGGTTATAAATTCTTTATAGACAACTTTTATGCTTAATTGCAACTTATTTAAGGGATTTTGAACTCGGGTCGAGTTTTCATAGTGTTTGATCACTACGAAAAAAGTATCCATTCCTTGCTATTGAACTTTTTTTTTATGCCCCTAACACTTAATAGAGTGCATTAGATACAATCAACTATAACAAGGGAAGGTTTCCGTCATTGAATATCGACCAACTGTAACCAAAACTTAATAGAATGCATTATCATCAACAACGAGTTTATCTGCAAAGTTTCGGCTGGATTTGATGACGACAAGTCCCCCCTTAGCCCTCCGAAGATTTTGCACGCCACACTTTGTCCCACACACTAACAAAAGTGTACACAAAATCGAAGTTATTATAAAGGATTTAATAAAAAAAAATCGAAAGTATTATAAATGATTTAAAAAAAAACATAATTTTTCAAAATCGGAAATATGAAGGAAACCCGATCAAAGATTGCAAGATCTCGTTATATAGCATTTCTTTCGCTATCGAAAATTCCTAATTTTGCTTCTAATGTTAGATTTGAAACTATAAATCTGAAACTGATTTTGTCCCATAAAAATAAATGATTTTAAGTATTTTTAAAGCAATATATAAATAAATAAATAATATATATATATATATATTTCTCGAATTTCGTATTATTTAGTCCATTTAAACAATTAACCCCATGAGCATTTATTGATAAAATAGATAATTATTCCTTTTAAATTCCGAGCTATAATGTATAAAATGTCTGAGATTATTTATTAGCAAAGATAAAAACTAACATGTCGATTGGCAAATTTTCTTGCCAACTGTCATTAATGGGTTAACACTCGATTACCACTACTACCTGCATTTCAGGTAGCATAATTTTAAAAAATTTATTTAAAAAAATTAATACTTTCTGACCCACAAACACCAAGTTCTTTTCCTACCTAATATTACGCTTCCTTATTCTCTGTAAAACAGTTTTCATCATAAAAAATAATTCTTTTAAGTTTCATCAGAAATAATAAATTATTTAAATAAATAAGCAGATCGAAAATGACTGAAGTAACTTTAAAACAACAATTGTGGGATTCATCACAGAGCACTACCATTTCAGAAAACACCTTCAATCGATGAGACTTTTTCAACAAGACCCCATATGTAGGAAATATCATAAAAACGAGGAAACGGCGCATCATGTTATATATGAATGTGATGCTCTTGCCCTCACTTGACTGACTACTTTAGGCGTTACCAATACTGAAGAGTTACTCCTTAGTTCTATCAAAAGTTTGTCAGACTTTATTACCAAAGTGGGCGACCCAAACAAATGGAGCTGAGAAACATTGGGTTTGGAGCATGGTATAGAATGCTACCCTAAAGCAGAGGTGACATATATCTGACTAACCCTAATCGAAAGAAGAAGAAGAATTTTAAAATGCGTACAGTAAGGCTACCAAAACACACTGAAAATTGGTAAATTTGGTGAATTTTTTATTTTTTTTACTTTTAAATATTCTCGAGTTTGGTAGCCTTTGAAATGATACTGTTCTTCATGATGTTCAAAATACTTTTTAAACTCTGTACGCTCTGTACGCTTTTATGTAGGTACACGGTGTTAAAAAATCATTACCACAAACTTTATACTCGATTTGTGAGAAACTAGTTTGAGTTAGTGTAAGACTTTCTTTTATCTGAGCAAAAAGTTTTGAATCAACCAATTAAAAAAAAAAAAAAAAAAATAATAATAATAATAATAATAATAATAATAATAATAATAATAATAATAATAATAATAATAATAATAGCATTTTTAAAGAAGATAATGCAGTGTAGGGTACTATGATCTAATATATCCATCCAATAATTAATTTTTAGCTTAAGTTTGAATCTTGGTGTTTTTTTAAAGAAGAGGGTAATTTTAAACAACAAAATTCTATTTTATTTTTTTATTTTTTTAAGCTATTTTAGTCATATTTACAATTTTAGTAGGTTCCCTGTAGCAAGTCATAGTGTATCATTTGTAATTAAAATTAAAATTGTAAATGAATTACAAATCGACTTATGACTGGTGCAGTTAAACTCTAATTAAGTAATCAAATTTTAATTAATCAATTTAATGTATCAAACGAAAAAAATTAAGCAGATACGTTAAGTTTTTTTATTGAGCGTTAATTTAAAAAAAATGTAATTAATTAAAAAAATTAATGAAAAAGTTTCACAATATGTACTTGCACCTTACTACAAACATTATTTTCTTTGACACGAACAGCCAACCGTGGCGATTTTCGCCAAATATAGGATGACGCCTCATAACCATGAGTCTGTTTCCCGTTGTGTACGTGCGGGTTGTCTTGTACACTATGGCGAGGGGCCGAAAAAGGGGCCCTGACGACCGCTTTTTTCCCCTGTCCTCCTCCCTCCTAGCTTTTTTTTCTCTATTTTTCTTTTAGGCAAACAAAAAAAAAATCTTTTTACTACCAGGGGATGGTTATAGGTGACTTGCACGCAAAGCAAGTTCATGAACTGTTGCTATGGCATGAGACTAAATCTGCAACATAGCTGCGTTTAACATAATCAACTTATTTTTTTTTTGTCAATACAAGTTAGAATTAAACGGAAGTTTTTAGGAAACATAAACCTATAACGCACAATAGTTTTTATATATATGTATTTGAAAAAGTATAATATTTACTTAAGCATAGCATACAATTGTTTAAATAAATGCTTATAATTCGGACTAATGATTTTTAAATTATCTTGTTTCACATGTGAGGACTCATATCTCTGGGTTAGTACCTTATGGTTTCCGTTTAAGGTAATCGATTTATACAAAATCGATTTTTCGATGTTCTCCAATTACTTGGAACATAATCCGATAAAACAAACGTGGGTTCAAGATCCTCTCGCTAATGTACTCAGATCACAAGGCAACAGGATTATAAACCTTAATATTTTAAAGAAATACCATTAGAAAACTGTCAACCAAGGCAAGTTTTTATTAACAAACAATGTTGCTGCATACAATATTTTTTACACGTATGACTTACAAATTTCAGTTATTGAAAGCTTGAATTTCAGCAGCTTCACATAGGCTGAAATTCTAAAGTACTCTTAATTACCATATGTGTATTTATTTTTAATTAAAGTCTAATCAATTCATCTTCCTTTCTAATAGATTCGTGGCGGGGCTTCGGTCTGACAACAATTTTATGGTTTGATCACCAGAACAAGCACGATATTTAGACCGATTTTTAAATCTCTTATGTTATTAATTTCGATTTTGAGTATATGTGTGTGGGGGGGGGGGGGGAGGCTAAGTATGTCGATGGCGGGCAAATCTGCAGAGACCTAATTAACCCCTTGCCGTTATCCAATTAGTCTGAAACTTGGCATATAGATTCGATGTCAATGACAATTCATTCTATAAAATTTTAGGGGCTGTCAGTGTCACTGTCGCTCGATTTTACGGAATACTAATAAACCAACTTGCCGTCATTCAATCCCAATAATAGCACTTAACCGATCATCGAAGAAACTCTCTCCTGTTTCCAAAATTGTTTTAATAAATAACTATATAGTAAAATTGTTTTAATCAGAATAAATAAGAATTTGGTTGTGAATGCATAAGTTTACGGTCATTTTTAATAAATATATTTTGAAATGTAGTTTGATGCATATTTTGATGATAGAGATGTTTTTGATATTTAAAATTAGATGCAAACGCAAAATTAACATGCTGATAACAAAATCGGCGCTATGTTAATGAATATGAAAATTGGCCTTACCTATTTGGGATTTATATTAAAAACTATGTTTTTATGGGTTATATTATTCTATCAGTCATCAGGTTTTATAATTACTGCTGTTTGATATTTCGCATAAGTGCAAATACATTCTCAAAATATTTTCCATGTCCAACTCTTTGTTCCTCCTCATAGGAATACACGCTATTGATGCAGGTTAAGATTTAAAATAAACATTACAAATAATTTTATAAAAAGTTTCACCCTGAATATTACTTGAAATATGATTTGAATTGGAGAGACTTGTGTACCTAGGATCGCCTTTTTTCAATGCACAAAAAATTAGCCACTGAGCCGTTTAAAAATGTGAAATTGATATGCATACATAGTTTCAGTAATTACTTATATTAATAATTTTTCTACGCGCGTCTTACAACTTTCTAGTTGTTATATATTAAATTCTGTGAAGAGTCTGACTTTTTTTTTTGTCCCAATGACTAATGAGATATTTTCCAAATCACATTGACTGCCAACATATCATTCCAAAATTCATAAAATTTGGAACCATATACAACAATTTTACTACTGCCAGAAGCAAAAAACTTCCACTATATCAATTTTATTTTCGAATTGAAATTTTTTATTGTCGTTCGCTGAGGATAAAAATCAATTTACTCTTTTAATATATGGTAATTATTTCATACATTTTGAGAAATATTTTGGTCTATTTACGACTGATGGAAAATCATTGCATCAGATTTATAGGATTGTTTATAGAAAGGTTTATAGGATATTAACAATTCCACATGCCGAAAAAGATACAAACTATTTGGAATAGCCTAATTTATAATGACGTCCAATATCGAAGTTCAGCAGAAACCGAAAAGCAGTCTTTTCTGACAGAGAATTTCAGCAATCGACAAAACTTAGCATTTATCCAAACAAAATCAAACTGGGCCCCATTTGTCAATCGGCAATCGTATTCCAAGCGCGACAATTTGAGTAATTTCGAGTCCTTTTTCTTTGTCTAACCTCGAAAAATGTCCAAACCATTAAACCAACTTTCGGAAGGTGTGTGTGTGTGTTTCGTAGATATTTGTCCTTGAGCAACAATTTGTGAGTGAAATGAAGACGACGCACAAAATAGATGTTGTTGTCGCATGCTTCGACAAACCTATTAAAACACATTTGAGAAACAACCGAGTCTTTGTTTCCTGGTTAGCGCCCGCAGACTCGGGTTACTTCATTTGCGTAACCTTTTTTAATTATGGCGTAAAGTGAATAGTGGGGGTTGCGGACTAACTGGAGGAGGATGGAGTTGAGTTGTCCTCTGTCATTGAATCTGTTTATTGGTGACGTTTACCTTCAGATTATTCAAATTTTTCAAATTCGGGATCTGTTTACTGTTTATAAGCGATAGCTCTTTAATGTACGATTTGCGTTCTTGCGAACAGGTTTCAAATGAATATTTTTTACCCGAGCTTCAATTGGTTCAATTGTTCTAGGGAATTTCCTGTTAATAACTCATTTTAAAGTGGTATAAGGCATTAAATTTGCCAAATTTTCAAAAATATTGCAATGTTTCAAAGAGTAACAAGGGGGCTCCCCCCCCCCCCCCTTCCCCTGATCGCTAACGCTTGTTTTCTTTTAAACTGAAAATTAATTTTCGTATCACCTAGGCATGTGACACATGGGTGTAGAGTATTTTTTGACGCTGAATCGAAAGAAAAATAAGCAAGACGATATAAATATCCTTTAAAAAGTTGCAGTCCATTTTATAGACGCAATACATGTATTATAAAAGTACATGTAATGAGCCAAAACTGAGTGGAAAAAGTTAATAAACAACCAAAATTTAATAGAAAAAGTATCAATTAGTAATAAAATAAGTAAATAGTTGTAAATAATTGAAAAAGAAAATAAAAAAAATTATAATTGATAAAGAATAAGTAATGAAATAAGGTACACTTTTACATGTATTTTCATCTAGAAAAATTATTATAACTTTTTACAGGCTAGTTATATCGTCTTGTTCTTTTTTTGCAATCGATTCAGCGTAAAAAATACTTCACACAAATGTGTCACCTACCTAGGTTATAACAAAATTAATTTTCCGTTTAAAAAAATCCCCCCCCCCCCCCCCCCACTTCTCCAAAAACACTTTTCTCTGTTAGATATTTTTATAGACTCTTTTGTTTCTTTATTCTCGTGACAAGTAAAGCGTTTTTGCTAAATTTCATGAACGAACCAATTCTTTTTTATATTCTGTTTCACCTGTACTAATATGGGGGGAGAAAAAGCGAAATAAAAAACAATTTCAACTAAATTAAATTAATAACATTCACTATTTTAACAATATGAGTGATTTTTTTTAAAATCAAATCTTAAAATTTATAGTCTATATGTTGTGATACAATTCAATAAAAAGCATTAATCTTTTGTCCATGCTTTTTCCCTGTTTAGAAAAAATAAAGCTTAAAATTTATATATTTGAAATTTAAATATTTAATAAATCCATAACTAAATCAAAATTTAAAAAAAAAAAAAAAAAAAAAAAGCGACAAGAGTGTTTTAGTAAGACAATTTTGAATATGTGCCTACAAAATATTATATCTCTACAATGGTTACTTTTCTCTGAAGAGGACGGTGGATGCAAAAAAAGAAAAGAAAAAAAAAAAAAAAAAATCGCTTTCACTTATAGATATAATAACTCAAAAAATAAAGTTTGCATCTTTAAACTTTTAATCTGCAGATTTTTCAAACATTTCTCTACAACTATGCAAATTTTTTTACTTTTAAGTGGTTGGTTATCTGTGATTTATTTTGTGTATTTTTTAACAGTGTTTACTCGAGTTATATGGTTGGTTGTATTCAGATTATCTGGCGCCGTCAGCAACATGAGGGCTATAATGCGCCGAAACATTCGTCATTAGACAAGCCAACATACATTTACAAACACCCATGCCTAACGCGGGACTCGAACCCGCAACCTCGCGGTTTAGAAGCTAGCACGATAACCACTATATCGTTTGGTCGGCTACTTTTAAGTGGAAGTCCTAATAAGGACAATTCCCTATATTCTCTACGTTACAATTTTCCAGCCCAGTGCATTTAGAAACTACTTTGCATGAAACCTTGAAATTTGGTGAGTAGGTACGAAAAAGATCTCTTAATGAAACGTCATAAATTGTTTTCATGTAATGCCATCTATTATAAATGAAAATTAAAACAGCCAAGGACAAAACTAGGTGGAGCCACTGCATATACATAGACGCAAAGATTTCAAATCGAAAATAAAATATATTAGACGCCACTCTTGAGTTTTTAATTTATGTCATTTCATTAAGTGATCTTTTTCGCACCTACTCGCTGAATGTCAAGGTTTTATAGTAATAGACTAAGAGGCGACTGCAATTTTTGGACCCCATCGAACATCATTCTGAATTTTTTATAGAAATTGGAGTAAAGTGAGTAGATTACGAATCCACTGGTCTGCCGTAGCAAAAATGGCCGAAACTAGTCAAAAATCGACTTTTAGTAAGTTGAACTAAATCCAATTGCCAAATGCGCCATAACTTGCTGAATAACGAGCATTTTTTTTTATTTGGTAACCCTCACTCTTTAATTTTCAATTAAGAAGGTTGCAGACGATTTGGATGTGTGGCGATGGCTTACTTGTATCTTTCACAATTGAGCCAAATCGGCAATAAACATTACGTAACTGATGTCACCAATTTGGCTTAATTTTAAAAGATACCAGTTTTCCGAGCCAGATATCAGAAATCGTTTGCGCTTTTTCTCATTGAAAATCAAAATGCAGTGGGTTACCAGACGAAAAAGTTTGTTCTCTTTTTGGCAAGTTATGACATATTTAGCAATCGGATTTTAATTCAACTCATTCCAATTCAATTTTTGAACAGTTTCGGCCATTTTTGCCACGGCAGACCAGTGGATTCGTAATCTACTCACTTTACTCCAATTTCTATAAAAAATTCAGAATGATGTTCGATGAGGTCCAAAAATTGTAGTCGCCTCTCGGACTATAAGTAGTTTGTAAATGAACTGGGCCAGAATATTATAACACATCGAGTATAGGGAATGATCCTTAATTGGACGTCCTTTTAAATTCTATAGTTTTTGCAGACAGAGAAATACCTATTCAAGATTGAAAAATTCGGCGACTCTTTTTAATCCTTACAATAAAGTGAAAACTAAAAAAAATTTATTTAAAAAAAAGTTAAACTTCAACCTGAATTACAATTTTTAATATTAAATAATTAGTACTCTGAAAGTTATTTCTCATGCCATTATAAAATTAAAAGTTAAGTTTTTTTGTGGGGATATTTTCCTCATCTTTTGAAATTTGAATTGTTATTGAAGAGTATATTATAAATACTTGAAGATTTTCACATGTATTTTTAAATATGTATATTTGAATTGTCTTTTTGAATGATTGATGCATTAGGTTTAAAAATTTTAGAATTTTTGAGTGAAAGAGTTTTTTGAGTTTTCGAGTGAAACTCTTTTTTAAATATTCTATTGCTGATTAACTAACAATTATAAAGAAAAGTTATTTATAAATCTTTGCTAAATATTAAAAAAAAAAATCTAAATTTTTTATAAAAGTAAAAATTATCAAAATTTCCCGAAAATATAAATTAAAAAAATTTCCGAATTATCTCTTTCAAATCGCATATTTCATATATTTATAACCTATACACCTCAAAAATTAAAAGAAGGTTTGAAAATAAAGGGGAAGGGGGGGAAATGCTCGTCAAAGTTATGTTCTTTGTTCCGTCTTTTTCGATTGTATCAATTTTGATCGATTTTATTAAAACAATTCTTTTCACTATCTTATATAGTCTCTAGATTATAAAAAGGCGAACTTTAGTTGTTGTTTTCTCATCTGGAAATTAACTATGTTTACCAAAACTTTTTACTTGTCTTGGAAGATTAGAAGCTCTCTAATCGCCATTTTTCTCAACCGGATAATTTTCTAATTGTAGAATAACAATCTAATTTAATAAATTTAATTAATTAGTGCTCCATGCAGTATTACAAAATAACTGGCTTCTGCCTGTCGAGCTTCCTTTTTGCCTTAGGCACTGAAAATGGAATAACGTGGAAACCAGTCATGCGAATTAAAAGAAATTGGCACAGAATTAGTCAAGTAAATAATAACAAGCAAAAAATAAGTTTAGAAAGTTATTTTTTCAAATGACACAATATTGAGTTTAAATTTGAGAATTTATTTTCCTTGATTACAATATGTTGGGTATCAAAATAAAAAATAAAAAAAATAATTAAAAAAAAAACTAATTAGAAGCCTTTCGTTTCTATAGCACGTGCGGCAAAATTGTTCAACAAAACATTTAAATAAATATTTTTAGAGTTTGTTATCAATTTGCCTTGTTATTAAAGAAATTAATTTAAAACATTCGGGATTGTTTTATGTTAAAGTTCTGAGTGCAATGTTTGTTTATGCTAAATGTTGTATATGTAATGTTTTGTGTATAAATATTGTTGTAACGTGATGTTTTGTAAATGTTTAATGCAAAGCCTTTGAAAATGAACGTTGTGTAAACGTTCTGAAAATTATTATTTTAATATATGACTGCTCATGTAGAAGACAGAAAATTAGTCTTACACGTTGTAAGTACATAACAGTACTCATACACGTTGAGTGTTATTGAACGGCACTATCAGAAAGTCTGTGACTGCTTGAATTAAATTGGTTTAATTATAAACTTTAAACAACATACAATTACAGAAGTCCATATGTATATCCCACTCTTGCTAAATAAGTGACACAACTAAAAATTCTTCCTTTTTGAGTTAAAGTGTGTACAGAATAACAGAGTGCATGTTCTTGAATTTGAAAGAGCCGCAGAAATCACTTTCATCTTAAATTTAACTAGTAAACAATCTTGCGCTGTTCAACTAGCTTCAGGTACAAGCAGTCTGTCATTCTGTTCACACTTTTACTCAAAACGAAGAATTTTGAGTTGGGTCATTTGTTTTACCAGCTTCAAGTACAAGCAATCTGTCCTTCTGTTAACACTTTTGCTAAAAACGAAGAATTATGAATTGAGTCATTTGCTTTACCAGCTTCTATTACAAACAGTCTGTCATTCTGTTAACACTTATACTCAAAACGAAGAATTTTGAGTTGTCATTTGCTTTACCAGCTTCAAGTACAAAGCAGCCTGTCATTCTGTTTACTCTTTTACTCAAAACGAAGAATTTTGGATTATGTCATTTTTCTAGCGAGGGTGCGACTATATTCTAGGGTTCTTACGATTTCTAAAAAAACAATAATTTATCAATCACCCACAATTTATATTTGTTATCCGTATCGGCCCATCAGATTTCATGTAATCGTTCACTAAATACACCGTGGTAATCACTTTTACTTAAAATGTGAACTATCAGTTTTAAACAAAGATATTCCAGGAAGTACTTTTCGATCCATGCCTCCGAGCAACAAACCAAGACTGCATAAATCGTCACATCTTTTCCCACTTAGCTATAAGAAGTAAGGATTAGCAATAAAAAAGCATGGTGCTCACGTAGCAAAAGTGTAATTTAGAGAAAATTCAGGGAAAAAATCTGACAGTTGTTACAGGTAAAAAAACGCGCGAATTTTATTTCAGAAACCCAGCAGGAAATGTTCGATAGATCGTACGATGGAATTCTAGCCTTGCGTAGAAGACTGGCAACACTAGAAAACATGTCTTATCTAGAAAAAAGTATCTATTAGATGTTAAAAGTTAATGTTGAAACGCATGCTGTCAATCAAGAGCTGGGACGTTTAGCGGCTGCTAGTTATTATTGAAGGACATAGTTATCAATTTGCGGATCAGAAATCTCATTAAACATCGATTGTTTTCAAGCAAAGCATTCAACGCATACATAATAGCCTGCATTTTTTTATTTATTTTTTTAGGATTTGTATGGAAATAATTATATTTATAATAATTGAATTTTGTGTTTTTACTTTTGACTGGATCTTTTGTTTGCTCTATCTTGACTTAAAAAAGATCGAAGTTTTTTTTTAAGTATATTTTTACACCTATTTGATTGATCCTTTGGAAAGACATGTTTTAAATAATCTGAATTTTAAGATAGTGATTATCTATTTAATTTTTTTTTTTTTTTTTTTCAAAGCGCATATTTATGACAATTTGTTTTAAATTGAAAAGGACGAATCAAAGTTTTTTTTTTTTTTTAATGTATATTTTTACACCTATTTTATTAAACATACCTGATCCTATGAAAAAGTACATCCCGAGAAATATATATTTTGAAATATGCAATGTAAATAATTTTATTTGGTGGAATTTTAAGTTCTGAGAACAGAATAGGCTTCTAAATTAATAAATGGAAAAGGAATGATTTTATTTAAATATTTGCTTTGACCCTCTGAGCGTCCAGGGAATGGGGAAAATCGCACAGTTGTTTTCCCTTCAATTATTTTTCAATAATATTTTTTATTCAAATATATATTTTTTAAAAATTGTTTTTCATTTATTTTGTTTTAAATGGGTGTTAAACTATCATCCTAATTAAAATGTTTAAAAAATATTTTATTTTCAATTTTATTTATAAATTTAAAAATGTTGTGTATTGCTGGAAAAACTGGGTATTAGAGTACGTATATATACGCTCATGCACCTCAGAGGATTTAAATATTTTTTTAAACTCCCATTTTAGTTCTGCTTCTTATGGTCTCGCCAGTAACTCTTTTTTTAATTAACAAAATTAATCCATAAAAACAAAGTTTTAATGTAAATTTTTTTTATGTATTGCCAACTTGTATGTGCAATCGCAACTTATTTAAGTGATTTTGAACTCAAATCGATTTTTATAGTGTTTGGTCACTATGGAGATAACCATCAATTCCGTACCATAAACAAACTCATTTTTGCCCCAGAACTTGATAGAATGCATTGTCATCAATAGCGAATCAATCTGCCAAGTTTTAGATTGATTGGATGACGGCAAGTGGAAAAAATAGTCTTACGTTTAGGAAATGGAAGAGAGTATAAATACGGCCTTTAGTGATAGCCTCCAAAACGATAGACTGCAATGTCATCGACAACGAAACTATCTCTAAGTTTCAGCTCGACTTGATAGCTCGAAGTGGGTTAATAAGTCCTCAGTAGAAGCAGTAATAGCATTTGTAATAGCAGCCTTTTTAGTAACAGCCCCCAAAACTTGATAGAATGTATTGTCATCGACAGCGAATCTACCTATCAAGTTGAGCTCAATGGGTTGGTTGTATTCAGGTCATCTGGCGCCGTCAGCAACACGAGAGCTATAATGCGCCGAAACATTCGTCATTAGACAAGCCAACATACATTTACAAACACCCATGCCAACACGGGACTCGAATTGAGCTCAATGGGATGACGGCAAGTGAGTAAATTAGCCCTCCGCAGATTTGCTCGTCACAAACATACACGCATACAAATAAAATTAAAGTTAATATAATTAATGTACTAAATGCAAAAAAAATAAAATAATAATAATAATAAATAATAATAATAATAATAATTCCAATAATGCAATATTAACAATGATAGTAATAATAATAAAATGATAATAATAATAATAATAATAATAATAATAATAATAATAATAAAATGATAATAATAATAATAACAAAAATGATAATAATAATAGTTATAATTATAAAAAGAAGAATAACTATTATTATTATGATAATAATAATAATAATAATAATAATAATAATAATAATAATAATAATAATAATAATAATAATAATAATAATAATAATAATAATAATAATAATAATAATAATAATAATAATAACAAAAATGATAATAATAATAGTTATAATTATAAAAAGAAGAATAACTATTATTATTATGATAATAATAATAATAATAATAATAATAATAATAATAATAATAATAATAATAATAATAATAATAATAATAATAATAATAATAATAATAATAATAATAATAATAATAATAATAATAATAATAATAATAATGATGATGATGATGATAATAATAATAGTACCATTTATAAAAATAATAATAATGATGATGATAATAATAATAGTACCATTTATAAAAATAATAATAATAATAATAATAAGATATATCTTTAAAAAAAAAACCTGTTTATCACTCAGATTGAAAATTATTTTGCCGCAATATGCAATTATAACTGTTCGAACTTTAATTCTCGCTGTAATCTATCATAATATTTGTAGAAACACATTTGTCCTATAATTTTCCTTCCATGCTTTATAAAAAAAAAATGAAAGTTTTGTATTTCAAAGATACCGGGTGGAATCGCCATGCTTCACTACTTCCCTATGTATGTATTAGAATAACTAATTGCTCATCTATAGATACCACATTACAAATCCTTTGAGACGATTAATATATGTTTCAAAAGTATAACAAAATGATTCTCCATTAACCTAATTATACTAATAACCGCAAAGATTTTCTTAACCATAATAACTATTTTTGCTTTACCGGATATAATTACGGATAATTAAGAGCTTAAGGCTATCTAGTTGTAAAGAAGAATTTCTACTGTACTGTTAAGATGGTAAATAGATGGTGTATTAAAACTTTATAGTACCAACGACGTTTTTTTTTTTTTTAAAACAAAACTTCCACAAATATGTGTTGCTTTTACTTATAAAGTCAATTAGATATCTTATTGCAAGCATTCAAGTTTAGTAGGAAAAAAAAGAAGAAAAAAAAAAAAAAAAAAAAAAAAAAAAAAATAATAATAATAATAATGCCTAAACCAGGCATGAAAGTGGATCACAGAAAAAAATTTAAACAATGCGGAAATTTTTTCAAAATAACCAAAACAAAAATATCCATCGTTTTAGATCAGATTTAAATTTTAAAAAATGTAATATAAAAAAAAACAGGTTTAAAAATGGTAAATAACAAACCAGTAAACCAACAAATTTAAATATTAATATGATGTGTACATAAAATTGAACTTTCATTAACTACATTGCATTACTACAATTTCCAAGTTCCTCCAATTGTTGTAAAGGAGTTGAACTGTAAAGGTGTTATAGCATCTATTGGATGACTTAGAGAAATAGAATTAAATATGTGTATGATAGCGCACTTTCTACTTCGCCGTCGTATTGATTTTTAACGAACTAAAGCCGGATTTACACGCTACTAGTCGAGGTTCCAGTTTAGATCACCAGTCAATGACGTCATGTGACTTCACCAGGCTACAGGTTACAGTAAACCAAACATTTTCTATTTACTGGCGCCGGCGACTCCGATCAACCAATCACGTGCGCTCTCCCGTGATCACCGATAGACGGCGCAACGGTCGCATAACTGACGTCACAGAACTACCGATCTAAACTGGAGGCCCCGACTGGTAGCATATTACAGCAATTCGAAGAAAGAATTATTTGAAAGAAAATTTAAAATGTTCGTTTATTAAATACCCAAAAATCAAAGAAAAAAAATTGTAGCCTTTCAAATAATTTTGTCGTGGCATATATTTTCTTTTAATTTAACTTGTCTGAATCTTCATTACAAACTTGTGTTTATTATCCGCTATGGAATCGATTGTAATGTCTTGCCAAAATAGAAAAGAATAATTTGATAAGTTATCGCTTGCATTATCGTCTGCCGTGTCCCACTTCATTTCACTTTCAATAACACCTCCATGAGTCACTTATCAATTATCTCGGCCAGACGGTAAAATTCGTCATTATTAACAGATGGCGTGGATCTCTTCCTCAATTTTTAATAAAAAGAAATCTCCACAAAATAGAACTATGGAAACTTGTCAAGAAATCAAGATCAAATAATCTCAAAGTATTTTTCCGTAAACAGCATATTTTCCGCATCAAGGGGAAAGATATCTTTTGTAGTTTCAAGTACTAGATATTATTTAAGAACTTTACTATCACTGAATCTTAACATATATTTTCATTTCGTACTTGGCATGTTCTATACATACTCGAGAAGAAAAGCTGCTATGCTTTTTTAATATTTTATTAAAAATATTTTAAGATGTTTTTCTTTGTCCAGGTAACACACAAATGTAAATGAGAGCCTGAAAGTATTCTCAGTATTAAAACGATATACCAGGGCCACATCCGACGGATTTACCGACGAGATGTAGAGTGTAAGGATCAAACCTAGCCGGCGCTCTGCTACTCAAAGTGAGTAGATACAGAACGTTCAAGCAAATTGTGCAAAATCAATTAATATTAACGTTCCTGATACAAAAATCATACATGTTAACATTTCCCACTTTATATAGATCCTTTCAAATCCAATTAATTCAGTAGGTTAAAATATAAATAATTAACACATTACATTAAAAAAAAAATTATGTATCCAAATTTATCTAAATTATGTAATTCTAACGCTCTATTCCAGCCACTGACAGTAAACATAAATGTTTAGAGAAATATTTATATGAAAACATTAATGATTGAGAACCTGTAATAGCTGTTCAAGATATTTCCCCCCCCCCCTCTCTCCACCGAAAATAAAAACATGTTTACAAACTTGTTCACTAACGAAATGTCTTATCTGAACATATGTTTACAACGCAGATTCATTTTATCAATCATGTTTTTAATGGTTCTATTTTGTACTATAAATAAGTAATAGTACTACCTATAACAGTTCCAAGTTCAAATTTGTTCAACATTGGCCTTTACTCCACTTATACCAGATAGGAATAACAATCGAGAAAAAATATAATCCTGAATCTTGCAAAATGATTTTTTTTTTTTTTTTTTAAAGTGAAAAAGAAGGTCAGATTATTGTAAAAGCAATCTGATTAGTATCTACATTTATCTACGTACTCTACATTATTCCACCACCAAATCCCAACGCTAAAGTGACAGAACCTGCAAGTGTATGCTATGTTGACCAAGCTATTGCCGGTTTTCGACCCCTTTATATCCCAACTTCTATTACAACCAGAACAATTTTTTCTGGTTGTGGTACCCCAGATTAGCCAATTTGCAAGACGAAAAAAAAAAAGGAGGGGAAAAAAAAAAAAAATGAATAAGGAAACAAGGGTGAAAATCACTGAAGTCGTCAGAATTTTTTTCTGCTTCTTCTTCTAATTTTGAGACCAGACCCACAGCCGAAACAGTTTGATGAATTCTGGTATTTCTTTTTTTAGTATACTCTTTTTTTATTGTTTCAAGAAGAAAGATGCTGTCTTCTCAGGAAATAATTCTGGAAGTTGAGAATCATAGTCAGGTTAATGAATGAAATTTTAATTGTTTAATTTCTTTGGGGGTACACAAAGAACTAAAATGGATTATTGAGAATAAGCCTGATGAGCATTCAGCGCTTGCAGGAGATAGTTTTTTTCGAAATTATCTCAGTTCATTTATTCATTCACTAAACCTTGGAGGAAAACATTAGGTTTCATAACTTCTTCTGGCTGACCATTTTACTTTCATATTTCTGTATACTTTACAATGACTTTATTGTCACTAAGACAATACTTAATAATTAGTAATAATTTGCATTCGTCCAATCGAGCTTTCCACAGCATTTTATGCACTTTCTTGTACTACTTCTTAAGATTTTTTGCTGTTTTATAAATTAAACTAACATATAATTAAACCTTTCATTTAAATTTAGTTGTAAGATTAATGATTTCCGTATCTGTTGCTTTACATTTCTCTATGTAATTGAAGCGTGAAACAAAATTAATTGAAAAAAAAGTAAATTATTACTCAAAATACTCATGAACGTTCTTTGGGTAAAATGAAATATACCGTTTCCTGCTATCATCAATTCTTTGCCTAGCAAAATTAAGGATTATTGTTCAATTTGATTGATTACGAGTCAAGTCCTTTTTTTAATTTGATTGTAAAGTACAATCACAAGGGGAAAAGTAATTGTTAGGGAAAGTACTCAAACTGTTAAAATTGGATAATTAGAATTAAGTAGGCCGCACTCATTTTTAAGTAAATTGAGTTTTTTCATCCCAGCTACAAAAGGATTAGTTTCAATTTTGAACAACACACTCAGTCATTTAATTCTCATTTTCACATCGATCAGACGAAGTAAGTATGGTAATTATTTTTTGACGTATATTGACCTAATATGGTTTCTGTCTCGATGAAGTCTGTCCATGCGTCCGTACTTTATAGTCCACAAGTAAAAAACTACTGAATCGAATTTTGAATTGTTAAACGGATGGAATTTTACTGAAACTGGAAAAGTGTATGCGCATCGAAGTCGACTGATGGGTCCTAGCTGAGCAGGTATGTTCAAGGATCTGGAAGCTCGGAAATCGAGATTTTTATTCTTTTAACTTAGTTAAATTTCATATCCCGTTGCTACAGAAATTATTTATTTACAAAAAACTTATTTCATTAATTAAAACCATTTATTTAGTATTAGCTTCTACACAATGTAGTTATACAAAGGCTATGTCCATCTACCTGTCCGTTTGAAATTTTCATTCTGAGACTAAACTAGAAATTGACAACTATTTCTGTCGCCAAGCTCGTCAGTTAGCTTCCACACTATATAGAGATATATACTGATATAGAGATATAGAGATATAAAGGCTGTGTCCACCTACCTATTTGCTTGAAATCATTATTCATTAGCCTAAATTAGAAATTGACAACTATAATTTTGTAGACCAAGCTCGGCAATATACTGGAATGTTTAAAACTTCTACAGACACCAATTGTTTTTATGCATCCGTGAAAAAAAGTACGAAAAATTCAAGCGTATAAACTTCTTAGTACGAAGTGCCTGGATGAAATGTTATTGAATAAAAAAAGCAAGTTTATTATGCCGCTTTTATCGATATTTATGTTATTAAAAATCGAATAATATCTTATTTCTTGTTTTTAAGTAAGATTAGTACTTGTTTTTTAATATGTTATTTCTCGTTTTTGAAATAATTTTACTTAACTTTTAAGTTGAGTAGAATTATTTTAAAAACGATAAAAAAAAGCCTTATTTTACGAGTTGTTATTTATTTATTTATTTATTTATTTATTTATTTATTTATTTATTTATTTATTTATTTATTTATTTATTTATTTATTTATTTATTTATTTATTTATTTATTTATTTATTTATTTATTTATTTATTTATTTATTTATTTATTTATTTATTTATTTATATTTGAGTACACATAGGTTTGTGTTGGATGGTACAGGTCCTGACCAAACAAAAGCTCTCTTTAAATAATGTTACAATTACTTATGCATTTGACATGTAAAAATATGCAATGATTTACTCGTGTATTTTTATAATTAAATCAGGATTTATATATTTTAGTACTACTAGTTAAATATTATAAATACGGATTGATAATATGCTCATAACATCCTATTCCATGATCATTTTTCCCTTCCGCCTCTTACCCACCATCTATTATCGAAGCCATCTTGATTTGAAAGTATGTATCATTTGAAAAAATTACATTACAAAACAAAATGTAAAATATAAATATTTAAGAGGTATCTAAAATGGTTTTATTAAATCGTTGGGACAGCATCCATTCGTATGCGCAAATAACAACTAAACAATATTATAGCTTAACGTTAATTTCGAATTCGAACTACAAAAATATGTGGCTATCTGGGATAGATTTCGAATGCATCATTTTTCACTCGTAAAAGCAGATTGCTAACCTTGAAGCTATCTGAAAAGCCTCCTTTGAGCTGAGCATATTAATTTTGATCCTTAACTAATCATCTAGTTTCTACAGACCGTATAAGAAGTTCAAGTAATCTCCCAACACGAGGTCAATAAAACCTGATTGACTTCTAGTTAACTGGCTAAAACATGGGTTTTGTAATGCGTATTTTTTTATTTTTTTTTACTCTGTTCGGCTAAAAAAAATTTATTAACTCTAACTTTATGAAAATAAAAGGTTTCATAACCGTGAAGATATTTTTTTTTAACTGTAAAGCAAACAAGTTTAATAAGATATGATTAATGGTGATATCATAGATGATGAGTAGAAAGTCTTTTTCGGAAGAAAAATTTCGGAGAAAAGTATCCCAACAAAAACATCTCTGTAAAAAGGCGCCAAGTTCTTCATGCAATGATTATGGCCTTGAAAGGTATTAGATCTAAAGTAGAGCCAAGTTTAAAGTTGTTATAAATTACGAGCAATGAAAATTGGTAAAATTTTCGTCTCAAAGTCAAAATTCCACTGCATAGTCCTAAATATCTAGCTACAAAAATATTTGTGACACTTGGCCGTTACGTATTCTGGTACACTGACGCGTAATGGCCAAGTCACGCAAGCATTTTTGTAGCTAGATATTTAGGCCTATACCAGGGAATTTTGACTTTGAGAAGAACATTTTACTATTTTTCATTGTCCGTAATTGACAACCTTAAACTTGGCTCACTTTAGATCTCAATACTTTTCACGGCTATAATCATTGCGTGAAGAACTTGGCTCCTTTTTGCAGAGTTGTTTTTGTTGGGATTTCACTTCTTTTTTTTAAGGTACTAATTTTAAATATATTACTTATTTGCACAACAATATCTAGTTTTAAAATGTTTGGTGTTCATAATTTTAAACTTGCAAGAAAACTTCCTGGGATTGAAAGGGTAAAGCAAACACGTTTTCTTAAGAGATGGGGGGGGGGGGGGGGGTACTTACTTATTATACAATAGACCTTTGACAAATTTCTTGTTGGTGGCCAACTACGAGAACTATATAATAAGCCGACTCCTTTATTCTTTTAATTATGATATGCTTTTAAGGAAGTTTTAAAAAACGTTCTCAACAACATCCAATTAGTGGAGAATTACACGAGATTTTTCTAAAGTTAAGTTTACCTGACCGCAGACCGCAGTCCATGACGTACCTATGTATTAAATATAATAATATAAAATTATTTTAAATAAATAAATAATTTAATTAATAATAATTTTTATTATTAATTAAAATTATTATTATAATTTTTTTTTTAAATAATATTTATATGTATGTAAAAAAATTGGCAAATGAAAAAATAATAATAATAATAATTAATAATCATTTCGCAGGCGATAAAATATCGCCTATGCTCGATTTTATAAGGCCAAGTAATTTATTATTATTATTATTATTATTTTTTGATTTTAGAGGCTTTGCGGCGTGCGATGAATTTCTTCTCTATTTATATATGCTAAGAGCTACTAGTATTCTAAGTTTTATAATTCTAGCCCCAATAGAAATGTATTAGAATTAAGATTCAAATTTTTCGAACATTGCCCCTTCAGGTGATTCGGAGGGGAAAATCTCGATATTTAGATTTTTCCTGTGTTATGCATGTTAAACCTTACAAGCATAGCAAATTTCATAGTTTTAGTTCCTCTAGAAGTACCTTAGTAATTTGATGATCAGTGAGTCAGTTTTAGGCAGATTTCAAAATAAGTCATTTTCTGCCTTTTTCGAATTTGATTATCTCGACAACCAATATAATTGGAGACTTGAAACTAAGGGGTCTTATACTAAAATGGCTAACAGTTACCCGTAAAAAAATTTCAGCTCTCAGGCATACTGTAATACGTAGATATGAGAGGTCAAAATACTGCTGAGTGGCTTCCGGTAAAAGGTGGCTGGCAGTGAACTTGGCCGGTGCACCGCCATTAGAGGTCGGCGATATATCGATACGACGAAATTTTTATCGATATTTTTCAAAACATATCGATATTAAAATATCGATAGAAGTCACCGATATATCGATATTTTCAAACATTTTTATTTTTTTAATGATCGTTTTGTAGTTCCATGTATTTTTTCGATTTTTTTTTATCCTTTTTCAAAAACATCAGAACTAAAATTTGGACTTGCTGAGAGGCAGTTAAAATGGCACCAATGATCAATATTTTGAAATACACTTCATAATCATGGGCGACAACAGGAAGGTTCAAGGGGGTGCACCTCCCTGGCTTTTGAAAATTAAAATAAAATTGGAACAAACGTGTTAATTATATATATCCCTCTGTTAATTTTTCAGTTATTTACATTGTAAAAATATTATGCTAAATATTCAACTTTGCCATTAAAAGCTATTGAAAATTATCTAAATTTTTCTTAAAATTATTGCACCAATTAAGCGATAATATAACTTTTTCTTTTGTAATAGATCCATTTCAGATGGAAAAGTAGTCACCTTGCAAAAAGAATGAAAAGTAGTAATTTGTTCTGAAAAAATTCGTTTCTGGCAAAATTGAAAATCAAATAAAAAAAATCAAACAAAAATCATGTATCGATATTTTATCGATATTTTTTTCTATGCAACGATATAGTATCGATATTTATTTTGATCGATATTTCCGACCTCTAACTGCCATGCACCTAGATTTTCTGATTGAAATATGGTTTTTTGAAAAAGGTGGATGCTGTAAGATGGATGTTTTTTTGGGTTTTTTTTATAAAAAACAATTACCTTAGTAAAATGCAATGTGTGTCAGCTTTGTAACTTAGAGCATGTTAAGTTGGTAGTTTTGTTTTTGCTATGTGTTTGTCGCGTTTATTTTTTAACGTTTAACACGGTAAATGTAGTACTGGTCTTCAAAACTTCAATAAACAATGTGTTGGGGCAAATACTTTGTGCAGGGGCGTATCCAGAAATTTTTTTCGGGAGAAGATATGAAATTATAAGTCAGAAAATCTTGATTATCATATTTATTATTAATGCCATGTGTATTTAGCAATCAAGATAGCAGATATTTTTTCTACGCACGTTTCGAAATTTAAAAATATTTTGAATAAATTTACTATTTTAAAAAATAAAATCCTTTAATTTTGGCTCTCTAAAAGCAAAAATAAAAATTTCGGGAGGGAATATATCCCCATATCCCTCCCGCTGGCTGCGCGCCTGACTTTGTGCTTGATATTAACTAGGTTTACTAACAAATCACAAACTAACAAATTTATAAATCAATCTAGTGGGGACAATATGACGATTAAACCCTACTTTATTACGCAATATAAATATTCGGTGTTCTGGACCAAAAAAATAAAATGTCTTGAACATTATGGAAATCAAGGTAACGCCTTGATATGCAATATAACGCTTTTTTTTTTTTTTTTTTTTTTTGCCTGCAAAGCAAACTAGATGTCATAAATATTCAATATTCTTAACATTGGGAAAATTATGTTTGTTTCCTGAGGAAAGGTTTTTTGTCTCGATACAGAAAACTCTCATTTCCATCTGTATTGATCTCTAATACAAGATTATGAATAAACAAAGTAAACTAATTTAAAAGTGGATAAAGCTAACCGAGAGTCCGGTGACCTTTTTATTATATCTATCAATTTCTTGTTACCCAAGTCGGGCTCTTTATATCATAAATCGGCTGGGGCAAAAAAAAGTTTTAATTAAATACGAAAAGCCATTACCTACAATACAGTGAGATGAAAGAAGGCAGTACTGGTAAGGGACCGGTGTTCTTAATGTAGCCCTTGAGGCAGTTTAAGTCCAAAATTGATTCAGAACGTCTACTTTTAAATTGTATTAGAATTATGCATTAAAAACTAAAGCGTTATCTTAATTGAATTTAGTACAGCACTTACAAAACCTGTTTCGTCTAAGTTCTACTGCATCCTTACGTGTGTGCTTTCTGCATACACGTGCCAAAAAGAAGTCTACACATAATTAAATGCCTCCACGCTTCGGACGCATTGGCTAGAAGTGAACAGAAATAAAATTGCCTTTTTTAGATTATTATCGTTGAGGAAGAAATAAACGAAATTCAATGAGATAAAGCTTTAAAAAATGTAATAATGTTGGTGGGGGAATAATGTAGCCAAGAGTAATGCGATAAGTGGTAATCATGGTCGAGGCTTTTTTTTTAAATTTAAGGAAATTAAATGAATTTTGTCTTTTAAATTGTGACATATAAAATGATTTTATGTAATTAGGATTTCTAGAATGTGGTAACGGAGTGAATAAAAATCATTTTTGAAAGCGTTAATTAATTTATATGTGAATATAATAGGCAATATTCCAAACTTATCGTTCAAATAAATCAGTATGGCCGAAAGAAAAATTGTGCGAGTTGTTATAGGTTGGAAATATAAAGGAAGTTTAAAATAATCTAGTTCCTTTAACCCATTCGTAAAATAAAAGATTTTCGTGCCAAATCAAAATTTTGAACTTGTAACTTGAACAATATATTTTTTTACAGCCCTTATGCAGAACTAGTTCCGAATATAACCTGTATTCAATTTTTTTTATATATATGATTATCATTTTTGTCAACGATAGCAACAACTCTCATTGTCCTCCTGTAAACAACAGCTCGAACTTTAATATTTTGAGAAGATATCCTACTTGATCGAAATTCGGCGGTGCTTTTTTTTTTATAGAGATGGCGCGACTTCTTGGGAAAAACAAGATAAAAATTTATCTTATTTGCTGTAAGATTAGAACAAAATCTTTCTCGGCAGGCCGCCTAAAACACTTCAAACATGCTATTTTTTTCTTACCGGTAATGTTATCACTTTGCTTGTCTTCCCTATTGGCAGCCCTATTTGCCGAAGTTTTGTTGTTCTTACTTGTGATCTATTATTGTACAGCTAGTGACGATTCCGTTCAATGTGGCTGGGCCAGCTTTTGAGAATAATCTGAATGGTAACGAGAAAAACAACTTTATCTTGACAAAAGAGAAAAATATACCTATAAACAAAGATATTTTTTTTTTCAAAAACATATCGTGGTTGTTTTTAATAAAGGTTTGACTGCAGATGTTTGAGTGATGATATAGATTAATTTAGTGGATCACAGAATTATTTTTGTCATGAACAATGGAGCTCTACGCCATATGTGATGCTGTACATCTACATCTATTTATATTGAACGAAACAAACCGTTGAAAGGGAGGAAACGAATGTTTTTAGCCAAATTTTATTGGGAGAGAGCGGGAAATATTATTTTTCACAATTTTTTGATGTTTAACTCGTCCCGATGGTGTAGATTAATTTTCTGGATCGCAGCAATTATTACTTTCAATTACCCGTATTAACAAATGGTAATGGAAGTTTTGTTATCGGTTGAATTTTTTTTGTTTTTCCTCACTTCTCAAAGTTTTGGAACATCCTTGATCTAGAAAAAAGGATGTCTGTGTGTACGTGGTCAGCATAACTCCCAAACAAATTGACCTACGGTGTTGAAATTTGATGCGCGGGTTAGTGGTGACCATGAAACCTGTCATTAAGATTTTTGTCAAAATTGAGTGTGCTCATAAGGTTAAAATTATGAAAAATCTCGTTTTTCAGCAATTGCTAAAAAACGACTAACGGTTTCGTTCAAAATCGCTATAGTAATGCCTCTTAAGCCTCTTAATGTGCTCTAAACATTCCCACATCCGAAATTTCGGTAAAAATTATATAAAAGTGTAAAAAGTTGAAAAACGAATGTCTTTAATGCAGAGTTCTCTTCCTTACGAGCATCGCTCACCAACTTACCGTTTTACTCTTCTCTTCAGTTTCACTTCAAGAAAGGATAATGTAAGAATTACTAAAACACCAAATTTGCCATTTTGGAGGGTGAATTGGTCCCCAACTGGCCCTTTTTTTTAAATGAATGAAAATATAAAAATGGTAATAACACTATTCCACGTCAAATTTAGATGTAGTGCCAGTATTATAGTGTAATTGAAGGTTCCACAGGCCTGTTTTTTTTTTTTGTATCGTGAACAATGAATGATAAAGCTCCTCACCATATTCTACGTGGTTCTTGCGAGACAAAAAATTATTGTACAACTGATGCGATTCGCTCTGATAGGGAAGGGTCCACTTACTTTAAAATTTTTTATCAGGAGTGTTTTAAATGAACTGTCGATTACGTTCTGTTGATGTAGAAAAGGGTGCGTATCGAAGCCATTGTTTTTGTCATGATGTCATGGGGCGCTTTACACCGTGCTCTACGTAGATCATGCAAGCAAAAAAGAACATCATTTGTAAATAATCGCTAATTATTTGCACAAAAAAAAGTTATAACCAAGATCAGCATACGTTGAATTACGTTGACTCATTTGGAAGTAGTATTATTTTGTTGCACCAGGATGACCATAACTTAACTGACATTGTTTAAAGCAGTCTTGAACATGTAGAAATAAAGGTATATTTATAAAATTTTGTTTTCATACACCTCAGACCTTGATTTAAATTTTTTTTTATAAAATCAAATTAAAAAAAAAAAAAAAATCACATTCACAGATTTTAAAACTGAATTGATTGTTTTTTCTTTGGTCTGAAATTTCTCACAAAAATTTTTCGATAAGTTTCTGTCGGTAAGTTAACTTCAATGTAATCCCTTAAATGTAGATTTGGTGGTAAAAATTTGAAGTGATATTTAGTACAGTCAACTCGCGATAACTCGAAGTTGCATAAGTCGAATGTTCGTTTATCTCGAAGTTTTCATTAGGACCAAAGACAACTAGTTTTTTAACACTAACTTTTTTCCATACCTCGAAGTGTACACCTTTTAAGTCGAGGTTTTTGTGAAAATTTTAATATCATTTTTAACGCAAAAAAATCCACACAAAATACTAATAAAGAAAGAAAAAGAAGAAAAGATTTGTTTTTTATTTTTTTATTTTTGTATCATGTTTTACAATTTAACTTGTTTCCCGGAAAAAAACGTTTGCAGTGACGCATACAGAATGTAAACGAGCTTTTACCTTTATATTCCATTCTAGATTTTAAGTATGAATGTTTCTTTTTTTTTGGTTTACTTTGGCTTTGAATAATGTTAAAACTTAAGTTGAATACGCTTAGTAAGTTGAATACGAATACCTCATTCAACTTACGAAAACGTAAGTTGAATACGAATAACTCAAAAGGTTAAATGGATCAATGAAACTGAGCAAAATCTACGATCTAAGAAGAAAGTCGTTACTTTAAAGTACAGAATGCCTCCAAATACTTTTTCAACAATTTAAAAAAAAAAAAAAAAAAAAAAAAAACGATTTTGAAAAGATATACATAGAAGCTCGATCCATTGTGTAAATGAGTGAAGGTATGTAACTTTCCTGGTGTCGAAGCTGCTCTTTTAGAATAGTGTGAGACATATCAAAACCTTAATTCCAAAATCTCTCTTAGTGGGTTGATGTTAAAAGAAAAGGCGAAGGACTTAGCTAGTTTACGAAAAATAGAAGGATTTATAGCAAGTGCAGGATGGCTAGAAAAGTTTAAAGCAAGACACAGTATTGTCTTTCGAACTCCATATGAGCAAGCAAAAGATGTCCCTGATGAAATATGCTTGAATAGAAAAATAACTTCAGAGAGACTTCCGACAACTCGAACTTCGGATAACTCCAATAATTTGGCCAGTCCCTTGAAGTTCGAGTTATAGCGAGTAGACTGTATTATTTTTTAGATTTTATTTTCCCATAATATACATTCTAAATAGTATATACCAAATGTTATAGTGATGTAATAATTAAAATAGTATCCAGGTGGTCCTGGACAGGTTCATTTCAAGTCAACTCCTGAGAACTAATTTTTACAAAATCTCAAAATTAAATAAAAACTAGAGGGTGTGGAAAATCGCACAACTTTCAATTACATTGTAATACGGGTCACTACATTTAAATTTAACGTGAAATAGTATTATTACCATTTTCGTATTTTTATTTAATTGAAAAAAGGCCAGTCTGGCGATAATTCTTGCATGTGCAAAAAGAAAAAAGAAAAAAAATCAGCTAAAATGGTGAATTTGAGGATATACTTTTCGATTCTTACGGTATCCTTTCTTGTAGGTAAAACAGGAGAAAACCGTCGTTGATGAGCGATGCTCAAGGGAAGGAAACTCCTTGTTAAAGACACTCGTTCTTCAATTTTTTTTACACTTTTATAGCATTCAGAAAAAATCTTAGAGGTGTGGATGTTTAAAACACTTTAAGAGGCTTTACCAGTGATTTTAATCAAAATCTTTATAGCCGTTATATAGCAATAGCTGAAAAACATAATTTTTTCATGTTTTTTTTTTTTTTTTATTGTTTTGCGCTTGGGTACACTGTTAAAAATTTGGATCCACCTAGCAACGAAAATTGGTTCCTATTTAGCTGCAACCAACATTTGGTGCTTAGTTTCTCGATTTGATGGTTCCACCTCGTTTTGAACTCAGATCGAGTTTTCATAGTGCTTGACCGCCACGAGGACGCTTGACCGCATCCATTCAGTGTCGTTTAACTTTCTGTTTGGCCCCCAAAACTTGATAAAATACATGGTCGTGAATGAGTCTATTTGCTAAATTTCAGATCGATTGAATGACAGCTAGTGAGTTAGTTAGCCCTACAAATAATTTGCCAGAAACAAAATTGAAATTAATATATAAAGAATTCAAAGGAGTGATGATTTTGAAAAACGTTGCGTTCTGAGATTATCCCTTTTTACTTTACCCAAATGTTAACGGTTAAATTACCCAAATGTTAACGTTGGGTAATAAAAGTATTGTTTAAGGTCAAAAACAATAAAATTATTTCGATTTCTTTGCATCTCTCCCCGTATTGGAACACCCTGATTTAAAAAAGTGGTCTAGCAAAAATGTATGTCTGCGTGTATGTGTGTACGTGGTCAGCATAACTCCAGAACAAATTGACCTACTATGTTCAAATTTAGTGTGCGGGTTAGTGGTGTGGGCATGGGACCTACCATTAAGATTTTAGTCAAACTTGCGCCTGACCATAAGGTTGAAATAATGAAAAATCATGTTTTTCAACAATTGCTAAAAAACGACTCTAACGATTTTAATTGAAATCTCTGTGCTAATGTCTCTTAAAGTGTTCTCAATGACCCCCCCCCCCCCACCGAAATTTCCTTAGAAATGGGATAAGAACTTAAAGAGTTGAAAAACGAATGCCTTTAACACAGAGTTCTTTGCCCTTGAGCATCGCCCATCAACGATTGTTTTTCTTCTGTTTCATACTTATGAAAGAACAACGTAATGTTTATTGATTAGCAACGCCAATTTGGTCCATTGTAAAAATTATTGACAAAAATATCACCAAACTGGCCATTTTTATTTAAATGAGTGAAAATATGAAAAGGGTAAATAACACCATATCAATTTTTAATACAATGACTAATATTAATATACAAGTGAAAGAAGTGCATTGTTCCACACCCATAGTTAATAAAATTGAACTTTGTGCTAGTGACGTACTTAATTTTTCTGTGTTTTAATAAATCCAAGACCTTGACATTTTGCGGTTTTTCAGAAGCCACTTCCCAAACAAAATAGTTTTTTCATATACGATATTTTACCCATACCATAGTTTGCATCTGATTTAAAGACATTTCCTTAACACTTTATAGACTCATTTTTTTCTAGTAATGTTATGTGAAAATATTTTTGGGATTGTGATTGATTTATAAAAAGAAATTAATTTAGCTTATTACCTAAAATTAATGGGATTTTTAAAAACATTTTTTTTTTCTCTGTGAGAAGTATGTTTCCCACCGCCTAAAGATAGGACATCTGGTGTTATGCATTTTTTTTTTTTTATATCGCATTACATGATATTTATGAAATATAATTTGCTAGTATTAAAATCTATAAAAGGAATTCTAAATTAGATATATTTTGCATTAAAAAATTTACGACTTTATAGCTATCAAAAATTTACGACTTTATACCTATCACTTTCCATGAAATTTCTGAAAACAGGGATCGACACTTAATAAGATATTGCAAGCTGCACAAACATATCTAGTTCTCTTCTCATGTGCTTTAATAGAACGACAACGTCTACATATTTTTGTAAAGTTGGCATATGGTCACCAACTTCAGTCAATCGTACATCACCAGGAACAGTTTTCTTGCTTCTCAGGAAAAATACAGGTTGTCCTTTGCGTTTACAACTTAAAAATCCAGAAATGAGTTTTTAATTGGTCTGTTTACTGGACAATTTAATTGGTCTTGATGTCCCTAATCTCTTCTACTTACTTTCCTGATTGTACCAGAACACTCTCGCCGAAACAAGATGAGCCGCTGCGAGTGGGAGAGTGTACCCTGATTCAGGGTGGAAGAAGTCGTGCTCCCCAAGTACACTCCCCCTCTCGCAGTGGCTCGTCTTGTCTCAGCGAGAGTGTACTAGTTGTACCGTGAGAATGAAGGCATTGTCAGTTGTAAGAAGTATACCTCGCACTGCCTTATAAATGGTTAAGACGCTTATACTTATACACATTTTTAAGATTAAAAATAATGCACTAGGACAACGCACTATAATTTTTTATTGTAGGACATCGCCATTATAAACTTTAGAGACGCAATAATTATAAATATATTGCGGAAGTTGAACGTCAATGATTCATATCGGTTGGGGTATTAAAAACAAACATGCATACATTAAGTTTAAATTATGCAGAGACTTTAAATCGATTCTTTAGTTAGTCATTTATCAATATCGTTACTCAATATAATTTTTACGATTAAAATCATCTTATTTACTGTACAGTAATAAATAACAGCATGAATTTTGACAGCTAACTTTCAAGCAAGCGTATAACGTGCATTTACAAACGCATTAATGCAAAGTATGAAATGAGTATCGATTTATTGGGTATGTCGCGTAAAATTTTAATGGTTTAATTGTATTCTAAATTTAAATCAAGTAGAAATCTATTAAATCGAAGCAGACATTTTTTTATTTTTTTTTTATTTGTTGATTATTGCTATTATTATTGATTATTAAAAAAGATTGTTGGCATATAATTAACATAATTAAAAAAAAAAAAATTTTATTCAAATAAGTTTTCAGCTGAGATGGCTTGCATAAAGACCTCTAAATACTGGTCTAAATACTTTTAAATATTTATAAGTCTGTAAATTCAATAAAAACTTCACAAATGCAATGCGCACTATTTTTTGAAGAGTAGTGGATCATGCCTTCTGCCATATTCTCTTAAAAGTTTGTGATCGGTAAAATACTCTTAATTTATTTTGGTTGAAAGACATATCAACATCGACTTTCTGATGTTATGCTGTTACATTCACTAATTGGATACATCAGAGTTTGTTGAGATTAAAGAAAAAACTGCATTATATTGATTGTTTTAAAAATTCTGTTACAAAACGCAACTGATAAAAAAAAAAGAAAAGTGGGGGATTTCAGAGAAGGTGTACTGTCCCACATGGCAAAGAGGCTGTCTTAATCAGAACCCAGAGACCAATGGTCATTCAGAAGCAATTAGTAAAGGAAGATACGGTCCGTGGAATGCGAGACTGTATTAAGCATAATGGCACTAAAATGTATAGGATCACTTTGTACGTCAAATTTAGTGTAGAAATGTACAATGTCTTTTAGAAAGGACTCTCTAACTTTGAAAAGACGTAACAGCGAAACAGTGAAAGACACAATGAACAGACAAGTGTTATATTGAATAGACATGTATAGAATTTTAAATACACTGGTTTGAAAAATTAATACAATATTGAAGAGTGGCAACAAATTGTAAAATCTGAATATAGCGGAATGAGTGTATCGTTTCTCTCATCAAAAAGGATAGCATGATCCATTAACTGGTGTAGCTCAAACGATCACTTTTGCAGAATTCAGTGGTTTGCAAGACATACAGACGGGTTTTTAGTATCCCATATTCACCAGTTTTGTCTATTGACAAATGCATCCAAGTGAAAATGGGCCTCACCGGTAAACAACATGCAACCGGTCATCAAATTTACACCAATCAATTTTGCAAACCGATGTATTTGAAATTCTATACTTGTTTATCCAAAATATCACTTGTCTCTTCTTTGTGTCGCTCACTGTTTTGACGTTATGTCCTTTCAAAGTTAAAGAGTTCCTTTTTGAAAGACCCGTGCAAAATAAACGTTTTTAGTTTCGTTCATTGTATTTTCATTGAGCAAATTGGTCTAAAGTATACTTTTAAGATAAATTTCTTTTCATACAACATTAACACGCTCAATTTAAAGTAATGGATGCAACCAAAAATCGGCCAGATTGGGCGTTGCTCGTTTTTTGTAGCGTTTAATTCACTGCTTTTTCAAAAATAACGCGAAATTCTGTAAAAATCGCAAACATAATTAATTCAAGGAAAACATATCAGACCCGCCATTTCGTACATGGTCCCTTCCCTCGATGTTACATTTCCAAAGCAACCCAAAACATAAAAAAAAAAAAAAAAAAAAAAAAAATGAGAAGATATAAAGTAATTGGTCTCTTAGAGAAAACACCTTCGAGCTATATATGTGAGCCATTCACACGTTTTTCTTACTTTGTTCTTTCGACACGTGTATTTCTTCAGAAATGTTCTAGAACAGAACACGTGGGGCTTCTAGGAACTTCTAATTTTTTTTTTAGGGTCCGAGGAGACAAAGAATTCTTAGAAAGAAGGTGGAAGTTAATCGTTTTCGTTTTCTCAGGTATCGTGAGGATCTATGGTCCGATTGATACGACATAACATTTTGGACTGGTGCTACAAGTTCGAAAGAACAATACGGATTCATATGTCCTTGGTGAATCATCCAAAATCCAGTTTTAGAAGAATATATATTCAGAGTGAAAGCGGGTGTTAAGAATGAATTGTTCCAGAAAACTTGGATTACTACTTGTGTTTTCAGAATATTTTTTGCTTCTGCCAGCTCCACATTTTGTTAGAACAGTTTAGAAATGATTGAACTTGCTTAAAAAGTAATACCTACTACATGAAGTGAGTACACGCGTAAGGAAATTAGATGCAAAGATGAGTCCATTTATTATTATTATTATTACTATTATTATTATTATTATTAATAATAATAATAATAATAATAATACTTCGTAATGAGCATTCAGCATCTACAACGGTTTTTTGCCATTTTGGGGGCTGCCAGGAAGGTGAAAGAGACACTTGACCCTTTAACCCCCCCCCCCCCTTCTCCTTCCCATCCGATTTTGAAAATAAAAAATAATGTGGAGAAAAGTGATGTAATTCACTGGTAATATAAGCATGGTATAGGTTTTAAAATATTCAATCGATAAGAAATGTAATGCATATGGGCGATTCTGAAATGAAAGGGAATTTGAGGGGGTAAAAAAAAACATAAAAATAAAAAATAGATAACAAAGTTGAAATTTTACTCTTAGAATTTTTTTAACAAAATTAATGCATTTACCACTTCAAAAAAATGTCAAGGAAAAATATATTTTCTAAAAAAAAAAAAAAAAAAAAAAATCTAATTTTGCTTGTAACTTTCGTGGTTAACACAATCCATGGAGTTTAGAAATAAGTAGATTGTAATGCTTAATATTTAACCTATAAGAATGGGGATACCCTGGCTTTGCTTTTAGAGAAGAAAAAATTGGCTATTCGATAAAAGGTAACGCCAAAATTATGTTTAACACTATAAGGAATAACATTACCAAACATGGAGGTTATATAAAAAAAAGAACTCACCAGATTTTTGAGGATTGTACAGCTTTTTAAAAAACAATATAAAACTATGCACATCCAACAACATCATCATACAAAATAGTTGACTTGAGCTTCACTTCAGCTCTGGTAAAGAAGACTGTACTGCTATATCTGTAGAATTTTAATCAAGTTAAAGATATTCCATGGAGATTACCTCAGCTTCCAGGGACAACTTATATGCCTAAAATAAAGTGTTATAATAAATTAAAATTTATATTTCTTCGTGATTAGTTAATTATTTATGTAATAAATAAACGTTTAACCCAGATTTTTCCATAAATATAATATTAATTAGGTTTATTTCTTCAGTTAACACTAAAAAAAAACAGGGGTGGGACATTCCATGGAGGTTACATTTCCTATACTTTGGATTTTTTTTTTTTAAATAATAAATAAATATGCAAAATAAAGACTGAAAACATTAAATGTAAACTTTTTCCTACTTAATACTAATTTTCTCTCTTAAAGGAATAAATATTAAGCCAGTAAAAAGCACAGGAACTGAAATTTCCCCTTAATTTCAGAATTGCCCATATGCATAACTATAAATGGAAATTTCATAAAAATAGGCAATTGAAAAATCGAAGTTTTATTAAAAAATGAACCACCTTGTACCCTCTAGAAATTTATTCTGTCTTCACCCATGACTATTTTTTACGATAATAGCCTTGATCTTAAAACTACAGCAGTTGCTTCTTCATTTTGAAGAAGATTTGGAGGAATTTTTTTTTTTTTTATCTAAAATTGTTTTGTAAATAATCGTATTGGAGAAAAAAAAATTCAGCGTGTGCACATTTTATCAATTTAGAATAGTCGTTGTTTGGGATAAGAGCAATAATATACATTGTATTCTTGTCGACTATTAGTGGTTTTAAACTTTAAATTGAGTTGCAACTCTGAGTTAAAGCCATGTATATATTTTTAATTCGTTATCTTCAGAAGTGATTTTATGTTTGTAGTTTTAACACTAAAAACTCGTAAATTAAAATTAATTAGCATTGAAATGGGATTCAGTTCTTGATCATTAACACCGTTTTGGTTCAAACAGTAAAGAACATTCTGTTTCACACCTAGCTCCAGGGAAAATTCTATTAATACACAAATCGATGTTCAAACTTGACCCTGAATTACTAAAATGAGGAAGTGTTCTTCGAAACAAGTAGGCGTGTTCCAGAAGCCAAGGCCCGAACTTCTCACGAAAAATCTATGCATAACGAGCATCATGTGATAAAAATCACTTTGCTGATGCTGCAATGCCGACAGAAGCATGGACGTTGAACTTTTTAACCGAGACATTGTTATTTTGACTCCTTGTCTGTCTTGCAGACTACACATCACGCCTTTAGAGTCGTGTTCTTATGTTTTAGCGCACCCAGGCCAACCCTAAAGCCTATCCCAATGACTACTATCCTGTGTACCTAAAAAAAGGAGGCTACTGTTTGCTGGATGGATTATCACGAACTTAAAAAGCCCAACCTTACATTCTTTCAATATTGCTAATATAGAGTTAAATATGTGTAAAAATAGGCAGCTTCTACACTAGCTTCTATTGCAGAATACATCTGGCCACAGTTTCACATTGGATGGATTATTATGAACTTAAAAAGCCGGGCATCTCATTCTTTCAATATTGCTAATTGGAGAAAAATAGATGTTATCAAGATTGAGTTGTAACCGTCACTGTCATTAAAAAGCCGCTTCTACACTACTTCTATTGCGTGTGAAAATATTATTTAGAAGTTTAAATGGTAATCTTGACATTTTATGTAATACCCCCTGTTAAAGTTTCTAATACTCAATTGAAGAGGTATGCAAATTAATTATAATTTTATTTTCTAAGTAGTACCTTTGGTTTGTTCTACTTTTGCACTTCGTGTCATAGGTGAAACACGTGATGACAGCAGACAAATTTCGTAACACCAATTCCTTCCATTATCACAAACTTAAACTTATATTGGGTACTTGATCCCCCTCCCCCCCCCCATTAATTTGAAAATCTGGCTCAGATCATCCCTTCTCCAATATTTTGAATTATCATGGAACTTTTTTTATAATTTAAGAAAGAGCCTCCCTATTGAAAAAAAAGTTAATGTTTCTTTTCACATTATAATTAAGTAAATGGATGTGTTTCAAGTTATACTCTTTAATCTGATTTCTCTTTAGACTGAGACTTACATGGAGTAACAATCCAGGCAGATAAAATTTAACAACAAAAACCAATCATTATGACCTGATGTGATTACTTAGACGTGTGGCAGACGTCTCTTTGAGAAGCCACCGAGAAGCTCTATGTATAAAAGGCAAAGCCCTCACTGACTCTCTCACTCATCACTGATTCTCCCACTTCCCATGTAGTCAAAACTCTGAAAATTGATACAAATGTCAATAAGAACGAAAATAGAAAAAGTAAGCTATTCCGATCTCGATTAACCAACTTTAAAGGGTCGAAAATGGATCAAGCGTTCCCAAATGAGGGATATCTAGAAGTCCCACTTTCAATGCAGTCACAACTTTGATATTTGGTACAAATGTCAAAAAGGACAAACATAGAAAAAGTAAGCTGTTCCTATCTCGATCAACAAACTTGATGGAGTCGATACGTTCCACTGGAATATCCCATTGTCGCATTTCTAATTTAGTCTCAATTATAAAATTTGAAACACATGTCAACAAGGGCAGCATAGATTGAGTAAGGTATTCTGATTTTGATAACCAATCTTTGAAACTTCATCTAAATTTCAAAATGTTGAATTCTCGAATATAACTGATTGCTAATTTCGTTGTGATACACGGGTGTATTCAGTTACTTAAGTATAGAAGAAAAAGTACTAAGTCAAGAGAGAAACGTGTTTGTTTCCTTGCAATATTTATAATTGTATAAGTTTCAAGTCTATGAGAATGCTAGTCTCATTAGTGGATTTTATTGTTTATTGTAAGTATTAATTTAATATACATTGAAAAAATATAAATTTTATTACTTCATTAAAAATAAAGGTTAATTACAACATTGTGTTATTAATCTCCCTGACATTTGAGACTATAGAGTACGGAGTAAAATAGATACTTGTTCTCTGAAACACCAATCAGATTAAGAATTTTACAGGAGGAAGGATAAGGAAAATGTTAAGGAGTAAGTTAATGACTTCTAAGTAAGGTAGCAAAAATTTTAATTTCTTGAGCACATGTTGTAAATTGAAGTCACTGTTAGTTGGAAAACCATAATTGCTTGTTGTTTAGTGAAACTTGTTGTTTAGTAGTAGTAAAGGTTTTAGAGAAGAGATTGTTAAGGGCCCAGCGGATCGCTTATACAATGAATAGAACCGTTTAGATAATTACTATTTTCAAACACATGCATTTTCTAAATGAATAAATAAACAAATTATTATCGTCATTTTGACAAAATTACTTCTTCATACAAGTGTAATTTTAAACAGCTATGCTTTTTAGAAAATAATGGTTCTTAGAAATCGGTAATGTCTGTTGTAAAAGAAGAACCTAGAAAGTGTAGGAATGTTAAGAAAAGGAACTTGATTTCACATGTTAATTGTGGTTTGGAATCTAACGTAAAATATACTAGTGGCTTAAAAACAATGGAAATCTAAACAAAAAACAAAGGTGGTACAATAAAACGTCCCTGCCAAGTTGTTAGTCATAAAAAGTACTGAAATTGAAAATTGGGCCCGCCTCATTACATCTAATTCATATTCAACAATGTGACTTTTTGCTTCCTATTTTTCTTGGTGGTGTCCTTTTTTTTTATCAAATAAACATTTCTTTTTGCGCAGCTTTAACATTTCGATAGCGATGTGTACCTTAGCAGTTCGGAGAATAAATACACACACACACAGTACAACTTCAGTATACAGACAGTTTCAAGATATTAAAAATGTACATTTGTGCAAAATAAATATTTTAACAAAACACTTTCTAGTTAAATCATTAGATTTAAAAGGGGGTTATATTATATTAAAAACCTATAGACCATGACCCCTTTTTACATTTAGCGATTCAGTTGATTAGTCGATTCAGTTGAGGAATATTTCCAAGTTCAATATTTTTGTTATAAAATTGTGCAAGCAGATAATTACCAATTGCGTTTATCAAGATCGCTTGAAATTCATTAAAGTCCACTCATCAAATCCATTAAGGACCAGAAGACCCTTGAAATGTAATTACAAATACATTTCTATCAAAGTAATGAAACTATTTTGCATCGTACTTCGCTTCAAATTCGAAGCGGAAATGAGAAGTTGTTATAATTAAAAATGGTGGTGAGGCAGTTCTCAGGCGCAAATAAAACAATTAGTACACATTCTAATTTCGAAATTTGGCAGTGCATCGCCACCATTCTGGAAAAAGGCTTGTGATGTGATAAGTCAAAGTCAGAAGCTGATTGTTCGTTTGACCAATTGCAATTGATACATGTGACATCATGGTTACGCTACCTTTTAAAGTCAGCAAGACTTATGCATATAATATTCTTACTCCTTAACCAAATAAATTACTGAAAAAAATTAGATAATAATTATTATAATAACAAATAAATTTAAAATAGCAATTACGATTCTTCAAAATGTTCTTTGCGTGAAAATAAATAAAAATTTTAACGAAGTTTATTTATAAATAAATAAATAAATAAATAAATAAATAAATAAATAAATAAATAAATAAATAAATAAATAAATAAATAAATAAATAAATAAATAAATAAATAAATAAATAAATAAATAAATAAATAAATAAATAAATAAATAAATAAATAAATAAATAAATAAATAAATAAATAAATAAATAAATAAATAAATAAATAAATAAATAAAAATTGGAACTTTAAAATATGGATGAATTTTTCAAGTTGAGTTAAATAAAAAAATATCGCAATTCATCAAATAGCAATGTAATCGTTTCCTTGATTGATTTTTAAAACCAAGTATTAAAATGAGTTCTATTATTTACCTCTGGAAATGCAGATTAGGGAAGTTAACGCTGAAAATAAACCACTTAATCTTAACTCAAATTTTTCATGAAAAGATGAAATCCACTTTATATATTTCACAAGATATTGTCACATTCGATATCCCATATAATTTGAATATTCGAATTGGAAAAAGTTGCCTCTCTGTCTTAAAAATATCAAAGCAAGGAAATTTTTCATTATTTAGCAGCGAAGTAAATTTTACTTAAGCTTCTACTTATTTTATTTTTAGTTTGTCCCACAGATGAAGGATTCAAAACTTTAATTATATGAGATAAAAAAAAAATATATACAGTTGTAAGGATTAAAAACATTTGTAATTGAAAAATCTTATTTTTACTCATCGAAAGTAAATACTGAATTTTATTTTATAATGGATTTTTTTTTTATTTATAAAATATCTAAAACAAAAATTACTGTATGGTTGCCATAATTCCACATATCTTGCATTCTGTACTGAAATATCACCAGTTAAACTTAGCTTAAAAGCAATGGTATGATAAACCTTGTAATAAATATATTATTTAAAAGGGGGGCTTTAAGAGAGGGAGGTAATGCTGGCCATTCCTTATTTTTCCTTCTTTGTTCTGAAACAGATAAAAAAAAAAAAAATATTCGCAAAGGGGAAAAAAGGGATCATAATTGATATTCCAGAATTACAAATCTAAAATAAAGCAGCGAAAAGAATGAAAGACGAAATTGGAAAGATGATGAAGTGATCATAAACAATTTTTCTCGTTTGGGATGAAATTTGTCATCAGGATAATACAGTTTCTCCTTGATAAGCCTTCGTCGTTTGAAATTAAAATATTGTTTTAACAATATTTCAAAACAGTACCAGAGCATATCAGAATAAAAGCATTAGTATAATAAAAATAACTTAGATACAAATAACTTAGAATTACATTTTTTGTTTAATGTGAGCTGCTGAAGATAGAGTGTTTTTTGTTCCTAGAACACCCTTTCTATACGCTACTGCTCAGACGCGCCCTCCCCCCCCCCCCCTTGAACAATCACAAAACAATAACCAGTCCAATCTTCAACCTGTCAACCTGTTGTTCAACCACAATGACGGAAGGGCACCTTCGCGACCAGCATAGCAACACACCAGAAAAATATCGCATTTAACTGCGACTGCACCACGACATTGAACCCTCGCCGGGAAGGTTAAAGTTGCTCAGGTCCTACTTTGCCCCCCCCCCCCTCCCCCTTCTTCCCTCTCCCTGCCCTCCTTTTTTTTCTGAAGATCGCTAGATGAGGGGGGGGATAGACGAAAATTGGGGTGATGTGGCCGGGCCTCCAGAGTGACGTCACTGTCCTGGGCCAGAAGGGACAACCCGACCTCGATATGCATCTTCTTTTTATTTTTCTTCCTCGATTGGCAGCGGCGAAAAAAAGGACCGAAGAGTTAGGTGTTCCGTGACAAATCACCCAGCGATTAAAATCAAGAGTTTAGGTTTCTTAGAGCTGATTCTGGACTGTTCTAATGGGATTGTTCGGCGAGTTTCGATGCAGGGACACTTGTGTACCCATTGGCGCCCACGGATCCAGATCTTAAAGAAAAATTTGTGAGTTAAGCTGTTGAGCCTCATTCGATTCTCTTTTCTGCCTGTCTAGCATTCGAAATGTCTCAGGATTGAGCTTCGCCAGTGCTCAATAGTCCCTTCTGTTAAAGTCCATGGATACAGCGGCGATCGTGACTGATTGTCTCGGATGTCTGACTTCCTAGTGGGATATTTCGTGTTCTCTCCCATGTGTGAAGCAATTGCGGGTAGTTTCCTATTAAAAGACCTTCTGGGAGGCATCCTTCATACAAATCTTGATTGTATGGTACAGCAGACATTCAAGGGGATATTGTCCTGCATTTGCGTCTCATACATGAGGGAAACCCGGAAAACTCCCATCATGCCGTGCTGACACTAAAGTAATAAGTGTCACCAGTGGCGGTCCGTGGTCGAAAATGTTAGGGTAGCCGGAAACATGCAACTTCCCAACAACTCCCCCCCCCCCCCCCAACCACACACACACACTTTCAACACAATTTTTTTTTAATTATCATTTTACAAATGAGATTTTTTTGCACTTAAAAGTGCATAATTAGGCTGCTGCCTCATTATGTTTAAATTAAAAGATTCAGTTTTATTCAAAAATTAATTAACATATCGTTACAATTAACATATTTTTGAACAGTGATTACTCAAGTTTTTTGGGGCCAAGAAACGTAATTGTTTTTGGAAATTGTTCGTAATATCATTCTTAATGTTATGAACCTCCATCTAGTTTTTAGAATATATAGTTTTTTTATTAAAATTTTTTTAGCATTGAAAGTAGAAAAAATCGCATTTTTTCTAAAAACTTTTGCATTTAAAAATCTAGCAGAATTCATTTTCTTTTCCAATCAATTTGACTGAGGTGCAAAACATCAAATAATTTATGTAGATTTGAAATCTCAAATCATTTTTCAAAAAGATTATGTAAACATCAGATATCACTGTTTAAATGAAGTTTAACGTGACAAAAACACGATTTTTTAGATAAGGAGTTTAAAATATTCCAATTTAATTTCAGAACAAGCTAGCACTTCAAACTTATAAAATAACTCTCTAGCCTTCAGATGATACCATTATCTTGCAAAAATTCCATCTAGAGATTATTTTAAATCAGAAATTCTCAAGGGCAGTCGAAGTTGAAAAATCTCCGATTTGGCTGCCTCATTATGCATTACGTGGAGGGAAATCTCTATTGTATTTCATGGGTTACCAGGGCAACGCCGCAACCGAAACGCGTTTCAGGAACACATGGCTGTCTTTCGGAGGAAGATAACCTCGTTTGAAAACGTTTTTTTTTTTTTGTTGTCCTAGTGAATTGAGTATTGAGGCAAGAAGTGTGTTGTTTATCGAATTTTTTGTACACTTACCATAGAAATAGGATCTTCATTTTAGAAAATTGTAAAATATATCATTTTAGTTTTGAAGTAATAAATTTAGATGCAGCCTGGCTGCACTGACTGTAGTGCGCGATCCGCCATTGAGTGTCACAAAGACCTCTGTCTCTATTCACTTTATAGTTTCAATTCCTGCAGAGCATTTGGCGAGGATCAATCCAAAAAAACCAAATGTAGAAAAAAAAGAAAAAAGAAAAAAAAAGTTATTCTAAAAACATTCTCAGCGTCCTAAATATATATGTATCAGAATGTTCGATAAAATATTTTTTCCGCCAATTTCCATAAAAATAATCGCATCTTAAAACTATTCGGGTCTTTCCCTTCTATTACATTCGTTCGGCTAACTTCAAACTAACAATGAACCAGAAAAATAATAGATATTTCTGGTCTTTATTATTTTGTTCTATTTGCGTTGAAAACAATATCGGCGTCCCCAGAAAGATCAGTGTACAGAACTGTCCCAATTATATTAAACCTGTTCGCTTACAAATCGTACTTTTTCATTACACTTCTGAAGCAAAATTAGAATCAATGAACATTTAAAAAAATAACATTGTTCTACATATACGTTCGATCCTTTCCAAGTTATGTTGGAATTGTTATTGTAGATTTTCCATTTAAAATTACAACATTATTTAATGACAATTGAGGAAGGTAATTTTAATATCACAAACATCTTACGTTTCTCTAATAGGAAAACGATATGATTCTGAAAGAAAATGGGGATATTCTGTTGACAATGTTCAAGGTAAGTGCAAGTGCACTTTACCTCGTGTTCTGAATATAAAGTGCGGAAGTAAGCGCGATAAAAGATGATGAATAATTATTATCGTTTGCAGTCCGCCATATTATAAAAATATATTATGCATATTTTGCAACGAATACTGCTTACAATTTCTCAATCTAACTTCGTGTCGGATCTAATAAAAACAAGACTTGTTGTAATCAGTAATGCAGCATACGATTTATGACTCAAAAGCAAATGCATAATTTATTACGGTTTAGTCAAACAAAAACTAGTCAGAGTTGTTTTTTTATTTATCGTAAAATAAAGAGTTCTATACTTTTAAGAATTAAAATTACTCCTTCATAAATGGAAAAATAAAATTGTCATGTATTTTTCTAAAATGGATTTTTTCTTTGCAAAAGTTTGGATTGTCACTTTGCAGAGTCTAAATTTCAGAAGATCCTGTATTTAATATTTTTAATGAAAGACGTACACTACGGAATTAAAAAACAACAACTTTCCAGCATTTTAATTAAAGTTGCCTAAATTCTACTAAGTCTGTTGTTCAACTTTTTTCTATCATTCATTAAGGGAATATATCTTGCAAAAGGTATTTTTTCTTAGAAATCTTTTCATTGGAACACTTAAGAGAATGATTAATTTACACCACTTAAACACCGTATTCGCTAGTTTAATAGAGAGCTGGTATTTGTAAATCAAAATAACTTGAAGAAAAGCGGTAACATTCGCAGGAAAAAATCGGTGTAGTATGGTTTCAATTTATTTATTTGAACAGAAAATTAATGTACTACTATAAATTAATATTTCAGTGCGAAATTTTAAAAAATCAAGGTTTGATCAAAAACTTAGCTGACCCGCCCCGTGCAAATAAACCTACCTTCGCTCTGGCTTCTGAAATGGTACATTGTTTATTAGTGGCTAATTCTGCTGTCCAATAAGTTAAATAAAAAATTGTTAATTCTCTGAAAAGTTAAACGAAAACTTGTTGATGATCCAAAAATTTAAACAAAAAATAATATAAATCTAATTGGTTTTTTCTGCGCAAAGTTAAAACAATACAAATATATTTTACTCCACACATGGCTCATTTGATATTTTAAAATTAAAAACAGATTATGTAATGAACTTTATACATGGCGACGTCACAAGCAACTTCTCTCCGCAATATCTGACGGGAAAAAGGGAAATACGCGATAATTATTGGCTAATGAAATCTGAAAATTCGAATTTATTTGTAAAGGTATTTTTTGCATTGGTCACAAGTTCTGGCATATGATCCCAGATAATATCGTGCATAAGGTCCATTAATGATTCCCAAAATCAAGAAAAAACATAAAATTTCTTAAATGCCAAATATGGTTCAGCAGCGATCGATAAAAAATACTCCACGGAAAAACGTTTGTGACACAACAGTGCAACGGATCACAAAACAATTTATCGTTTGAATCAAAAAAAGCTAAATCTTTTTTTATTATTGTTATTACACCTATTACAAGAAGTAATTGAATATTTAATCAAATTCTTTGACAGGCATAACTGGTTAAAAAAACAATAGAACATGGAATACATAACCAAGTTGCCACCGATTCTGAGAAACTGATGCGCATTGAAAATACAAGCGACAATCTAATCATCTAATCTGTGGCAGATAAATGTCTTCTATAAGGAAAAATCGTGAGAGAACCGTCTTTGAATCAGATTATAAACAGTCAGGTGACAGGGCTTACAAGAAGAGTCAAATCACCACAAAGTAGGAATTTCCTTCAAGAAAACAAAAATCACGGAAGCTTCTATTCAGTAGCGAAGCTGAATTTCTGATTAAATCAACTTTACATCAAACCAAGTCTTTCCAATTTTGTTCTTTTGGGAAGACTTCTTATATTTCTTTGAAAGACATTGTCCAGCCTAAGAGTTGGATAGAAGTATGTGGAATAGAGGTCGGAAACATCGATCAAAATAAGTATCGATACTATATCGTTACATAGAAAAAATATCGATAAAATATCGATACATCGATAAATGATTTTTTTTAAATTTTATTTTCAATTTTGCCGGAAACAAAGTTTTTCGTGGATTTCTACTTTTCATGATTGCCTTTTTGTAAGGTGACTACTTTTTCAACTGAAATGGATCTATTACAAAAAAAAAAAGTTAAATTTTCGCTTAATTGATGCAGTGATTTTAAGGAAAATTTAGATAATTTTCTATAGCTTTTAAGTGTATGACAAAATATTGAATATTGGTGAAATTTTAACTGCCTCTCAACTAAGTTCAAACTGTAGTTTTGAAGTTCTTGAAAAGGGAAAAAAGAAAATCGAAAAAACACATAGAACTACAAAACAATCATCAAAAACTAAAAAAAAAATTGAAAATATCGATATATCGGTGACTGTTATCCATATTTTTAACATCGATATTTTTTTAGAAAAATCCATAAAAATATCGTCGCATCGATATATCGCCGACCTCTAATGTGGAATATAGGAATCAAGTATATTTCTTTCTTTACTGGCAGTTTTTTTGTCGTCAAAATCGACAACAAGAAGTGGTGAAGGAGCAAATGGACATTGACCTTTTGGGGTTTTCGTTTATCATGATTTTGTGGTGGTAGTGATAGGAAGCCAAAAATATGAGAACGGGACAAATTAAAAAGTTTTGGATATTAGGCAATGCTAGAAGTGTGGGTAGACGCGGGGTGACGCGTCCCCCCTCTTTTCAAGAAAATAACCATGCGTCCCACCACTTCTAAAAACACTGAAATCCATCCCCCCACTTTTAAAAACTCTAAATCCGCCTAAAAACTTCTAATGAAAAGTAATATTAATCTTTAAATGTAGTGACATTGAGAAAAAGTTATTTATTTTTACATTTGAAAACTTTAAAACTGTTTATGGTGTATATATCATACTATTATAAAAATGTATTGTACTACTTTGGTATAAAGATATAAGAATTTTTGCTAACAAATACATTTGGTCAACTTTTAACTTTGGAGGAACTTACTTTTAAATTAAATTTCTATCTTGTTTCATATAAAGACAAGCTATTTAAAAAAAAAAAATTAAAATTCTCTATTAATTTAATTTCATGAAAGAATGCGCATTTATAAGTATTATTTAAATTTAAATAAACAGTTGCGTATATAACATTGAATTATTACTTAACCAAACTCTTACTTCCAAGTAAAAAAACTAAATCGCCGAATATTCATTAAAATAACAATAAATTTTGGACCCTCGTTTGATGTAAATGTTAGGAAGTATAAATCATTTCTTTACTAGTTAATATTTTTATTATAAGTTACGAAATTATAAAATTTATCATTGAAGATGGGAAAAGGGAGGAAGAGATGGCGGGTTCACTTGTCACCAAATTTTGGGCATCCTCCCCCCCCCCCCCCACTTTTTGTTCACCACTTCTACCACTGATAGTAGGACGATATTACCGGCGAAAATCGCTAAGAATTCGAATAGTAAATCATGTACCCTTCTATTAACCGCCACTGATTGATAAAATCTCTAATAAGCGATAATTCTTTACTTAGGTGGAGTTTTTTAGGTTCAGAAGGACAGTTTTACGTCAATGCTTTGATATGCTATACCTCAGAGCCTTAGACACAGAGTTTTAAAGAAGTTTTGGGAATTGTCAGGAGGGGATTATTTGCTGGGGTTGCAAGGTTGCTGAAGTGTGCTTTTCAAACCTTCATTTTTCAAGAATAATTATTGAATGTGAGGCTTAAATGTTAATTGATTGTTATACATTAATGTTCTGTTCAAATGAATAATTTTAAACTCATATTGTACATCATTTTCCTGTGAATTTTAATACTTCTCTCCACTTTATTTTTAAAAAATTTCAAAAGCCGGGATGATCTAAGTGCATCTCCTTGGACCTCCTTGGCGATGACAGTTAAGAGAGATTTCTGTGAGAGCTTAAAAACTGTTAAAAATTCAAAACTAGATAAAGTGCGGAAACGCATTTCACTCTTTAAGGTTTTATGATCGTCTAAACGTACTAAAATAAATGGATTTCCTACATGTTTTCATTTCTAAGTGGGCTTCTCTCTCTCTCTTTCTTTTTTAATTTTATTCTTTTCCCCTTTTCCTGGCGTCCATTTATTTTAGTAGGTATAATAACTTCCCTCTCCCCCCCCCCCCAAAAAAAACCCCCAAAAACACTAGACGTTGTAAAAAAATGCCGGCCAAGTAAAATATTCAGTCAGAAAAAGTTGTTGTGAAATCTAATGTTTGCCGCTAAGCGGCCGCGTTTAGTTTCTTTAGGGTACTTGTACACAATGAACTAAATTGGGATTATTAGGAGGAATCTCCATGGGTAATCAGAACTTGCCAGTGTAGAGATATTTCGGACTAATTTCATTTCATTTGCTTCATCTACTTTGCACCCATTGCACTGAATTGAGATTATTTTTATAAAAACTTTAGCCTGCCAAGTAAGGGGGGTATAGACCCTCCTACCAATCAAATCACACAAAAGATACTTCCTCTAATCAAGCTGCGAAGAATAAAAAAAAAAAAGGAATGGTGTAAGATCATCGAATAGTTTTGGCTGTAGTGCTGGTTAAAGTTTTGGTCAGAACCAGAAGATTTAGAAGAACAAAATTCCGGTGACTTCGGCGATTTTCAAAGGATATTTTAACCATGTTCCCTTGTTCAATGTTAACAATTATGTTGTTATTTTTCGTCTACTCACCTGGGGCAACATGATTTGAAAAAATCAGAGTTCTAGTTATAATAGAAGCTGAGCTGTGAGGGGTCGAAAACGGGCCTAAGCTCTGTCAATATAATATTCACTTGCATTTTTTGCCGATTTGACATCAGACTTTGCGGTGTAACACTGCCGTGTTCCTAGATTGTGTGTTCAACTCTTAGAAACTCCTTCCCTTGGCATTATTTCGCTCCAAAAATGAACATCACAAGGTGAGTGGTACTCTTAAATCCTTTTATTTTAACTTCGGGTTTTTATTTGTATGTGTGTGTATGTGGTGGGCAAAATCTTCGCAGGACTAATTAACCCACTTGCCGAAATCCAGTAGGCAGATAGACTCGCAGAAGATGACAATGTGCCAATGTATTCTAAAGATAGTTAATCACACGGAAAGTATGTTTTCTTCGTAGTGATCAAACACTATAAAGAACGACACGACCTCAAAATTTCACAAATAAGCTGCAATTGCTTATAAAAGTTGCCAACGCATATAAAAGATTTACAGTAAAAACTTGGTTTTTATGAGTTAGTTTTCAAAACTTCGAGTAGTGTCCCTGATATATTTATATGTGTTTTATATATCTACCCTCCGTATTTGTTTTTGAAGTAAAAACAGAACATACTTGAAATAAGAAGTACAGTACTGTTGACCTACTTGTAGTGCGACAGTTGTAAGACTTTACGGAAAGCATCAAAGGTTGAGTTCCCACTAGTGTACGCAATCAGGTATAAATGTATTTTTTACAGCTTTGATTTACTTGGGTGCTTCCGTTTTCAATTACCTTTGATGACTATTGTGTAGTCCAGAATGAGTTTATTTTTGGACGCAATGAGTTCAACGAAACAAACTTTTGTGTTTGCTGTTTTACCAAAAGTCCAACTACAAAGAAGTCTGGGTACAATTATGTGGGATCTACAACTTTCAATGCTTCACACACACACAAACAAAGCTAATTGAATGCATTAAAAAGAATAGGAAATTCAAATCCTGTTGATCAACAATGATTATTTTAGACTGCCTTAGAATCATTTTACAGCTATGTGTAGGTAACATGCAAAACAGTTCCGAACTAGGGGTGTGGAACATCGCACAACTTTCAATTACTCTTTATTACTGATGGGGATTTGTGTCATTTACCGTTTTTAAATTTCCACCATTCGCTTAGAAAAAATTTCCAGCTTGGCGATATATTTTGCCATAATTGTAATATGGGACTTCAAAAAAAAAAAAAAAAAAAAATGATGGGAATTTCGGCGATATGCTTATCGATAATTCTTATATTATCCTCTCTTGTAAATGAAACTGAGCAGAGATCATAAAAAATAAAAAATAAAAATAACAAAAACTATCGTTGATCAGGTATGCTCCAGGAAAGAGAACTCTGCGTTAAAGGCATTCGTTTTTTCAACTTTTTACGTCATTAAAGCCTTTTTACGGAAATTTCGGTGGTGGGGATGTTTAGAACACCTTAAGAGGCATTACCACAGCGATTTTGAACAAAATCGTTCGAGCCATTTTTTAGCAATTACTGAAAAATATGATTTTTTTAATGGCAACTATCTTGCGCTCATGCACGATTTTGAAGAAAACCTTTACGGTAGGTCCACCAACTCGCACACCAAATTTGAATATCGTAGGTCAATTTGTTCGAGAGTTATGCTGACCACATACACACACACAGACATTTTTTCTAAATCACTTTTTTGAAATCAGTATGTTCCAAAACGTGGAAAAATGCAAAAAAATCAAAAAAATTTTTTTGACCGATTGCTATACTTTTATTACCCTATGTATATATATGGGTTATTGAAAGTAAAAAGGATTTGACTTTATTGTAGCAGTCAATATTTTGTACATCTTTTTACTTTCAATGATCCATATATTATCATAGAATAATGAAAATATTGCATTCGGCCACACAAAAAATTTAGTTTTTTTACAAAATAAAAATTGCTACTTATTTCTCCCATAATCACGGACGCCGCCAAGTAGCGGCAAGAAGATGTATTTGCACCATCTATTCGAAAATTACAGAAAAAGTGGATAAATTAACCTAATTTAAAGAATTAAAAGTAAAAGTGTTTGAATTATATATTTGAACAGAAAATTATTTTAAATTATATTAAATTTTAACTATCATTTCAATAGGAAATCCAATTTTCATATTTGAAAAATCAAGTTTTGAACGCAAATTATTGCCGTGTTGCAACCCTTAGAGTACTCTGCACCTCCATGCCGGCGCTCATGCCCATAACCCCTTTAAAATATAAAAAGGAGCACATAAGATGATATTTCAATCTCAACCTACAATATATATATTTAATTGATAGCTTTTTACTTCCAATAACCCATACGATAACATAGCGTAATGAAGTTATTGCATTTGGTAAAAAAAATTTCTAAATTTGTTTTCATTGATGCACGTTTTGAAATGCCCTTAATCTAAAAAAGTGATCTAGAAAAAATGCTATGGCCTTTTAAGATATTCTAAGCACCTCCATCAACAAAATTCCTGTACAAATTTGATAATAAGGGCCTAAAAAGTTGAAAAACGTAAAGTTCTCTTCCCTTGAGCATGGCCCATACCAATTACTGTTCCTCCTCCGTCCCACAAATCTGATAGGAATAATATAAATTATCGCCAAAAAAAAAGCCAACTTCACCAATTTGGCGATATTTTTGTAGCCAAAATATCGCAAAACGTCAATTTTTGTACATCATAACTGTACTCAATTTACTCATATATCGCCCAACTAAAAGCTAGACTATGTTCGATACCCTAGTTTTAACTGCATGTCGTTATGTCGTTACTATAAATAAAGCAAAATAAACCTAGAAGCTTAGGAAGGTTTTCTTTTTTGGGGTGATTGACTAAAGTGTAAGTCCCGGAGACGTGCTGTCTGTCACCATTCAATGCTACATATTCCTATTTTCGAAATAGACGAATTCGGTGTATCTAAAATTATCTTCTTCCCTTCTCTTTATTTTGAATCCTATTGGATTCCGAGAAACGGAATCTCCCATGTTTTGAAAAAGGTTATTTTTTCGACGCAGCACTTCTTGAATATAGTCCGGCAATCCGGCAGCCAAGTAAAGATTTTTCCTTGAACCCTTTTTTATAAAATGTCAAATTTTTTTTATTGTTGGTATTTCGTCTTTAGGGTATGTAGAATGTAGACACATAAAGTGACCGGTACCATGAAATTCCTTTTGACAACTCTTAGAATACAAAATGACGTCTATCCATGTATTAAATATTTATTTTTCACGAAAATTTGTACTTTTTCTGTCAGAAACATATATTTTTCGTATATTTACTGCTAAATTTTCTTGAAATTATACAAGCACATACGAAAGTAGTTGTTTTTATTTGTTAAAAATTTCAGATTATGAAGATGACTTACTAAAAACTACTAAACTAACTTTATAAAAAATTAATTTGAACTATTATTGTTGGAGAAGAAATACGTATTGTGATTGGTTAATGAAATATGGAAATTCGAATTTCTTTTTAAAGGTATATTGTGATTGGCCACAAGCATGTCACAAGCGGTGCCAATCGATAAAACCCCACTCAAAATAAATCCTTCCATAAGGTTATTGACCTTTTGTTTTATCCTGCAGTGACTGCATAAAAATAAAAATTCTATAACTTCTAAGATAATCTATCCATGAAAACTTCGCAATGTTTCTATTATTCTTTTCCTTATTTTGAGAATTTTTTGAAATTTACACTGCATTCTTATCTATAGTTAAATAAAAACTCCATTTTGCGAAAAACTGTATATCAGTGAAAGACATCAAATATGACATTACCATGTATGGTCGTTTTTATTCTGTGCTGTTTTTCTTTCATTTCTTTTCAAAAGTAAAAAATATATATAAATTTGGGTTTTATCGTTTGGAATCGTAAATGGAGACGTTGGTATCGATGGTATAATCAGAATAAATAAATGAAAATGGTTTTTATTTAAAAAAGTTTCTCATTGAACTCTTACAACCCAAATCCCGAATGGACATGCATGTCCTAACCAAGAAAATTATTTTTCTATTTTCCTTAAATAAATAAAAAAAAGTTCTTGATAATCGGTATTACTGAAACGATATATAACTAAACAGTAAAAATATAACCCATAAAAACAAAGTTTTAATATAAATCCTTTGTGTGCAATGGCAATTTTTATATTCATTAACAAATCGCCGCTTCTGTTGTCAGCATGTGCTGGGTGTTTGCATCCAATTTTGTTTAAATATTAAAAACATCTCTATGAGCAGAAAATGCGGCAAACTACGTTTCAATTTTTATTAAAAATGAATGTAAATTTATGCAATCACCTCCAATTATCTTTTATTTATTCTAATTAAAAATAATTTTGGCGACAGGAAGGAGTTTCAACAATGACCGATTAAATGGGATTTATTAGAATTCCAAAACGATTATAGAAACGTGTGTAAAACTGACCTTTTAGTGACAGTGACAGCCCTCAAAATTTGATAAAATGCTTTGTCATCTACATTGAATTTATTTGCCAAGTTTCAATCCGATCAGATGACAGCAAGTGGGTTGTTAATTTTCTTCATACATTTTAATTAGTTGTAGTCAACTTTTATCAGTAACAAAATAGGTCTTCTATGAGAATGTAAAAGAGAGAGAGAGAGAAAAAAAAAAAAAAAAAACCTCGAAATTATTATTGTCCAGTTTTATTTCAGTTTTAAGTGTGTACATAAAACTTCTAAAATGAAGTAAACATTTTTTGTAATATTTTGGTATTTCCTTGTTAAAGATATTTTAGACTTTTAGTTCAAGACTGTAAAGAAATTTGTATGTCAATACTTTTTATGGGAAAGTTTTTTTATTAAACTAATGTAAGGAGCGAAAATTAGGTGATTTCCTTCGAGTAATTTAGAGGTACCTATTTTTTCAAGAAGATTTTCGAAGGTTTAAAACGCAGAAATCTCTTACATAGGTTAATAATAATTCTACTGGAAAAATTCTAATAAAAATAGATCGCCCAGGGAAATGAAAATAATTTGATAACCTATTTATACGGAGGTGCAATGAGCTATTGAAAATGATAAATAATCAAGGAAATACACAAAGGAAAAATAAAATGTCCAAAATCCCAATAAGAGTTACAACAAACAATTTGAAACAAATGAAAATGGCACTTAGTACTTTTATTGACAAAAACCATTGATTTGTTAAATACAGTCAAACCCCGTTAACGTGAAATCGTTTAACATGACATCCCTTTTAACGCGAAGTAAAAGCAGTTATCCGTACTTAAAACTTAACTTCAATTTATTTCTTTAACATGGATTTCCGGTTAACGCGAACACTTTTGAAAATTTATTCTATATTTTTTGCATAGATATCGAATTAGGAGAGCCTTGAGTGAATAACACTTTAGACAAAATCTTGAATTGGGGATTATGAAATATTTCTAGAAGTAATGTGCAAAAACTGTTAAAAAAATCAAATAAGAAAGCATTCCACAAATTCATGGCTGATGTAGTCATTACAGTTTTCATTTTGATGAATAATCTGAAATATTGTGAATAATATAACTAGGATATAAAAATAATTTTTAATTCAATATTTTGCATTTTTTAAGTTACAACCCATTTCACCTCATGGTGATTCAAAATAGGTACACAATTTCAATTAGAACTATCATTAATGCTATTTTATTAAAAAAATATTATAAATAATCCTATAATAAAGGGAAGTAATTCAATGTCTAAATAATAATGATGATAATAATAATAATAACAACGATATGATGCTGATGCTGATAATAATAATAATAATAATAATAATAATAATAATAATAATAATAATAATAATAATAATAATAATAATAATAATAATAATAATAATAATAATAATAATAATAATAATAATAATAATAATAATAATAATAATAATAATAATAATAATAATAATAATAATAATAATAATAATAATAATAATAATAATAATAATAATAATAATAATAATAATAATAATAATAATAATAATAATAATAATAATAATAATAATAATAATAATAATAATAATAATAATAATAATAATAATAATAATAATAATAATAATAATAATAATAATAATAATAATAATAATAATAATAATAATAATAATAATAATAATAATAATAATAATAATAATAATAATAATAATAATAATAATAATAATAATAATAATAATAATAATAATAATAATAATAATAATAATAATAATAATAATAATAATAATAATAATAATAATAATAATAATAATAATAATAATAATAATAATAATAATAATAATAATAATAATAATAATAATAATAATAATAATAATAATAATAATAATAATAATAATAATAATAATAATAATAATAATAATAATAATAATAATAATAATAATAATAATAATAATAATAATAATAATAATAATAATAATAATAATAATAATAATAATAATAATAATAATAATAATAATAATAATAATAATAATAATAATAATAATAATAATAATAATAATAATAATAATAATAATAATAATAATAATAATAATAATAATAATAATAATAATAATAATAATAATAATAATAATAATAATAATAATAATAATAATAATAATAATAATAATAATAATAATAATAATAATAATAATAATAATAATAATAATAATAATAATAATAATAATAATAATAATAATAATAATAATAATAATAATAATAATAATAATAATAATAATAATAATAATAATAATAATAATAATAATAATAATAATAATAATAATAATAATAATAATAATAATAATAATAATAATAATAATAATAATAATAATAATAATAATAATAATAATAATAATAATAATAATAATAATAATAATAATAATAATAATAATAATAATAATAATAATAATAATAATAATAATAATAATAATAATAATAATAATAATAATAATAATAATAATAATAATAATAATAATAATAATAATAATAATAATAATAATAATAATAATAATAATAATAATAATAATAATAATAATAATAATAATAATAATAATAATAATAATAATAATAATAATAATAATAATAATAATAATAATAATAATAATAATAATAATAATAATAATAATAATAATAATAATAATAATAATAATAATAATAATAATAATAATAATAATAATAATAATAATAATAATAATAATAATAATAATAATAATAATAATAATAATAATAATAATAATAATAATAATAATAATAATAATAATAATAATAATAATAATAATAATAATAATAATAATAATAATAATAATAATAATAATAATAATAATAATAATAATAATAATAATAATAATAATAATAATAATAATAATAATAATAATAATAATAATAATAATAATAATAATAATAATAATAATAATAATAATAATAATAATAATAATAATAATAATAATAATAATAATAATAATAATAATAATAATAATAATAATAATAATAATAATAATAATAATAATAATAATAATAATAATAATAATAATAATAATAATAATAATAATAATAATAATAATAATAATAATAATAATAATAATAATAATAATAATAATAATAATAATAATAATAATAATAATAATAATAATAATAATAATAATAATAATAATAATAATAATAATAATAATAATAATAATAATAATAATAATAATAATAATAATAATAATAATAATAATAATAATAATAATAATAATAATAATAATAATAATAATAATAATAATAATAATAATAATAATAATAATAATAATAATAATAATAATAATAATAATAATAATAATAATAATAATAATAATAATAATAATAATAATAATAATAATAATAATAATAATAATAATAATAATAATAATAATAATAATAATAATAATAATAATAATAATAATAATAATAATAATAATAATAATAATAATAATAATAATAATAATAATAATAATAATAATAATAATAATAATAATAATAATAATAATAATAATAATAATAATAATAATAATAATAATAATAATAATAATAATAATAATAATAATAATAATAATAATAATAATAATAATAATAATAATAATAATAATAATAATAATAATAATAATAATAATAATAATAATAATAATAATAATAATAATAATAATAATAATAATAATAATAATAATAATAATAATAATAATAATAATAATAATAATAATAATAATAATAATAATAATAATAATAATAATAATAATAATAATAATAATAATAATAATAATAATAATAATAATAATAATAATAATAATAATAATAATAATAATAATAATAATAATAATAATAATAATAATAATAATAATAATAATAATAATAATAATAATAATAATAATAATAATAATAATAATAATAATAATAATAATAATAATAATAATAATAATAATAATAATAATAATAATAATAATAATAATAATAATAATAATAATAATAATAATAATAATAATAATAATAATAATAATAATAATAATAATAATAATAATAATAATAATAATAATAATAATAATAATAATAATAATAATAATAATAATAATAATAATAATAATAATAATAATAATAATAATAATAATAATAATAATAATAATAATAATAATAATAATAATAATAATAATAATAATAATAATAATAATAATAATAATAATAATAATAATAATAATAATAATAATAATAATAATAATAATAATAATAATAATAATAATAATAATAATAATAATAATAATAATAATAATAATAATAATAATAATAATAATAATAATAATAATAATAATAATAATAATAATAATAATAATAATAATAATAATAATAATAATAATAATAATAATAATAATAATAATAATAATAATAATAATAATAATAATAATAATAATAATAATAATAATAATAATAATAATAATAATAATAATAATAATAATAATAATAATAATAATAATAATAATAATAATAATAATAATAATAATAATAATAATAATAATAATAATAATAATAATAATAATAATAATAATAATAATAATAATAATAATAATAATAATAATAATAATAATAATAATAATAATAATAATAATAATAATAATAATAATAATAATAATAATAATAATAATAATAATAATAATAATAATAATAATAATAATAATAATAATAATAATAATAATAATAATAATAATAATAATAATAATAATAATAATAATAATAATAATAATAATAATAATAATAATAATAATAATAATAATAATAATAATAATAATAATAATAATAATAATAATAATAATAATAATAATAATAATAATAATAATAATAATAATAATAATAATAATAATAATAATAATAATAATAATAATAATAATAATAATAATAATAATAATAATAATAATAATAATAATAATAATAATAATAATAATAATAATAATAATAATAATAATAATAATAATAATAATAATAATAATAATAATAATAATAATAATAATAATAATAATAATAATAATAATAATAATAATAATAATAATAATAATAATAATAATAATAATAATAATAATAATAATAATAATAATAATAATAATAATAATAATAATAATAATAATAATAATAATAATAATAATAATAATAATAATAATAATAATAATAATAATAATAATAATAATAATAATAATAATAATAATAATAATAATAATAATAATAATAATAATAATAATAATAATAATAATAATAATAATAATAATAATAATAATAATAATAATAATAATAATAATAATAATAATAATAATAATAATAATAATAATAATAATAATAATAATAATAATAATAATAATAATAATAATAATAATAATAATAATAATAATAATAATAATAATAATAATAATAATAATAATAATAATAATAATAATAATAATAATAATAATAATAATAATAATAATAATAATAATAATAATAATAATAATAATAATAATAATAATAATAATAATAATAATAATAATAATAATAATAATAATAATAATAATAATAATAATAATAATAATAATAATAATAATAATAATAATAATAATAATAATAATAATAATAATAATAATAATAATAATAATAATAATAATAATAATAATAATAATAATAATAATAATAATAATAATAATAATAATAATAATAATAATAATAATAATAATAATAATAATAATAATAATAATAATAATAATAATAATAATAATAATAATAATAATAATAATAATAATAATAATAATAATAATAATAATAATAATAATAATAATAATAATAATAATAATAATAATAATAATAATAATAATAATAATAATAATAATAATAATAATAATAATAATAATAATAATAATAATAATAATAATAATAATAATAATAATAATAATAATAATAATAATAATAATAATAATAATAATAATAATAATAATAATAATAATAATAATAATAATAATAATAATAATAATAATAATAATAATAATAATAATAATAATAATAATAATAATAATAATAATAATAATAATAATAATAATAATAATAATAATAATAATAATAATAATAATAATAATAATAATAATAATAATAATAATAATAATAATAATAATAATAATAATAATAATAATAATAATAATAATAATAATAATAATAATAATAATAATAATAATAATAATAATAATAATAATAATAATAATAATAATAATAATAATAATAATAATAATAATAATAATAATAATAATAATAATAATAATAATAATAATAATAATAATAATAATAATAATAATAATAATAATAATAATAATAATAATAATAATAATAATAATAATAATAATAATAATAATAATAATAATAATAATAATAATAATAATAATAATAATAATAATAATAATAATAACGGATAAATAGTCGCATTCGACCTTTTTTCTTTTTTTAGAACGTAACATCCTATTCTCGCAGGTAATGAACAAGTTATTTTCATGGTGGGCCCTTGCAGACCTAAGACCTTTTAACGTACCTTCATTTAGAAGTAATTATTTTTATACAGAAATTATCCAATAATTGTCTACAAATATAATTTTTGGAGTCAGCCCGTTATTTGTTTCTCTTAAGGTAACTTTCAAAACCTATTTTAAAACAAAGGGTTATTTGTGATTAACTCAACAAACGCTAAATGTTTATTCCTCTGAATTTAATATATTTTGATAAACTAAAATAATGCTACTTGTATTGTCTGATTATTTTTTTTTAAATATTTCTAGCTGCAAAGTTATTTTCCTACTTAAAAAAAAAAAAAAAAAAAAAAAAAAAAAAAAAAAAAAAAAACTTTCACATTTAAAAAAATAATGGTTTGAAGATTTTTGAATTTGTTTATGCTTGGAAAAATATGAACTAAACTATATGCCAAATTTTATTTCAATCGTCAAGATAATTTCCGTATTATTCAAGGGAAGTAATACGGACGTACATACAGGCATCGAATTTAGACAGAATGGAAAATTTAAGGTGTTATTAACTAGCATAATTCTGAAAAATAGTTCAAACTTTACCTATTTTACCTTACGTGACTTTACTTTTTAGAAGAGCAATTAAAAATACACGTAAATGTCATTCATGCTAGAAGCTAGTTTAATGGTACTTATTAGAAGTGTTAATCACCAGTCTTTCACAACCCCATAATACACTTAATGCAATATTTTCCCCAAATACAAGAATGACTCTAATATTGATTGAAAATGAGTTAAATTTTTATTTTTTTTAGAATTAACACTAATTGAATCCCTAAATCTAAAAGCGGATCATGTCACATTTTCTTAAGCTTTCAAGTGACAGAAAAAACTTAAATTTTCTCCAAAAATACGTTTTTAGTAAATAAAATTTGACAGTAGTGTCTGAAGAGATTTAATAAAGCACTTGCGAAGACTTTATAATTTTACTTGTTTGAATAGCCACGAGGAAGTTAAGCCTCATATGAACATGCCCCATTCATTAGAAATCCTTTATATTGACTTTGATTGTTGTAACTTTTGTGTGTGTATGATTGGGTGGTTGGCTGTGTATGTCAATGGGGAGCTATAACCCCCTTGACGTCATCCAATCAAACTGAAACTTCGCAGATAGATTCGATATCCATGATAATGCATTCTATCAAATTTTGGGGCTGTAACTGTCAATAAAAGGTCGTTTTTAAGGAATACTAATAAACCAAGTTGACGTCATCTAATTACATTTAATCGACCATTGAAGAAACTCTTTCGTGTTACCAAAATCTTTTTAATAAATAAATAATAAAATTGTTTCAATCAGAATAAATAAAAGATATTTGAAAGTGAATGTATAAATTTACGTTCATTTTTAATCAAAAAGTTTTGAAACTTAGTTTACCGCACATTTTGCTGCTAAAACTGTTGTTGATATTTAAAATTAGATACAAACACCAAAAACATTCTACTGAATCGGCGCTGTGTTAATGCATATAAAAATTTGCAATGCATATAAAGAATTTATAACAAAAACTTTGTTTTTATGGGTTATATTATTTACATATGAAAATCGTAGAGCCCCCGATTCCCAGTAAAAAATCTCAGGAAAACTTCTAAACTCAAACTGTATTAACTCCTACCTCACTGTATGCTGTCTTATTAGACCGGGATCAAATGTATTTCACTTTCGGGTGCCTTTGTAACGAATTCATAGTTGGTGCAAAAAAATGTAAGTCTTATGTAGTATTTCTTTAGATATTGGAAGTTTTTTCGATGAATAATCTTGCTTTGGCGGAATAAGTTCAGGGGTTTTTTTTTGTGGGAGATTCGTGAACCAATACCATTGATTTATTGTGCACTTATTACACTTATTTTTCCTCTGCTTTTAGAGGCAAAACCTATTCTTTTTAATTTAAAACAACGCGTTGGCGTCAATGTTACACAAATGCCTTAAAACAAATATGGAAAAAATGCAAGGCGATCCCTTTTTACATTCAGAGATTCAATTGAAACTAGACAGAGAAATTTTAAGGGAATTTAAAATATGGTTGCTGTTCTAGTAACATTAGAAATCATGGCACCCACCAATTTGGATGTGATTTCAAAATCCTGAATTTTTTCAAATTTAAATTGCCATTGTTTAAGCATCAAAATTAATTACACTACTGTTATTTTATTTTGTAATTCTTTTTAAAGTTTTGTGGCAGTATTATGTGTGATCTTGCGTACCAGAAAATATTGCATTAGGTCTTTCATTATAAGTATTTGTTGGGGAAAGACTGATGATAATATTTGGAAGCAGTTAAATCACTAAAGAACAATGTTTTTTTATTGCTTCTGATACAACTGGTGTGATGGAAATCCGTGTATGTATCGTAAACCAAAAGGGTAATATTCAAATAATCCGACTTAAATAATGTTTGCTAGTTATTTCAACTGTTTTCAGAAAAAGATCCAATATCCATCTCAACCCATGCTGTATTGACAAGAGTGCATTCATTCTTTTGAGTGTTTTCTTTCTTATAATATTGAAGTTGTAGATATTTTCTACGACAGTTACTCTTTTCCTAGCAGGACCCATAATGCAGACAGTTAACTTTCAGTTTCATTAATACAATCTAAATAAAATCTAAAAAAATCATTAATACAATCTAAATTCCAGATATTAACGACAACAGAATAAACATATCTCATTTTAATTTCGCTTGCAGAAAAAAACGAACCGACTAGGTTTTTTTTTTTCATGTCCATTTTAAAATTGTGCATGAAATATATTAATTATCGTTTCTATGTCTCCTTGGCATTTTTTTTATTCATTTGAAAAATACCAGTTATGAAATATGCAACAGTTACTTGAAATCTTGAAATTAATGAGTAATTAATGATACGTGAAGAAAAGACGACAGTTGATTACTTTTTTTGTTCAAGAATAACGTTGAATTAGCTTAAACATTGCACATAAAGGGAAAGTCTGGAAAAATAAGATTGTGACCAGGGGGCGGATGACTCATTTTCATTAGTAGCCGCTAGAGTCGACTGGTTGAGAAAACAATTGCTATCATTAATACATTTTATGACTAATATTGTAACTTATAAACATGTCACAATTAAGGAGAATAACCGGAATTTCTACGTATTTTGCTAAGCAGTTTCAATGGTGGAAGTTAGAAAACTGCAGATATTTCGTTTAACTTTATGTTTGCTTTAAATTTAATTCGTTGGAAATAATGAATACTGAAGAAGGCTACTTATGTGGCGGACGAAATCAAATTTTTTAGTTGCCAAAGTACATCTATAAGCAATGGACTTTGATTAAAAAGATTGCAAGCTGCATAGCAGTTTGCAGTGAACTAGTGAACTTCAAATAAACAGATTAAGGATTAGGATACCAAGAATTCAAAGTAGCATTTCCCAGATTGAAGTAATTTGTTCCCAAGAGAATTTAATATGATTAAGTTGGATATTTTACAGCCACAGGTTGTACCACCAAATAAATTCAACAAAGCAAGTAACAATCTGCCAACTGCTAAGAGAAGCATATACAAATGAATGCAGTGTAAACAAACCAAAGAAAAGTTAACATACTAATTACGACCTGAAGACAGTATTAGCAGTAATCTAGCAGCAAATATTCCCTTTGACTGTTTACTTGTCGCTCATTTCAAAGAGGGTTTATTTTCGATTGAGAAAACACCTAGGATTGACACGTCAACAAGTATCACAAATGTAGGAATGAGTCATTGAAAAATCAGCGGCTTTGTCCCAGATCTTGATTGTCCCCGTATTAGCAGATTATATAGCAACATGGTGTGATGTGAATACTGGGATATGGTGAATGGTCAGTATGCGCTTACGCAGCAGATAACGGTATCAAGTCCTGCGATTTGAGGGACTCGGTGTTATTGCTCGACTTGGGGAGAAGAGGTAGGTTGGAAATTAGTTTAAACTTTGAAATTGAACGAGTCTGTATATTATTGATCATGGAAATTGCTGATAGGAATCTTCTTTTGTTAATAATGTCGCAGCCTAACGATGTCCATCGTGTACGGAGAAGAAGACAATTTGGAGGTAATTATTTAGCGTTTCTTTGTCACTTCTAACTGATCCGTAGAAATGTAGTTAAAATCAGGGGTGTAGTAGGGCCGGTACTCACCGGAACAGCGTACCGATATTTTTTTGAGAGTTGGTACGGCGTACCACCACTTTTTTTTTTGTTTTAACTTTTAACTTTTTTTTTTGTGGTAATTTATGTAAAATACTGCGAATTTGAAATTTATAATTAAAATATTCCCGCTACATTTGGTGTTATCGCAACGATCGGGAAGCTTGCGTACCGGTAAGAATTTTTTTAGCATTACAACACTGATCAGAAGGAAATCTAAAATTGTGGATGGTGCCATTTTGATGTGTGTTTACTATTTTTCAACTTATTTCTTGATGAAACATAAGTATAATAATCGATGCTTTTCCTAGTACATCGCTTGAAAAGCTTTCAAAATTTTAAATTTCTATCTTTTACGTTATGCAACAACGATGTTTTCAATTTTAACGCAATAAAGACTTTAGAAAAAAAATAATGAAAAAAATCTAAATTACAATCTTAAACAGGCGACGTAATTAGTTTTTAAATGCTCAAAGACCCCACGCATTATTTTTCTTTCAATTTAATTAAATAGCTTCTATTAATGGCAGTAAAAATAGTATTTCGAACCTATTCGCGCGTGAAAAAATTTAGTATCAGCAGTATAGGAAACGGATGAAAGGCCACTTAATGCAAGAATAAAATTATCAATAATATCCATTGTCGTAAGTAGAGGGGATAAAAAAATCATGTTGAATAGCAGCAAAAAAGTTTATAATTGAGATTCTTTGAAATATTTAGATTAAAATTAGCAATTTATTAAACTTTTTAATGCTTCCCCTAGAGTAATGTAGAAGTTAAATAGAAGGTAAATTGTTCAAAAATGCGTAAATTTATGTGTATTCTTATTATTTTTATACAATAGCTGCAGTCATAAAACAAAAAAATGTGAAAATGAATTTTACTGTTAGCTAAATTGCCATTTAATTTGAATAACTTACAGCAAAATAATTTTGCAACAGTGCATTTTGTTGAATAATCGTATTTAATTCAAAATATATAACTTTCGATAAGTTTTCTTTGTGTTTTCTTTTTTAGGTAACTCCAATATAAATTTTGAATTTGTCTTTTTAACATTACAAATAAACAATCACCTTCCACTATATATAATGCTATTTTAAAAATATATAGTGACATAAGCTATTAACTAACTTTCTGTTGTAATCCTCATTGCTTTGTAGTCCTTCTAGAAACTTGCAAAAAGGATTGGTCGTTAAAAAGGATGCTTTTTTCCCCTACTACTGTCACAACTTTGCACCGCTTTGCACACGTACATTGCAATATTAATCACTCAAACATTTACAAGTATAAATAAGTTTTACAATACAAATGTTACCAATATATTTACTTTTTGAAAAGTAGGCCTTGACCGCAAGAATTTCGTTGGTTGACAAATTTTTTTTTTTTTTTTTTCTTCTCAATATTTTGAAAGGGGCGGTGTTACAAAGTGTCCTTTTCGTTGACCTTAATAGATAAATTGTTTTAAAATAAATATCCTTTTGGTTTACCTCGATTTGATATCTTAAAGCATATAATAGGTTAAAATCAAGCTTATTTCCAATAAGCTTGGCTGAAAAAGTATAACCGTAGATTCACTTTTTGTAAACTTCCTTAATTACCTTTGCACAGAGTGTCCCGAAAAGTCCGTTTCGGATTTATTTATTTAACTAATAGAGACAGTGAATCACTGTAAATTGCATAAATGCTCAAAATAAGGTCTGGAATCATAAAAAAGAAAATGTGATTTTCGTGGGTAATTTATTTTTAAAGCCGTTCGGTGATTTCTTCTTCTGCAAACAATTCCGGAACAGATACATGGGTCAAAATCACGAAACGGGAAAATATGGCTCATCAAGACTTTGATTTTGAAACTTCATGCAAACAAGTTTGTTATTCCGTATTTCATTCAGTGAACTTATTTTCTATAGGAATTCAAAGTTTGCTCGATAAATTCTAATATTAAATATTTTTTTCTTTCTTTTTTTGCTGTAATCCAGTAAAAAATGACGTGATGGTAAATAAATATTGCTCCATAAAAAATGTATTTACTTTTACTTATTACGATTTTTTTTAAAGATTGTAACAGTATTATAACATTATTTAATGAGTAAGACAATATTTATTATACCTTTTGCATTTTTATTACCGCGATTTTGAACACTTAATAAACGGTTAACGAATTTTGAAATTAATGTATTTTGTTCAAACTTCTCGAGCCTTTTCTCTCTTTTCGTTTTCTTTCCTTCTAAAAATTATCAAAAACTCTAAATAGTCTAAGAAATTAATAGAAAAGTTACATCTCGCTTTCTTAAAACGTCATTTCGACGACTGTGCTCCTTCTGGAAACATCGCCGAAATTATCGTCTCCGAAATGCCGAGCTTCCGTTTCTACATCGTGTGGCGATTAGGCTTAACAGAATACAACAAAATAGTAGACAGATGTCAATGTAATCATTAATGTCAGCAGTTTAATTTTCAGCATATTAAAACATAAGAAATGGACCGTCGCCAAAATTCTTTAACGTCAATCCGGAAGCAGAAGATGACATCCCATTCTAATAAAATTTTATATGTACTTTAAGAACATCATTTGGCACCCTTTCCTTGCTGTGCCGGACAGAAATCTGAAACTTTTTTTTGGAACATGGAATGGTGACCCACCCTCATACTACGCTAGTATGACGGGTCCCATGGCCACCACTGGGCCGTATATAAAGTTTGAACATCGTTCATTACCTTATGCTAACATATGGGAAATTGAAAATAAAAAGTTTCACTACACTATTTTTATAATGTGTGCGTATGTATTTATGTTGCTAACTGATGCAAAGTACTAGGTCCAGAAACCTTGAGTATTCGCAAATGCTAGTTCGCAAATGCTAGTTCGCAAAAGAATAGTTTTTCATTAAATAGTCAAATGCCACGTAAGTTATGTATGAGTGACAAAATGTGTAGGGCAGCTATCGTGTTTTAAAACAGTCTGCTGGAGCCTGTACAAATCAATTGATTTTCATAAAACTTTGTATACGCATATGTTCTTCAATTACAATAAGGAACCAAATCATTACAGAATAATTAAAATTTTCAAAAAGATCAAAATATTGTCCACTTTTGATTACTAAGTAAAATATTAGTTCATATTTGTGTAAAAATATTTAAATTGCAATACCAGTGATTTATAGAAATATTTTTGTATTTAGCTAATATCATTTGAGTAATCGACTGACATTTATCTAGAGATAGATTTTTATTTACTTTATTACTCTCGGTATGCAGTCTATTATTACTCAGCAGAATGTAATAAAGATTTTTTTTTTTTTTTTTTTTTTTTTTTTTTGTAGGTCGAGACCCATTGATGGGTCGTGAACCAATTTTTTTTATACGAGAGTAGTTTTTAAACCTGTGAGTTTTTCATATACTTAAAGTGGAAGTTAGAAGAAATACCAAAATAGGGGGGGGGGGGGATTTAATAAGCAGCGGCTGAGCGATTATTTTGTGACACGTCTATAAATACTAAATTGTTTTATCACAGTTCTTACCACTTTGTAACAAAAAAGCAATTTAAAAATTACCATTGAATTATACGCTTTTTCAAATCATACAATAAGTGTGCATTACTTTTAAGAGCTGGAAATATATTTAGTAATTTTAACTAATTTAATTATTTTTAGTAATTAAAAATTAAGAAATTTAATACTTTTTTTTTTTTTAAATTACAATTTGAATTAAGTTATTTTATGAGTAATCCAAAGTAATGTTAAAAACAATGATGTAGTGAAAAAGTGGGTCGCCATTGTTCACCTTTCTAAAAAGGTGGGTTTCGAACTGTGAAGGTTTTGGAACTGATTTGTAATACATATTTGAAAAGATAAACTGTAGGATCATTGCAATTTAGGGGGGGGGGGGGTCTTGGTTTTTATTTTTGAGACCCAATCAGTGCCTAAATTCCTTATTGGCTGGCGGAATACTTGATCAGGGCCAACTTTATTTGGATGGGCGACTTTTACCTCATGGAAATTAATTACAATTTTGTTTACACAAATCCGACAACTGTATAATATTTTCATTTCACGTATACTTTGCATTTTTTTTTATTTCTGATTAAGTTTTTTTCATGTTTAAATCAATTTTGATCAGAAAGACAAATTGAAAAATTGTCCTCTTAAAAAAATTATTAAAAATCCACTTTTAAAACTTTTTGTTTATTTTGTAATTATTTTACTGGTGTATCCGATCTCAGTTGTTTCTATAAAACACTTATTATTATTTTTTAGATATATTACTATTTCTATTACTTATCAATCCACTTCTTGGAATCATTATTTTCCCTTTAAATAAAACAGCGCGAACATTTTGCAAAACACTCCGATAAAATATAAAGAAGCAAAAACGCTGACATTGCAGTCAGCTGTATTTTGAATTATGACGCTTTCGAAGTGGCCTTGGCTCTGGTTACTCGTATAGTGAAAGAGATACTTGGTTTTTTACCGTTCAAATTTCAATATGTGTATTTTAAATAAAGAATATAACCAAAGCTATTTCAAGTCATAATTGGAATTGAAAAAATTGTCTGACTAATATTTGTGAAATGAATACTTGATAGTAGACTTAATCAAGAAAAAACTACCATTATAATGCGGAACTCTTTACTAGTAGTGGAAGTGGATAAACCTAACCTAAATTGAAGATGTGATTCGGTTAATTTGCACACGCCTACTACACCGCCCATTGTAGAGGCGCTGACATCGTTTTCTAGTTTCGGTTTGACTAGATAGCGCCCTTAAGACTAAATATCAATCGATTTTAATGTGAAAAATAAAATTATATCCACTTTCCTTAATGTGATCATGTTCGAATTACTAGTTTTACTCTAAAATGCGAGAAGTTCAGTCATCTACGTTACGGTTTCAAACCCTGAAAAATGGTGACGTTATCGAAATAACGCAAAAAATTCGGAACACAGTAAAGAAACCGAATAAATAAAAAACTAGACTAGTTACAGAAGAGTTCGTTTCTTACTATTATATAGAATATTCAAAGTTAGTAATAAATTAAAATTTGAAAAAGAAATAATAATAATTGTCGCATACAATGCAAATGATTTTGGCTTGATACTCGCTGGGGACAGTCACCGAAATAACGTTTTCGAAATTGAAAACTATTTTTTGATGATATTATTTGCTCCTTCCTCCTATTTTTTCAAGTTTATCAATAAAAAGAATAATTAGGTTTGTATTCTAGAGACCTGTGTAACAGACATTCGTTTTACCACTTTTTAAGCCCTTATTGTATTTCTATGGAAATTTCGGAGTTGGAAATGTTTAGAATACCTTAAAAGACATTAATTACAGCGATTTTCTTCAAAATTGTTAGAGTCGGTTTTTTTTTTTTTTTTTGGCAATTGCTGAATTTTATTTAATAGCAGCTACCGTCTGAGCAATTTTGATGAAAATCTTAATGACAGGTACCATGGCAATTATTAACCCGTATACAAAAGTTAAACATCATAGGTCAATCCGTTCTGGATTTATGCTGATCACAGACGGTGACACAAACCGAAATTTTTTCTAGACAACTTTTCTAAACTCAGCACGTTCCAAAACGAATAGAAATGCAATAAAAAAAATATCGAATGCGATATACTTTCATTACTCTATGTTAACGTATGGGTATTCTTTGAAGTAAAAAAAAAACATATACGGTTTAAAGTAATACGTCACCAAGATAACGATCTCTGTTAACAATAATTATGTTTCATACCAAAATCTGATTCAAGTCTGTCTAGTCTGTCCTAGAAAAAACTAGCTTTTCGTAAGAACTAAGTACAGTAGAGTCCTGATTATCCGAGTTAATGTGGACCAAGACCAACTCGGATAACCGAAAAACTCGGTTAAAGAGAAAATTAAAAATAAAATAAATCGTATCGGTTTAAATGTCTGTTTTGACAAGTACAAATGTTATACTATAGGTAAACCACATGCAATTAATAATATATAATGTTTAAAGAGTTATCTTACTTAAGCTTTAAGACCTTGAGCGACGCGATAGGAGGATCAGTGTCATACAATGAAAAGGAATGTAAACATTTTGTTTTCTTGAGTGTTTGAGAGATCAAGTACCAATTTTTTTCGGTACTAGTTTTGACAAAGGAAAATATCAGGGGTAAAAAAAAAAATTAAAGAAATATTATCTGGCTCGGTTAAAGCGGAAACTCGGATAACCGGGGCTCGGATAATCGGGGTTTTACTGTATATAGATATCACTGCTGATGGAAAAGTGTATCTTGTGTCGCTTTTCTTCCTGCAGTGCGATATGAGATATAAATACCAAAAGGTAACAATTTAGATCAAACTAGTTGAATCAATCTGAGGCCAAACTAGAATATTCTGAATTGGAGACTGATCTGTTAAGGCATACACTACTTCAAGATAACTACATATTTTCGTATCAGTCATTGGTCTAGTTAGAGATTTCTAATCGTCATGAAGTGGTTTTGGTAAGTAGTTAAAATCGTTATCAACGTCCATTATTCGAAATGTTTTTCAAAACAAGCTCATTGATTAGATTTTCTTGGTTATTTCTTAGATCTAATATGGAGTCAATATTCTTGAAGATGAAAAAAAGAAATCTTTAGTAGTAGTCATTATGACTAAGGAAGTGGTAGATTGCGAAGTAATTTTTTTTCAGTTTTACGTAGAAGTTATTTAGACTACGTAATTTGGGTTTTTTAATAAAAAATATTTAATTCGATTTTGTTTGGCAATTTTTCTTCAACAAATTTAAGTACGTATATTAAAACTAGAGTTCTATATGTATGTTCCATAAAATATCCGAGTGTATTAAAAGTCAATTTTTTTTTTTTTTAATAACATTATAGACCATGCATTTGGGAATCTAAAATATTTGTTAATGTTTTGTGTCTTTAAAAAGAACTTGGGGTATTTTTAATCCAATAAAATTGATATCAAATGCTGATATTTTAAGCTTTTTGAGAGAGACTTAAAATGCGATTTTGTAGTAGCTAAAAATGTAACCAACGTTGATATAACACCATTAAAACATTTATGTTTTTCAAAACTTTTAACTAAATTCAGTTTTGTTAAGATGAACAGTGTAAAAAGCAACTTTAATACTATCGCAAACTTTAAACTTGATTTGTGAAAAACTAAGCTTTTGTTAGTTAAGACTTATATCAAAACATCTAATTTCATTTTGAATCACCTAATTGACATAATTAATGCGATTTAAAGTGCATATTGCGGATGAATTGATTTTTAACATGATTTTGAATCTAGATGGTTTAAAAAAAAAAGTGTGTATTTTTAAGTACCTTGAACACAAAATTTAAGGGAAAAAAAGCTATTTTTAGTTACACTTAAAATTTTAATAGATTCCTTGTAACAAATCTTAACTCATAATTTCTAATTAAACATAAAATTCTAAATGAATTACAAATTCATTTACTACTATAGCCATTAGAACCTATTTAGGTAATAAAATTTCAAATAATAAATTAAAAAATATCCAATGAAGAATTTTTTGATGCAAATATATTAATTTTTCAACACTTTATTAAGTGTGAAAAAATGATGAGCCTAGTTCAAATATTAAAGGAATTTTTTTCCAATGTGTACTACTACAGTAGTGAGAGGAATAAAATGTTTGTCTAGGACAAGGTCTAGGCACCGACTGAGCTAATCTCAGATTCTGGGTTGTATATATATTTATATATACCTTTAAAAAAAGTTTTCTCGAAAAGATCTATAAATACAAATATGCTGTTAAAAGGTTTTTTTTGTTTCATAAAATACAGGGTGTTTGCAATTGAAACTCTCCTTATTTGAATCGCTCTGTAGTAATGAACAGAACATAATATAGTTTTGCATACATATTACTGAAGTAAAAAAATAGGCATTACTTCAAAATTTCGCAGTCAGATGGAAATGTGGCACTTTAAGAACTTACATTAAAGTTCATTTTACAAGTTGAATAGTTGGGAATGAAATTACCGATTAAAACGAAAACTATCTAATAAAGTTTGAATATATGTCTATATGAATGGTGCCCTTGAAGAGACATTTGCAAAAAATGTAACTTACAAATAATTAAAAATGAACTTTTTATTACTTTTTATTGTTTAAATATTATTCTTCCGATTTATTGACTCCAGTAGCACAACAACGCTGGCCAATATTGCTCGACATTAGTCAATCCCAATGTGGATCATAGCAGACTGCTCGTTGCTACTGATCTTGCCCAATCTCGAGGGCTGTAGTGCTATAGAAAATGTTGCCGGTACGCAAGTTACAGTTAGCGGTAACCCAAACTAAAAAAAAACAACTAAATAATCTTAATTTACATATTTATTTTCTCACTAAATTATATTACAATACATGCATAAAGATTAATGACATTATTAATTAATTAAAAAAAAGGGGCGATACGCTGTACCGGTTTTGGTCAGTTTTGAAATGTCGATGCAGAGTTTTAAAATTGAAATATATTTTTTATAAGAAAAAACCGAGGACGAAAATAACTTTTGTGATGTTCTTAACATGTTTATTATTATTATTTAAATCGTATATTTTGAAACAATGCACGAGTTTTCGGCGGTATTGCCCAATCTTCCAGAACATCTGTCTCCGAGATTGAGCAATATTGCTGTGTTACTTGAGCAATATTACGTAAACAAAATTTTGTGATTTACTAGTTTCTTTAGATCTAAAGAGGGTAAGACTAATTATGAAAATAAAGTGTATTAATATGCAACAAAATATTTCAAAATAGTAATCAGTATTAAAAACTACATTTAAGAGTCAGAAAATGTTAACAAAACATTAGGCCATTTTTCTCTCTTAACTCGCGTATTTTGAAACATTTGGTGAACCAAGACAAGAAACAACCCAACAAGATTGCCCATTTTTCTAAAGTACACGCTTCTCAACTGGCCATTTCTTTTTTATATGTATCTTCTAGCTTCGATTGCATCAAGATGCGTATCTAAATGACATTATATATAAAAAAAAAACAACACGCACATTTCCCGGAATAACAACAAATAATAGAAAGGCACAAGATCCAATTGCGAAACTAGGGCCAGAAAATCCAGTCCGTTCGATATTTCCTAATAACCACAGCCCAGAAGTTGTCTGAATCAGCTTCAAGACGATGATTTTGAAAAATGTGACGTGGTGGCCGTAGTGGTGGCTTTTTCCGTATCGTACGATGTGACGTCGCCGCGGCTCATTGCGCGCTGGAAGGGGGTGTGCGAAAATAAACCGAATTGCAGTTATGTGTTTTGTCAACATTGTTAAGGCTTGTTTTCTTCTCCGTTTCCACGTGACTTGGGATTTAATCGGAGTGAATTTTTGTCTTGAAGGGTTACCAGATATATATTTGTTCTGGAACTATTTTTGGATTTGTAGTTGAATCTTATTAATGAGGAACGTGCATAAGTGAGGAAAATGAATATTTTTTGTATTTTCTAGTATTATCCAACGGATATATATGAACAGTGCAATTATTTTTTATCTTTATGCTTTCAATTAATCAAAAATCGAGTTTGAAATCAAAGCAAAAGTCACGTGACCAAAAATCCATAAGAAACAGTGACGTAGCGTAGTTACGCATAGATTCCGTTCGAAAATCCAAGGAGGAATCTCCCTTCCTCCTCGTCTAAAACAGGTTTTAGACTGATTCATCATCTGCGCATTGACGTCACACGCAAAAGTAACTTTTTCCCGCCAATTCACAAAGTGAAAAACAATTTATTTATTTTTTAACTATCTATCCGAGCTCAAATTTTTGAAAGAATGGTATTGTTTTTCATGATTTTTTCTCTACTTTTATTTCAAAATCAAACCAAAAAACGTGAAAGTTCCTCATTGGGATGGTATCACATTCTGAAAATTCATCTTTCAGAAATAAGCAGGCACGATGGTGATTGTGGTAGGTGAAGCCTAGTTTCTGTAGAGATCGCGTGTTGGACAGTTTTTTTTTTTTCATCATGTGGCTTCTTATAAAAATCCGATTCGATGACCAAGCATGATAAATGAGGAATAAGACATGTTAAATGCCTGCCAGACCAAAGAAAAATTATTAGCAGAGGTAATACAAATAAGACTATTTTCCATTCTTTCTTTTGATTCTTAATTAAGTGGGAGGCAATTAAAATCTGTTCGTGGTTATCCAAATTCAAAGGTCCATTCTTTATATTCGTCGTAAGGCGATGTAAGTCTTAATACATGTGACTTAAAAAAGATAAACTAAAATTGTTGGCATTTTCTCTACATTTATTTTTTGACACGCAGGCACAACTCTTCCCCACACTTAGGTTTTCTCCTATTCGAGAAGTGAATGCGGGGGGGATTTTTCCTTTGAAAGGTCTTTCTCTTTCGTTAAGGTCTAGAACTAACGAAGTTCTTACGTTAGAAAATCTACAGAACACCAACCAACGTATCTATGTCTTTTTTTATATTAACCATTTTCTACCAATACATTAAATCAAAGTCAAATTTCGATAACAAGTAATTCCGAAGTGAAAACCTCTACGCCATTTCATAACAATTATGTAATTTTCAACAGAACATATTTTAAAGATAAGTCTTCAATTGCATTGTACATTTTCGAAACTATATTCGTAGACTTTGCATTTTACTACCAAAAGGTTTTCCCCCTAATATCTACACTAGACAGCGATACAAGTATTATAAGAAAAATTCACATGATCACCTAAACTTCCCAAAAAGTTACAACGTCAATAAAAGTAGAGCATGCACTTTTAAATTGACAAACACCGGTGTCATATCAGATTCGACAAAGTTATATTTAGATACTTTTCATATTAAACGTTGGAGCAAAGTTCATATTCCGCATCTTAATGTAGATCAAGGACGTTTTGAGACTTGCGCAAAGGTATGACGTTGTTGTTTGCACAAGATGGTGCAAAAATGTCCGATAGGGTTGCACACGAATGTACAGGATTTTTTTAATCTTTAAATTCTAGCTTGTTCTTGAACAAAAAAGGTACAGAAAATAATTTCAATCAAGACTGCATTATTTACACTAATAGATAAGTAGATATGTAACGAGATACCAAGGGAAGCGGCATTATCAAAGTGTGGTCAATGTTTAATGACGCAAAACAATATTATCAGGAGACAAATTTCTTATATTTACTGTAATCCAAAATCGTGGAAAATGGCTTAGCAGATGAATATATGAACATTTTGCACACGCAGTAACCATGTTTCTTTTCTGTACTTAACACGTGGCTTAGTTATGGTTTGAAACGTATTCGGGTTTTTTTTTATTGTTCGCAAATCTTTTGTGAAACCGCGTGTGAAAAATTCAGAGCAAATAAATGCTTTGTGTACATTCTTCTAGAGATAAGATAAAATTGAAAAGTTTTTCCTCTTTTTCGGAAACTATTGTAGGAGCGAGAATGACATAGCGAATTTGAAGAAAAGGTTTGTTAGGTAACATTAAGGTATAACATCTGTAGAATTTTGTTTTTAAAATTCGTCACTTAAGAAAAATTTGACTATTCATTATTTATAAGAGTCGATTGAAATAAAACTCTCATTAGAAATATAAAAGTATAATTTTGTTTTCCATCTTATATATTAATGATTCAAAATAGAATCGGAAGAAGTTTCGTACTTTTTTATTATAAATCTCACTATTTTGAAGTACTTATAGTCATATTCTAAAACGCCATTTTATGCATAGGTGAGTAGCTAACTGATAATGAATCTTATGCAATGTGTTATTTTGTGTGGAATTTCATCGTATGGCAACACTAAGGAAGTGCTTCTGACCAATAATAATAAATCTTTAAAAACAAATTCGAATTTTCTCATTTCATTTCCCAAACACTATGTTCATTTTATTTTTTCGCAAAAATTACATTTTACTGTGATGTAGCTATGAATAACCCCCATTCCTTCGCACATTTAATAACTGAATGTGAATGAACTATGACAAAACAAAAAGACTAATACTTCAATTTTAGTGTTATTATATCTAGCTTTTAATATGTTGTATGAATGCAATAAAAAATAGTGATAAATAGAGCATTGTTACAGGGAAGGGACAGCAAGATTAGAATTAAAAAGAATAATGTGATCTTCTAAAAAATGCAAAAATTGAAAAGAAAATATTTTGAGATTTATTTTACGAAATTAATTAGATTAATTAGTTTTTGACTTTTGATTAATTAGTAAGAGTTTATGAACTGCTTTTTGTCAAAATATTAGACTATTTCTTCTTCAATAACTAACATTTACTTTTAAACCATCTAAATATCGACATCATACAAGTGAAGCACTTTACTTAATGATCAATTAGTTAATCAGTCCTTCGAATGTTCCATTTCCCAATCCGCCATATTTTATTTGTTTCTCAAAGGTGGCAATACCATTTCATTGCCTTGCCCTTGAATCTTAAAAATAATAACTATAATAATAATAGTAGAATAATATAAATTGACGAGTATAAAAATGACTCAAAACGCGTAGGCGAATATAGTTCAAAGTTCTGGATCATCATTCTATTCAAATCAGAACATTTTTATGATTCACACCTTCGAAAGCGAAAACGCTTTTCTGCTGTCTTCCACGTAGCATTCAATGCATCACAGTTCAACGTCAGCTATGATTCAGCCTTCAAGGAGGTGACAGTGACGTTTATTATATTGTAGGGGGAATTTATTTGATATGTTTGGTAATTAGCTGTGCTTTGCGGCTTTGTCGCCTTCCGTTTGCTTTTATTATTATCCTGATAATTAATGAGCCACTGGCGTTTTCGTTGTATCAACCAGAAATATTCTTTTTAGTTGGGAATTTTTATTCTGAAAGGAAATGGTGGAACTTTAAATTGCAAGATAATACTAGTTATTTCTTTGAAATTTTAAATGGATTGGCGTAATTTACCGTTTGCGTATTCGTAACTTAATTAAAAAAAATAGTAACCCACGTGAAAACAAAGTGCCAGAAAAGCTAATGGTAATACTACATCTAGTCTTAAAAAAAACACCTAGTTCTCAAAAACAAAGTTTTTACGATAAATATTTTATATTCGTTGGCAACTTTATATTACCATTGATTCAAGCGATTTTGAGCTCAGATCAAATTTTCACAGAGATTGACCACTACGATAGATAGATTCGCCATAGATTCCAAGCCATATTGACTAACTTAACTTTGAACCCAACACTTGAAAGAATGCATTGTCATAAAAAACAAGTCTATTTGCCAAGTTTCAGATCGGTTAAATGATAGCAAGTGGGTTAATTAGCCCTCCGAAGATTTTAGCCTGCACTAAAATAACGAAGTTAATATAAAGGATTTAAAAACATGAAAATGGCAGTTTTTATTTTTTTGTCATCAACTTTAACAAAGAAGGTTTCAGTCATTAAATATTGCTGAAATGTACCTGCTTAAATATGGTTTGGTATTAGGATCTGACATACCGTTAATACAAATGTGAGTAAAATCGGCCTTTTAGTGACAGCTCCCAAAACTTGATAGAATGATTTGTCATGGACAACGAGTCCATCTGCTAATTTTCTGCTAGATTGGATGATGTCAAGTGGATTAATTAGCTATCCTCAGATTTTGCTCGCCATAAACAAAGACACTAATAAAATCGATAGTAATAAAAAAATTAATAAAACTCGACAATTTAGGGATATTTTGGGCGGTAATTGAGTGTTTCTTTTTTTCGCTCTCCTTTTTACTTTTTTTATTTGGCAACTTTCCAAAAAATGGAGATCAGTGAAAAAAATCTACACAGATTTTTTTTTTCTCGAAGCAGTACTTCTATCACCCCATATAGATATCAACTAATTGAAAGTAAGCAAATTCAATAATCATTAAAAAAATTCGAAAAATATTTTTTCTAAGATTACATTATTTTGGATTACTTCCTGTTAAAAATTTTCTAACTCGCATTTGAAAGCAAAAATTAGTTTTTAGGTGTTATTTTGAAACTTTTTCAAAAGAGTATTTCTTGAAATTCATATCATCACATGCATTTATAAAAAAATTCTTCAAATCAAACTTACGAACTCTTTTGAGAAAATCTTTTTGCTTTCTTTCATTAAAAATCAGTTTTCGAAATAATTTTTTTCCCCTCTACGCTATTTCAAAAATAGTTGTTTTTCGCGTTCATTTTCGATTTGGATGAAAATCAAACAACCAACATCCATCATAGAAAACCTGTTTTTTGTGTATCTGAAGACACATGTGGGTGGGGGAGGGGGATAACATATAAGCAAATGATCTCATATCAGCACCTCTGTCGGCACAGAGAGTTCGTTATTATTTCAACTTCCCTAACCCTAAAAATAACGTTCCAATAAAGTGTTAAAAGTGCGTGTTTGCAGGCACTTGTTTTTGAAAAAAAATTCTATTTCTCCACGTTTGAAATAGAAGATTGTTTTGCGGCCCTATTGCGTTCGGAACGTGAAACGGAAATCGAAGGGCATTTCAGGCATAAAAATAGGCACAAAACCGCCACAGTAACACGTGTGCTCTCCCCCCTGTCTAACACTGCCGGCAGCCCCATTGTAGCTACGAGAACAATAACTCTAACTTTGACATTTTCAGTGGATGTCAACGGACTTTGGGTTTCTCACGCATGTCGTTTGCTATGGTTAATTATGCAAATAATACAATTCGATCACTGGAAGTCCATTGTTAAGAAATAATAATAATAATAAAAAAATTGTGAATGATTGGTTTGAGGGACTGATTTTGTTTCCGGGAATTTTTTTTGATTTAGATATTAAAGTCATTTTTTTAAAGTTATTTCCAAGAAAGTCTAGTCATTAATTATTTGTTGAGCACTACGTAAAGATGAGTTCATTAAAATTCTCGGAATTTTTTAATTGTCAATACTAAATCAATATTGTCAGTTGAAAATTTGGATCTTGCAAATATTTATTTCTTCTATTTACTTAACCATTATTTCATAATGTATAAGAGATAATATAAATCAGTGACGGTATTTAAGGGTTGGAAGGTACAAAAGGGGGGGGGGGGGAATCATATTTTGAGTGTTTTTGACGATTAGAGCTTATTTTCGTACCTCTGGTCAAAAACTTAAAGCATTGTTTCCCTCTTTTTTTATCTGTTGTAATATTTTTAAAAATTTAATTACTGCAAATTTTTATATAAATAATTGTAAATAAATATTTATGTTAATATTTAAATTTGGGGTAATCTTTTTTTTTTTTTTTTTAAATTAATGTAATCGAAAATTGGTTTTTGTTACGTACGAATATATTAATTTGAAATTGAGACGTTGAAACTTAAAAGGTTTGGCAAGAGTTTCAATGAGCGAGCTGTGCCAAAACTTTTATTTTGTCTATCTCCACTTCTATCTGAAAAATTCAAATGTAACAAAAAAAAATATATATATATATATATATATATATATATTTCACAAAATTCAATTGAAAAATGATTATAACAAAATTAAAGTAAAAAAACATCATTTATAATTATTTTTACAAAAATGTCCAATTGGTTAGTTATTTCATGGAAGGTATGGAAATCGAAAATATCTTTAATTTTTGTTCTCTAGCAATCGTATGAATGAAAATTGCACAATGAGGTGCTGACAGCAATATCGTTAATTCCACAAGTCTTCCTAAAACGTCTGAGCATGTCTTTCTAACATGTCTGAGCATGTCTCTCTAATGTTATCTTATCTGAGCATGTCTTTCTATTTGCCAAACCGAGGTGAGGAATATCTGGGTAAGTCACTAGACACACAAAGAAAAATTCTATTAAAGGGCGTTTTGAATATTTTCTACTGAACAATTTAAATTTATTATTTTTGAATACTTTCAATGGATATATTTAATTTTTCCACTTCAACATTCAAATACAAAATCCGCATTATTTACAAACAGAATTTTTTCTAAATGCTCATCGTTTGGATTTCATTACCTTATAGTGTTATGAAAACAAAACAGCTTGTGTGTCCTTGCATCTATCCTTCTGACTTTATAGAAAGTGACTTCCAATATGCTTAAACTTTGAAGTTTTAAATATATGCAGTTTTAGCCTTATAATTGTGCTTTTGACAAACTGCATGTTAAATTTTTAATCACTTTTTTTTAATTATTCAAAGTTTTTTTTTTTTTTTTTTTTTTTTTTTAAGTGACTTTAATTAGGCGTAGAGCTTTAACATTTTCAACAAAAGTAATTTTGATTTTCATAATTAGATATAAATTTTAATTAGTTTTTTTTAATTAAGTTTCTTTACGAAACAACTTCTAACAGGCGTAAAGCTCTGAAACTTTCAAAATAAATAGTTTTGGTCTTTTAATTGTGCCTTTGATTAAGCACAATGTAAAAAATTTTAATTAGTTTTTAATTTTTTTTTTTTTTTTTTTTTTTTTTTTTTATTTCTTAAAATTTCTTTACAATGAGACTTCCAATAAGCGTATAACTCTGAAATTTTAAACATAAGTTGATCTGACCTTCTCATTTTGCTTTTCACAAACAGATTGTTAAAATAATGTCAATGGGGTGTGTAGGCTAGTATTATTTTATTAATAGAGAATTTGTTTTTGTTTCTCGATGGGGGGGAGGGGAGGGGTGTCTAACAATAAGGGTTCACCCAGCAATGAACCTTTTAGCGATGATAATAATCAATCTTTTATGATAATCAAGAGAAATAATCTTTATAGTGTTTATGCACTTCACATGCAGTAATTCCTCACATTTTGCATTTTTCTCAAATTCAATATATTCGAAACAAAACTAATACAGCTTGGGTCTGGTTCTTGGTATTCGCCTCCCAAACTGTACATTTTCATCAGCATCAAATTTTCTACCTTAACATTATACAAAGCAAAATTATTTTTCTAGAATCATCTTAGACATACTAAATTCAATATTTTCTAGATACATAGCTGACTATAAAATATTGCTTCAAAACAAATGAAATTTATATCGCCGGACATACAGAGAGTAACGCTTTCAATTTAACACAACTTTATGACAAATAAAATTTTATATGTAAAAAAAGTTTTGTTCTTGTACAACAGGTGGCGCTAGTAAATTATAGAAGGGGGGGGGGGAGGAAGCTAATTTCAATATGCTCTAAAGAGCTCCCTCAAAAAAATATAATAAATTGAAGTAATTGCCTTATCACTGGGTGAGAGGCATCATATTATAATGTATAAGGAGGCACATTCATTCCACTGATAATTTTGAGAAATTTATGAAAATTACAAATAACTAAGGGAATTGCAGTCAATGATGTAATTAAATATATGATTGGCTTTATTTAAAACATTTCCGACGAAGCGTTTACATTAATCAAATCCGCATTTAACACATATTTTAGTTTCTAAATTACGCTAATGTAGTGAGAATCTTATACAAATGCTCTTTCCATTCGTCTGAGGCCAACTTTCCCGGACGAAGCTACAAATGATATAGACACGTGATATATGTTAAATAAAAGGTCTCATCAAAGGGGTATTTCGATACTAAAATTCAGCCGGAAGTTAGGACCGCAAGTACAAGTAATGGCGTCTATTCACGATTTGTTAAGCCTAAACAATAAATGTTAAAGATAGTAAGACGAGTGTCATATATGTGTTGGGAGAACTAAAATAAGATTAGTAGGACTAGGATTGCATGAAGTTCAACTGAAAGTATACTTTAAAATTCGACAGGAAGAGTGCTACCATAAAACTCTATAAAATCTGCACAATTATAAAACTCCAGAAAATACAAATTTCTTCCTTTCTGGAGAGTAAGCACCAGTATTAGAATCAGGTCCAATCAAAGCCCGGCGCAGAAGTCAAAGACTAAGTTTTACGACTCAGTGACTTGCTGACTCAGACTGAATCACAGTGGTGGACAAGGAGGCAGCAGATTATAGCAACCATTCTGGGGGCCATCACAAAGACCGGAATGGGGAGGAGTCGGATGGGGGGGTTTATCTCCACCCCAGCGTGGATCCTCCACCCCTATGGAGAAAGGAGATACACAAAGGGGTTTGGGGTCGACTTCAAGAAAATGGATCCCATTTGGGAAGACCACCACCCCCCATGATGCCTTGTATTGTCCACTAAATGGCCAATCGGTAATGGACTGTCCAGAGAGCTTTTCTTCATCCAAGATGATTGCAATTTGTCCTGAATGGGCTTCTGTGGAGTTTATTTAGTATTTTTCGGAGGATTTGGACTGGGGGTACTGTGTTTTACCTTCAGACTAAAGACTGTTATGAGTTTGACTTATATGGTCCTTTTGTTTTATTTTTCCATAGTGGCATCAAATCAATAACTGATTAACAGATTTCGAAAATCAGAAAACCTAATTTTTATTTTTGTGCTGGTGACTGCATCCTAATATATAAATACTGTTTTATGATATGACTGGTCAAATTTAAATATTTTCCACTTGTTTGTCTACGGAATTGACATCGTATCGGTTTCCTAGATACGAAGCCCGATGCAAATTAAGTTTCATTCTTATTCCATCACTCACCAGCTTATCCTCTGCAAGTATAAAAAAATTAATCAAATACCACTTCATTACATTTCGGCCTACCGCACTTGCTGTAATAAGAGAAGTGTTCAGATGCAGGCTTAAGAGACAGTTTGGCCTTGAGTTCGCCTTTTAGAGGTCGAAACAACACTGCAGATGTGGTTGACCTCTAAAAGGGCTGTCCTGTCCCCTCAATACAGTTGCCATCTCAATATACGGCACATTTCTAAGTCTAATATGAATAAAGAAGGCAGAGAGCCCTTCTATTTAAGTATCGTGGTGAAGGGAGCTTACGCAAAAGCCCACATTCACACTAATATGAAGATGATTTGTTTGGTATTCATTATTTTTTTATTTTAATTTAATACTATGGATGTAATATGGAAAAAAAAAAAAGGAAAAAAAAAAAACACACCCGACAACGTTAAAAAAGGGAGGGGAAAGAAAAAAAAAATCTGAGTTATAATCGTTGTTGAAAAGCACTGGGTTTCAAATTTATAAGCCAGTAAAACATTGTATATAGTCTTCGCCCCTTTCTTCTTAATGCTCGCTTTACTCTGAGCTTCAATTAGAATCCAGCTCGAGCCTTAGCTTCGCTCACCAATTCCGAGTCCAAATCTAGCCTTCGGTTCAAGAGAGTTGGCATGTAAACCTCAGTGCCTAGCGAACCAGGCTCGCTTAGTTCGCTTAAGGAATAGTAGTCTTCAGAATACACCCTAGCATAATTTTTTTTCATGTCATAATCAATAGAGATCCACAATATTTTAATTTCATTGTATTCAGTTGCACATTTCGAATATTTCTCAGTAGATTTTTTCTTCTTTTCCTACACGTGGGCTTGACAGAAAGAACAAACTTCCTGCTTAGAATCTGTATCGTGTTTTTAAACAAAGACACTCCTAAATACAAGTTGGGCCGCTTCTACGATACTTTTCAAACTTTCGTCCACGCTCTCATTTACACGTTGAACACTCTGCCTTCCATACATATTTTTCAATGCTGCTGCATCACAATAAATGTTTATTTTGATTCAACCGTTCAGCAACATTTGATTCCGATCGGTAAACAAGCGACCGCTGTTGCCAATCCGTATATACAAATACGGCCTTTTTGGGCACGCATAAGAGAATTAAATAAGTGATGCCTTCCTACACTAAGTGACATACTAAGGCATTGATAAATGCATAGTTATTAAGTGGCCAGTAACTTGCGAATTGTGATGAATACATTTGAATATTGAATGGCTTTTGAAGTATTCATAAGTTATCAAGAGCCAATGACGAATGCAATCCTCAATGACATTCCTATTATTATGTTGAAACAAAAAGTTCTTCTATAGAAAAAAAAAAAAATTTAATGTTATGATGGATGGGAAATCACTTTACTGGTGAAAAAAAGAGCAATCTTTTTCCTGGAAATTTTGACAATTGCAGTGTCACGAGGGGAATAAGGCATGTCACGCGATCTAGTTCAAATGGCTGATCAGTAAAAAATATAAAAATAATCTCCATCCAATTGAGGCAAACAATTTGCTTTGTTCTTTTCCAGTGTTCTCTAATAAAATAAACTTAATTTTTTTAAAAAATTTTTAAACATGAAATGTCTTTAAAATGAGAGTTGACGTAAGGGAAAGATCCATACTTCTGTTTTATTTATTTAAAATTAGAATAGTATTTGAAAGTGTGGCCTATAGCATTTCCTGAATAAAAAGAAATAAACTTAATGAAAATAGAAAAAGAAGAAGAAAAAAAAAAGTATTGCTTTATTTCTTTAAAATATTTTTCTAACTTCAGTTTATATTGGATCAGAACATATGAAAACTTTTCCTGTTCCAAATTCTAGATTTAAATCTAATAGATTGCAGCTTTGAATTACTGTTACTAATAATTCTAAATTTTCCTCTTTATTATTGTAGTTCAAAATCTTCATAAATTAAATAATGATGTTGGATTTGCATCGTTATTATTACAGATTTAAATTATATCTTGGATTGCTATAGTTATTATTAGTTTTTTATTGTCATAATTAAAAAAATAATTCTGGAATAACGTCATTATTAGTGACAATTAAATCGCAATAACTAAAAAATTATCTTGGATTTACATTGTTATTGTTTTAAATCACCATAACTTTATTAATAGTTCAGAATTTAAATAATTATTATTGTAGTTTTAAATCATTATTACTTGGATAATAATATATTTGTCCAATAAGTAAAAGTAAAATTGGTCTTTGAAGGAAGTAGGCACTAAATAGGTTCTGTCTGTATCTTGATACACAAGTAACCGAAGGTGTCATCAAACAATGATGGCATATTGGAAACAAAATATAGAGAAATAAAATACTGCAGAATTAACAGATAAATAACAAATGAAAGAATTTTGACACAGATTTGGTATAAAATAGTACAATATTTCACCTGTCGTTCAACACACATAAATGCAAGAAAATAGTAAATGTTTTAATTAAATACTGTTATTCATGGGACCTTTCCAAATTGTTTTGAACAATTATATGTCGGTGAACCTAATTAAAATAAATCGCTACTTAACAAAAACGTTATTTTTACACAGAATTAAACATTATTACAAATAAAAAAAAAAAAAAAAAAAAACTTGTTTCCCAAAACTTTTTCCATGCTATTCTTTGATCTACGGTTTGCCTCTTAACACATTACAAAAATATATGCCCCCATAACAAAAAACCTTTATCGAAAAGTTTCTTCTAACAAGTCTTATCACAATGTTTTCAATAATTAATCCTTTGTTGATTTAGCATCTTTTCTTTCATCCACTGTGATTAAGCATCCTTCCGTCAACTGTCACACGTCAATTAAAAAAAACCATCCCGAATTTGTTCTTGCATTTTAAAAAGAAAACACAAAGTATTATTGCATGTTTAATAATAGATCTCCATAAGTCTTTTTTTATTACTACTCCAGTCTATTGTTTCTCTCTTAGCACTTTTTCAAAAAAATATAATAAAACAAAGGCAGAATGGAACTAGAATGGTAAGAGAAAAAAAATGTAAAATAATGAACTTAATAAACAAAAAAGTTGTAGGGGTCTGTTCTTCTAGGGATGGGAAATAAAAGAACAGTCTGCTATTTTGAGCCTGTTCCTTAAAAAGAGCAAGAACATCCTGTTCTTTGATCTCACCAAAACCCTGTTCCTTAACATTCTTCGATGATATCCTTCCAGCTCCGATCCTATGCGTCACACCTCTGACGTCGCACTTGAGGAAGAAGGTTTCGTTTCCCCCTCTCCCTCCACACACACATTCCTCATCCGTGATCTATCTCCTAACAGCAGGGCTGCGTTGCGCAGGCGCAGAGTAGATGAACAACATCGGTATGGAGTACTATCGATGAGCAGGTTTGTTTCAAAGAGCCAGTTCTTTTCACTAGCGTCTCTTTCCCGCACTGACATCCTATGGGAAGACGATTTTGGTTGAGTACAATTTTTCTTGCGGGGGGTGAGGAAGAATGTTGATAGTCCATACGTCACGATCACGTGACGTAACTGATTCGGGGGAATGACGGATGATCATGAGGAAGAATGAGATTTGTGTTTGTGCTGGTATTTTTTAAAAAAGTTATAAAAAAAGCCCGGAAAAGTTATCCAACAATCAAGGAGTTTGTTGTAAGGTTTCTTATTCACTCGGACAGCAGAATTCCACTTTACCCATCAATAAGAAGCTGCTACAAACCAGCTCTAACCTGTATGCTACACATAACTCCAATAAGCGTGTTAAACAGATGTAAACAAACAATTTGATGTAGGCCATTCTGAAAATTTTGCTGCCATTGATTAATCAATTCCAATACATGGTGCTGACTTTCTGTGGTATTTAATCTATTAAAATACCTGAAGACGTATTTACTTTTAAACCTGATTGCATACTTCCAGATCAATGTGTTTCTCATCTCTACCTTCTACAATTACAATATATGCCCTTTCCGACTATCACAAAATCCCAAGAATTTCAGAAAGATAAATAATTCAAGACATCATATATAGAATCGTGGCCTTCCAAACACAGCAAAGCCAAGATTTCTTCTCTCCAAATGACATGATGCTGTTAAAGTGGTGGATTTTGAATTCTTGCTCAAGCATCATTAGACCATGTAAAACCCATGGAGTTCACCATTAATTGTTGCTGAAGAAGTATTTAGCTTTTTTACGAAAATTTAGTATTTTGAATTGCTACATTAGCTTGCTGAAAAGGCAGCTTTTGTTTGCCTTTGAACTCGAGAACTATATTGTGAGCCTTTTACAAAATTTAGGGAATGCTGGCTTCGAAAAACAAAAGCGTTTATTATTTTCTGGGAATATATATTTCTTTGACTTTTGCTTTCACTTATCAATACAGGTGACTGCAAATTTCAAGTTTTGTTGCGTTTTTGTCAAGTTTTTAAAGTTCTATTTTCTAAAATTTATTTGCCAGTAATAGGCTAGAAAAGAAAAAGTTGGTGACACGCAAGTTAATCAAGAAATTTGTTAATTACTCTTTGTGTTCTGATTCGGGGAAATTTGCCAGCGAGTATTTAAATATTGGCAGGATGGAATGAGTTAATTAGATATTAAGCATTGTTTTGGAAGGAGCTCAGCACTTATTTACTTTTGCTTGGCCTGAAATAATGTGCAATGATGGTATTATTATGGCATGATGGCCGTGTGGTTAGTGCTCTGGCTTCACATACCAAAGGTGCCAGGTTCGAATCCTGGATTAGGCATCGATATTCGTTGTGGTTCGGAATCCACGTTGAGCTGTAGGTCCCGGACTGATTAGCCGATATTGTGCATAAGTATAGGTCGTTGAACACACAAACCATCCAACTTGATAGCAAATTTACTGTTGTTTAAAGACGTTTTGTGACTGTTTAAATGAAGAGTAAATTATAGCTTTTATTTTGTAAAAGCTGTGTTGTGGTTTCCTCTGAGAAAATTTTTAACAATATACTTTTAAATTTACATCCATATTTTCTTTTTAAATTAATAACTTATCTATATTTACATGGCATTTTAGTTCTTCTCCTACGAGTTTTACTGCTTCTAACCACTTTTTCACTAATCTTTATCAAACCATATTTGAACACGAGATGTATCATAAATTTACTATAAATTGAAGTATGAATGTGACTAATGTACCCAATGTATAAAATTAAGAGGTACACATCAATACTTTAATTTTGATATCAGAATTAAAAACAAATCTTAAAGCCTACTATATTGTATATGATTTTATTGATGCAAAATAAAGTGACATTTTAATTTATAGAAGGTATTCATAAGAATACAATTAGTTGCACTTACCTGAACAAGGGCTATACTGCACTAAAATGTAATTGTGCCAACTTGCAGAAGCTCTTTTAATCGAAATATCTGCTTTTGCATCTCAAATGGGGGAAATAAATAGAAACGGATATTATAAATGCAAATGAAATGTGATATAACTCTTTGTATTTAAATACCTACACAGTTGGTAGTATTTACTTCTAAACATTTGAAACTATGTTTATTGCACTTAAATAAAAGTGGATATTTATCTGTTTTAAGGATTGAAGGTTGGCGACTGCTTTTCCAAGTTGTTGTCAATACAAGCTTTGTTGATAATATCAAGAAGCAACTTTACTGAACAAAAAATATTGTGTTGCATTGAAATTTGTGGCGACAAAAACTCGGCTGTTGTCGTTACAATCTCACTACATTTATAAAATTTTCAGCAACTATTCCCATATCCTGTACCACCCATATGCAATACCAGCAATTAGTGCAAGATAGAATTTGACCTTGTCTCTGTGTTTATGTTTGGCTTTATGATTCCTATAACCGATAAATACTAAAAAGTATACGATACTACATTGTAATGGAAGAGTATTTATTCTATTAATGGAAGAATATTATAATATACAAGTTTAAAAAGTTCTGGAATTAAATTAAATAGCTGGCAAGAATGCATTTGAAACAGAAAATTTGTATTCACTTCTGTTTCAAGCAAACATTGCAACAGACCATGTAACAGGACAAAATAGAACTCGTTTTCCAGAAACATTGATGCATCATTTTAACAATCGCCTCAAAAGCATGATGCTAGTTGCATTACTACCTTTTAAATAATCATCAGAAGATGCAAACTCATTATAAAACGATTAAGCTAACTTACCTGTGACAAAAAAGCATTTTGGGTAAACAATCCTTACAAGACAGACTCTCTACTCTCAAAAAAATATTTTATTATCCAAGAACTACTCTTGTATATTACTTCTATAATAGTATGAGGTGGATCCTTAAGTCCATAAGCTGTAAGAATTGTTTCTTACGATTGCTGGTATTAGAACTCCTCACGAAATTTCTAAATGTTCTTCATACAAAATGATTTTTATCACATGCAAAGTAAATTGTAAATAAAATAAGGGGAGAAGCCTATCTGTCATTGCAAACTAAAACCACTACATTTTCATGGAATTTGTTTCAAGAAAATTTTTAAAGCTGTAAAAAAAGGTCAAAATTGGAAAAAAACTTAAATAATGGATAAAAAAGAAATTCATAAAATTAATCATTATTTTATTAAAATGTATTACTATATATATATATTGTTGCACAAATTGTCTGTATATATTGTAAATACTGACGTATTATTTCAAAATTCTATTGTAATTTATTTTTATCTTATTTTATTTATTAATTAATAGCGATTATACAAGTTAGAAAAAGGTGGCAACACCTAAAGCAATCGAGAAGTTTCGAGATATTTCTTTTCCGATGAATTGGCTGGAAATTTCGAGAATGTCTCACGCGCTTGTATATAAAAGACTGGAGAACGGGAAAGTTTTCAGATTGACTTTGAACTTCGATGAAAGCTTATCGCTTTGTTTACCTATTGGAGTGAGCTTGTATAATCGCTGTATTCGAAGTTTTTTTTTTTTTGCTGAAGCTTGTGAGCGATTACATTGTTGCCTGTGGATAAATTTTTTGAGTTTTCTGAAGAGAGAATAAATATACTGTAAATTATACTGTAAAAACTGTGCCATCATTGCCTCAGTGGAAAAATTCATAACAATATATATATATTATCAATTAATTTTTAATTGTTGGTATTTGTATTCTTCGAATGGCAAAACTCTTGTTTGTTTACACTTAAAAAAAACATTCCATGCCAAACAAACTATGCTTTTCATCTTATTCAAGTAATTTTGCTTCCAAATGCCACCAGGTATATTTTTCTTAACCAATACTTAGGAAAGATTCTTTGTATAGAATTTGTTAATCTGTTTATGTTGTGCAATCTGTCTTTATATTGGGATATGTATTGACAATGGAAGTTTGCAATGAAACTGTTGTCATATTAAAGGTTACTCTTTGCAAAAATTTCCTACAACAAGGCCAAATGGTTTAAGTTTGTATTTTAAAATCTGATGATTATTGTACTCGTGCATCTAGAAAAAATTTCTATCTTTAGAGCTACAGACAATAAAGCCAAACATTGTTAATAGTTATAAATTTTTAGTGGGAGGATTACAGGTGAAATGGTACATATTATTGCATCAACCAATTTTGACGTAATCAAAACTGTCATCAAAAGGCAACTTTAACACTAAGTTATACAATCAGAAACTGCACACCTTAATAACTGCAGTCTCTTCATTTACTTTAGTAAACTCCCTTTTAAGCTGAATTTTGGCAACAGTTTTGTATTGCTGAAAATGGTCGATGGGGTAATATGTACCTGTTTAAAAATACTAAATTAGTCTTGTATGAGCCAAATACAAAAACACCAATCGACGTTTGGTTGTGTTTCCTTATTTTTGTATTTCTTTTTTAGAAATAAATCTTTTAAAATGTACATTGATGTTAATTGATAAGACACTATTTGGTTTATTGAATTTTTTTTTAATGATACCTAAAATTTTAATATGTTTGTGGTTAGCATTACATTTACTTAATACAATAATACTTACAAGTATCCAGGGGTTTTTTTTATACTGCCCAGGTAACGATACAAGACATTTTTCTTCTTACAATGTCTCAATTTAGAATTCAGATGAAAATTAATTGAACGTCACATGAGGGTTAACATATTTTTTAATTGATTCATTAAATCTACCTAACTAGAAATTTTACAGTAAGTTAGTAAAAATATATAGCGTAATTGAATTTGCATACTTTTCTATTGATTACTATTTACAGTTGCTATAAGGATATCTGACTGAATCAATGTAGGTTGGAAGTAATCAAACAATGAATTATTTTGGTCCTATATCAATTTAGTTTCTTAATGAAATCATTTGGGGAAAAAAGTCTAGGATGAAAATCAGTTTAAGTAAAAGGCACTCTGCCACCTTTCTCTAAATTGCCGATAATAAAATTAGCACATGCTAATAAATGTTTGGCTAACGTTCTTGCTTTTTCTGAAAACTAAATATTTACAATTTGATAATTAGCTGCCTAATGGATGAGAAATGTATCAATAAAGGCAATTTTTAGATGATTTTTCAAATGTTATAAAAAATATAGAATGTCGATAAAAGACTTTAATACATAATACTTAACTCCAACATTTATACATTCTTTTAATAAAGAAGTAATTTGTAAATAACTTGAAAACCATTGCCTTTCGCAACAAAACATTTTTAGTTTTTTTTGGTAGTCGTAAAGGATATTTTAGACATGTTATAGTTCCCTAGCAAAAACAGCTGAACTTAGCTTAATGAGAATTCTAAATTTTTTTTTTTAGTAATGAATGAAATTTGCATTTCTGCTGAATCACAGCATTTTGACTTTCAGATCAAGCAAGTTTTCAAAGGCACAAATTTAAAAAAACTCCATTAAATTTATTTCAATTCCTAACAGATCTCTACATATTACATTTCACAATAATAGGTAAATACAAGCATGCAACTGTTTAGACTTTTTCCTGCTTGATGCCAATACAGTCTACAAACACTGCAAAAAAGTCGCCTCTTCAAATGCCATCTGGAAAACAATATATCCAACTCTCTATTCCTGATGAACAATGAAATATTAATTCAAAGACTATTTTAATGCATTTCTTGTAAGAATTTTTTGTAAACTGGTGTTTATGGATTAATTGCTCAAACAATTTTCAAAATTCTAACCTCAAATGTGTACTAAAAATATAGATTTTGAAAGTTATTCAAATTTAATATAAGGCATTTAATTTATTAAATTATTTAAATTTAGTAGGAAAAAAAATCATGGAAACCTTCGGACAAAATTTTATGAACCTTCTCACTTCATAGTTTAATAGTTGCATTCAAAATTCTTGCAGAACATTTAGATATTAACCCTTTAACTACGGTTGGCAAGAAATCTTGCCAATCAACATTTTAATTTTTTTTTTTTTGCTAATAAATTGCGATTGTAGCTCCACTTACTGTTTTTTAAAAAGCAGGAAAATAATTTTTAAAAAAATCTGAAAAATTCAAAATATACCTTAAATGATCTAAATAAACAAGGTCAAAGTTAAAAACAATGACTTTATCCATTTCAAAGTCGTCATTAATAGGTTAATGGAAACATGGCATAATACTATCTTTAATATATAACAAATTATAAATCCCCCCCCCCTACAAAGTATTTATTATATATCTACAAAGTTGTGAATGGTAATTACATATATGGAGTAAACATAAGGTAACAAATTTTTAAATAGGGAATATATGTTGTGCATTTATTTATACAAACACATTTCTTACAACCATGCTTTATTATTTACTTTAAGTATACAGGTTGGTTGGTTGTTTTCAGATTATCTGGCGCCGTCAGCAACACAAGGGCTATAATGCGCTGAAACATTTGTCATTTGACAAGCCAACGTACATTTACAAACACCCATGCCTGATACGAGACTCGAACCCGCAACCTCGCTGTATAAAAGCTAGCTCGCTAACCACTATACCGTTCGGCCGGCTTTAAGTATACAGGCAAACCATTATTAAACATCTAAGTTTTTAAGATTTATATAAGATTCCAAGGATCACTTCTTCCAAATGATATTAAATATATATATATATAGGGAAAGAAATCGGAACAGTCTCGGGCAAATAAATTTTGTTTTCAGTCAATTACCACTTACGTTAGAGTATATCATCACTTTCAAGTTTCACTTAATATAGAAAACTAGGACAAATGGTGCAGGGATATGTTTTTAGAAGACCCCCTCCCCCAATTTTTACAACTAACAAACGTTTCAGTACAATTAAGTGCATACTTTGGGATTTTGGTTTAATAATAAAATTAAGAAAACCTTATCAAGGTCACTTGTAACTCTCAAGATAAGTATACACATTCAGAGTGAAACTCTTGTTAAAACAAGTAATGTCCAGTCTTTATATCAAGATTTGTGAATATCCATCCAGAGAACTTAGATGGTCACAAATATTACTGGCAGCAGAAGTATGGCAAAAGGCAGAGGTTCAAACTTTCATACAGACACCTTCTAGAATTTCCTAGCTTTTGTATTTTTACAAATGGCAATTTGAGGAATAACATAAATTTGATGAAAAGTATTAAGAGAAAGGGTGGAACACTATCAACATATGGCATGCTTTGTGCTGGTCTGACTATTCTAAATGTTATAATCGGAATTCCTAATCTTATTTCGGTACAGCTGCAAAATTGGGAACTAGCAAGTTTTGGTAACTTTCTTTGGCACTTTTAATTTAAAAACCCTCAACTGCCAATGCGGAAAATACTATGGTGATGAAATATTTAAAAACACAAGAACAAACAAATTTATTTAGTATAAGTTTATATGAAATATATAATAAATCAAAAACATTTGGCAATAATGTATATTCCTAGGAATTTACCATTAATATTATGTAGTAAAACTTTTCTAAAACAGAATATCAATACTAGTACAAACTGTATCCTATTGTTTATTTCCATTGCGTTCAGTTTTGTTTACGGTAGGATTAGGAACTAGGAGGCGCGCATTTTAACTTTGTATTTACCTGTAAGGGAGAAATGGACTGATCCAAAATCCACTTCTCATAGGATGTCAGTGCGGGAAAGAGCCGCTAGTGTTCTTTTCAACCAGCTCTGTTCAGAACAGTTGAGCTGAGTTGCTCTTTCCGAACGGCTCAGTTTGAACTGCTCCGTAAAGAGCTAGTTCATTTGAACTATTCCCGTTCACTTGTTCTCTGCTCATTCCCGCTCTGTGTCGGAACGGGAGCTTCTACAGAACTGGTTCCGTGTTTCTCGGATATGCTGTTGATTTCATTATTAGGACTGTGTTGAAATGCTCGCGGGGAGAAGGGGGGGGGGGGAGATCTTTTCAATTAATTTCAGCAGGTATAATGCTTATATGTTGTTGTTTTTTATTGTTTTAATAATAATAAGGTAATTATTTCATTTCTCGTTTATATTCAAACTATCAATGCATTGAATGAAACTGCGTTTTTCTTATATTGTAATGTGTTACAAGTGTGTTTTTAAATTAAGTAAACTTAATTTTTGGTAAATTTGGAAAAAGGAAACATAATTTATGATAACAAAATGTTGTGGAATATTTAACTTTGGAATTTTTAATTTTTTTTTTTTAATTTTTAATGTATTAGGTCTATGTTACATTGGTCCGGTAAATCCCATCCGGCAAAAAAACAAAATATTTTTTTTTTACTCTGGTTTTAAATTGAAATTATTATAATTTTTTTTCACTAGATTTGTATGTAACAAATAAAAGCTAGTTTTGAAAGAATTAAAAAAATAAATTTGCGGAGTTTATAATAAATTTGTCAAGAACATGTTCTTTCACAGAATTCTCGGCATGTGAGGACTTGCAAACAGTTTGACTTTCTTTACTTACGAAATATATACACAATGCATAATAGGAATACATAATTGAAAATGTTGAATTCTGCAATTTCGGTATTTTCTATTATGCATTCTGCATATTCGGTTTTTTATAATGTGTATTTTATAAATTCAGTATTTTATTTTGTCTAGACCAACCCTCCTGGATCATAAGCCTCTTCTTGGTCTTCTAATTTGTATTAATTAAGAAAGAAACGAAATGTCGTATTTTGTTTAACGCAATTCCAAAGGTTGCTTGTCATACTCTTAAGGTGCTAGGTTCGAATCCTTATAGCAGGCTGAGTTGTTCGTTGTGTTTCGAAATCCACTGTAATGAAGGTTGTATTTTTTATATAATGTGTAATAAAACTAGTGTGTCCCATTATATTGTAAATCTATTGTGAAATATTATTTTGGTAAAAGGACCTGGGCTATCTCTAACATTTTTGTTTCAAGTTAATTTTTTCTACACTACATTATCACTGTGGGCAGGGCCTGATCATCGCCTAGGCCCACAAGGCCCGGGCCTTGGGCCCATAATTTTAGGGGGCCCCGAAATTGGCTGTAAACCATTTTTGTTTCACAAAAGCTATGTGAATATTTTTTATAACCTGTATAAAATAATTTTTACAGAAAAATCATTTCGTATTGATCTTGAACAGTCTTTAGTTTCCCAGAGTGTATTTATTTAAATAAACCGTTTAAAAGCGTGAAACACAAGCTTTTTTGAAAGATAGAGGGGGGGAGGGGAATTGAAAGGAAGTCTAGACGAATTTATAGTGAGATCAGCAAATGTCGACTCTGAAGTTGTGAATATTGTCGTCACGGATATATATACATTGTTATAGTGAAATGCAATAACAAAGTTTTTCCTTTTTTGATTTATAAGTTTGATTGTTTGAAATTTGTTTCTTTATTTGGGATAAAAAAAATAACTTTAAGAAAATAATATTAACATTAATTCATAAACTTTTTCTATATTTCATATTAATTCATTTGACTTTGCGTCGAGTCCATTTCCAATAAATCACCCGTTTGAAAAAAGGGCCCCGAATGTGTCCGGGCCTTGGGCCCCAACTTGTCATGATCAGGCCCTGACTGTGGGAATCTTTCACAAATTACTCATACTCTATCGCCCCATCGGGCCAATGCAATTTCTACTATCCAGAAACGAGTAGGCACGACAGTGATTGTAACAAATTATCTCTCACTAGTTGTGAAGGTGTTAAATTTGTTTTTTTTAATTTTCTCCAGTATAATAAGTGTTATATAGCAAGATAGTTATAATATTATAAGAATTTTGTTTTCAGAAACGAGTATGTTCAAAAATAATTTAAATTTTTGAGTTACTTATATAAAATTATAACTTTCTAGAAATTAAAAAAAAAAAAAAAACTAAAACGTTGTTCAGATGGCGCCGATTAAATGCGTGTTTTTCTTAGCATAGTTTACCATTGAAATGAAAACTAGGGGTGTGGAACATCGCACAACTTTCAATTACATACTGACGTGAACTTGTGTCATTTACCGTTTTTATATATTATCCTTTATTATAAGTGAATCTGAGGGGAGAAGAAAAAAACAATCGTTGATGAGGTATGCTCAAGGAAAGAGAACTTTTGTAGAAGGCATTCATTTTTCAACTTTTTACGCCATTAAAGCATTTTTATAAGAATTTCGAAGGTGGGTATATCTAGAACACCTTAAGAAGCATTTCCACAGTGATTTTGATGAAAATCGTTGGAGCCGTTTTTTAGCAATAATTGAAAAACATGATTTTTTTCAATGGCAGTTACCTTGTGCGCATGCGCAATTTTGACGAAAACCTAAATGGTATCCATGGCCACCACATACCCGCATACTAAATTTGAACATCGTAGGTCAACTTTTTCGGGAGTTATGCTGACCACAGACGTATATTTTTTCTAGATCACTTTTTTGAAAGCCGAATGTTTCAAAACGTGGTGAAATGCAAATACAAAATCGATTTTTTTTTTTGACCGAATGCTATACTTTCATTACCCTATGTATACATATGGGTAATTCAAGCGTTTTTTTAGTCCCAAAATTTTTAGGTTTGCCATTAAAACACAAAAATCAATTTATATTTTGTTTAAAATATTAAATTTATTTAAAACTAGCTGAATACCCGTGCTTCACTACGAAATTTTATCATGTGCAATATTTCAGCTGCCTGTGAGGCCTCGCGTTGCGGAAAACTGTCATTCGTGTATAGGAACCAGTTTTTGGCGCTTCACTAGTAGGAAGGTTCATCACTACGCAAAATCGAGCTCGCTTCGTTTGCTGAAAAGTTCATTGACACATAAACACAGGCTTACTTTACTCGTTGAAAGGTTCATTGCTATGCAAGCATATGTTCGCTTCGCTGGCTGAAAGTTTCATTGCTGCGTAAGCATAAGCTCACTTCACTCACTAAAATCTAATTGCTACGTAAAGCCTTAATATTGGAAGCCTCTCCCTTGTCGAGAAAAAAAATTTCCCCTTTAGTACAATAATACAACACCCCTTTAAGATTATTTTAACATGAGTTTGTGGAAAGCAAAATTAGAGACCAAAACTACTTATGTTGAAACTTTCAGAACTCTAGGCCTATTCGAAGTCGCTCTTTAGGAAAAAATTAATTAAAAAACAAATTAAAATTTTAACCTTCCTTTTGTCAGTCCAATTAGAAAGCCGTTGTGGCTTTCTAATTGGACTGACAAAAGGACTTTGCTACTTGTGTTGAAAATTTCAGAAATGTAGCCCTATTTGAAAGCGTTTTGTAAAATATATATTAATTAATTAATGAATTAAAAAGAAACTGAATAAAAATTTAAAATTCTGTTTTTCTAAAGTCCAATTGGAAGGTCAAAACTACTTATGTTGAAAAATTTAGAGCTGTAGTCCTATTAGAAATCGTTTTGTAAAATATTAATTAATTAATTAAAAAGAAACTAAATAAAAATTTAAAATTCTGTTTTTCAAAAGTTCAATAGAAAGCCAAAACTAATTATGTTGAAAATTTCAGAGCTGTAGCCCCATTAGTAATCGTTTTGTAAAATGTTTATTTATTAACTAAAAAGAATTAATCAAAAAAGAACAAAATAAAAATTTAAAATTCTGTTTTTTAGAAATCCAATTAAAACGCCAAAGCTACTTATGTTGAAAATTTCAGAGCTGTAGCCCTATTAGATATCGTTTTGTAACATATATATTAATTAAAACAATTAATTAAAAAATAACTAATTAAAATTTTAACTTTCTGTTCTGAAGGAAAAAACTACTTATGCTGAAAATTTCAGAGCTCTACTCCAATTTTAAGTAGGTTTCTATTATAGATCCACAGACAAATAGACAGACAGACACACAGCTTATTTTACTATTATAGATGTTTTTGAATGTCTAAGGATACAGACAAAATAGCTATTATCTTGATTACTAAATACATGCGGCATTGATAAAGAGGATTGTATGATTTATTGATATGATTTCATATCCCCTCCCGAAATTTTTTTCTTCTGGCTACGCCCTTGGGGTAAATGAAAGTAAAAAAAAATCATTTCTAGGGTGTCGGGAAAAAAATTATACAATATTCACCATCGTTTGTGATTTTGTATACCTCCATTAATTTCTAATTTAAAGTTTTAATTTATTTATTTATCCCTTTTAATAAATTATAGACTAAATAAAATGCAATAATATTTGTTTTTGTCCATTGAGGTTTTGAACATTCTTTGAGTCCCAGTGTTTTGGAAACTTTATATATTAAAAACTCCATTCACTTAAAATTACTACATTATAAATGCAAATATTCAGCCTAAAATTATATGTAGAGCTTATAATTTAAGGAGTGTGACTGTCACAATCATATTTTCGAAAATATCAAAAAGTCTTCTAATTTGTATATATTATTCTGACGCAGTCATAGGAAAATCAAACAAAAACTTAGTAACTTTCCCTCTCATTCTTTAAAACGCAACGTCATCAGAGCAGCGGAGTGCGGGAAGATTCGTCCTTGACCCTTGTGATCTACCCCAAAGACCGACCGGCACTTCTTCGCAATTATTTCGGTAAATGGAAAAAAAGAACTGGTTCTTCAAAAGAACGGGTTAATGAGTAGTTCATTTTAAAAGAACAGGAGCAGAGAACACCTGTTCAGCAAAAAGAACGTAAATATCACATCTCTATGTTCTTCGTCTGTTGCCAGGCTACGAGACCGGTCCTTTCTGGTAGGGTTACTGGTAATTTTGCCTATTTGGCAGAGGATTATCTACGCCAAAGGGTCGCCGTGCAAGCGAAACCTAGCTTGCGCGTTAAGACATGCGCTTTCATGATAGTTAGGTTTTCGATTTTGACGATTAAATTTTCGTTTTATATTTTATTTACAAATTTTATTTTATTGTTATATTTAGAATTTGTTTTTGGGTTTTTAGTGATCAATTTGTTTAAAAAAATAAATATCTTAGAAAATTTAAAATTTTATAAGAATTATTACAACTGATTTTCGAAGAAAAAGATTTGTAGCCCCTTTTTTTTCCCAAGCTTTATTTTGGTTACTGTTAAATATCCAGAAAGTCGGGGAAAAATGTTAATGACATTTTGTTCTACAACAAACTTATTTACTTAAATTAGTAATTTACTTAAAAATGTTGCACAATGAATGTTCTGTTAAACTTTATTGCACAGAAAATAAAACTGCCCATTCAAAAAATTCCCATACAAAGTTGTAATTTGCGCTATTGCGTCGGAGCAAAAATATTGTTAAAAAAATGTTGAACAAATGCTTTTGATCTTATACCGATGCTGTCTTGGAAATGTTGTGGAACGCAAAATTCGTTCATTGCAAATACTTGTTGGTGGCATTCAGTTTTTCTACAACTTTTGATGAAGAGTTGATGTACAATGTGGAGATGCGGTAGGTAGGTTAACAGGGTGGAATGGTAAAACAACGGTGACAGATAATCTTCCAATTTGTTAGTCAGATGTTTCTTTGCTCATTTTTACATATTTAGTCACAAAGTCACAAGGTTCAAAAGCGGCATGCAATATCTCTAACTTTGCTTTGCCTATTTTTAAATTTGCTTGAATTGTTCAGAATTAAGCTTAGAGTATTATATTACAGATATGTAATAAAGTATTGTAAAATACGAAAAAACATTACGAATTATAAAGTTAAAAATTGGTGAGACTGAACTTCATCATCGTTTGATAATTATATTGATAGGATTTAAAAAAAAAATGGTAATTTCGCACTTTTGGTGGTATTTTTACATAATTTTTTTTCCGCAAACTGTAGGTGAACTTGGCGAAAAAAAAAAAAAAAAAAATAGTTGTCACTTTTTAGTTTTAGCTTTGGAAGTTGACCTAGGGCACGTAAGATTAGTCTTTGTATCACGACCTTATAGTAGAATATGAAACGAATTGTTTTAATTAATTAAATAAGTTAAAAGGGAAATAAAAATTGTTTTTGTTGTGTATTAAAAAAAAAAAAAAAAAAAAAAAAAAAAAAAAAAAAAAAAACGAAAATTCAAGATTTTTTTATGTATTACAGAAAATTATTTTTTTATTAACCATTGTCATAAATCACAGAAACCATTATTTATTGCCACAATGTTAAAAATAAATAAAATCTCTTATCTTTAGCTACCAGTTCTTGCACAAAGCTCATTTTTGGTAGGACCCAATTGTCCCCTAATCGCATATACATTTCCAGCATCATGAAAATTGATTAGGAGGTTTCAGTATGTTAGGAAGTATAATTTTTAGTATGAAGGACAAACGGATAGACACCATCGAAAATTTTAAACTTTTGTAACCGTTTTAAAATAATTTTCGTGTGATTATATGTTAAGATGTCTGCGTTAACGTGGTTTACCGTAAGCGGATGTTTGAAATTGTGGCTTGAGTTTCTAAGGTAAAATGCAAAATCTCAGCAACCCCACAAAATGCAACCGCAAAAAAGGATGACGCAAAATTGCGCAATTATTACTTAGCTGTTCAGCATTTAATACTTTTTGAGACCTAATGCACGAAAAATCCGCAATCAGAGCTCCGCATTTTGGGGTAGCGTTTTTTATTAGTGTTGTAGAAACAGGTTATAAAATATAATATAAATTTTCAGTGGAATAATATTTTGAAATATATATAACATCCTTACATAAAAAAATCGTAATAATCGTCACATCTATGATAAAACATAAAAATAAGTAAATATTTATCAAAGAAAATGGTTTTTGTCTCAAACTGGGAAAGGAGATATTAAATCTACAATATTTTACGTATTATCTCAATGAAAACTTTTGAACATAACATGAAAAAAATGTACTTATAACCTTTCAAAAACAACCGGTATTAAAAAAAATAACGAACACTACAAAATAGGAAAAAATAACGTAAAATGAATCCCAAATATTGTAGCGTGTAATAAAAACCTACGCTTCTATGCTGTACAGAAGATGACGAAATGATTCCATGATTTTAGATAAGAATTAGAAACGGAAAAGGATGATGTAATTGACCAAGGATATTTCTATGGCGAATACTTTCAGTTCAAATGGCGAGCAATCGCCAAATGTGACACGGATTGAGAAGCGCTTCGATCACTTCACTCGCCGAGGGAGAGCGAACACGTGTGACCTTCAGTGCACCCTTCAAGCTAAGCGTTCTCTGTTGCTATGGCGAAACTGGAACTTCCATTGGCTGCAAGCAGCCACCACCCGCTCATTGGAAGACTTAGCATCCAATCTCGATTCCTGTTCCTCGATCATCTGTTTCTACCGTGAAAGGGTTTCTATATTTGGCGCTTTAGCGCTAGATAAAATATTGTTGGACAAAGGGCTTTTCCGGGGAAAGAAGAAGGTTGAATACCGGCATAGATGCATTTGTAATATTGGTCCTTGTTTAAAAATATTTTTTTTAAAAGGATTTTGAGTTTAATTTTAAAAGTTATGAGTTAATTTTATCCGTATCGATTCTTAAACATTTTGGAAAATTCTTCGAACTTTCAATTTTATCTTCTTTGTCAATCTTTAAAAAAAACCTTTTAAATTAACAAAACCTTAAAGAAATAACGAAAAAATATTCATAATTAAAAAAAATATCTATGGAAAAAATCTTGTAATTTTTACTTTTAAAAACGTTTTTTACAATGCTAATATCATTTGTTAAAATGAAATTTTAAGTCAGTACAATCAAATATTTTTGAAAATAGCCTATCTTTTTTTTTAACGTTGAAAATATGCGCACAAATCGTGTGTTATAATAAATAATGTGTAAATAAGAAGAATGCAAAATACTACTCATAAATGAATGTGTGCTGAGAAATCCCTAATTCAGTTCCGATATTTCATCCTAACGCACAATCAAATTTGACGCTCAGAAACGCAAAAGCTACCCGAAATTGACGTAACCCTTGCCAAAGTCGCCAACGTTGGCTGCCAACCGGCACGAGTCACCTCTTCCTCAGCCGAAACGAAACCTTTTAATTCGGCAACCCCATTTTCTCAGCTGTCATTCGGATCCTACACTTCAAGGCAGCAGCATCGTGAAACGGGGAGCTCAATCATCGGAGTACTTTTAATTTTATTTCTGTACTTGCCGGTTTTGAGTAGTTTTCTACATCCATCCAGAAAACGGCGATGTTTTGTTAAAAGCTTTCCTCAGATTGTGCCGAATGCATAAGTCCCAATGAGTTGGAATAACAAAAGTTGTACTAAGTCAGCTAGCCTACCTCTTAATCGCGTTTTTGACAAATTTGCTGATATTATTTGTCAAGACTGGAACGACAACATGAAAGTTCACGCTAACCCACCGGTAGTCTGGAACAGACAGAGATATTCTCAAGATTGTGATACTATAGAAGCTAAAAATAACATGAGTGGTAAGTAGTTCGATTTTCCCCCCTCTTATTTGGATGCGATTTTAATTGGAATCTGTTTACGTGATAAAATTAAAAAGTTGTCGAAATTGTAAGTTCTAGAATTTCAATCTCATATTGCAAATCAAATTAAGATCGCTGTTGTAATTTTTTTTTTTGAATTTTAATCTCGATTGTATAAAGTGTAAGCCGCGATTTTGTTGGTAGCTGCACTTGCATTTGGAATTGTAAAATTGTTCAAAAATGACAAATTCTAAAGCAAGGCGATTCTATTAGAACTAGTTTATAAAATCATAAAATCTTTTAATTATAATCACCAATCGACTTAAAAATTGTATGTTATTAATTTGAAATTGTATGTTATTAATTTGCTTCTTAAAATTTTGAACCGGTATTGCTCATCGATGTAGATGGTATTGCTTATTCTCTTGTACATTAAAAAATGTTTTTTGAAAGTAAATTGGCAAGGGAATGTATTTGTCAATGTATATTATTACAATCTTAATGGTATTTGATCGATAAATCATGAGCATTTAAAGTACTTGAGTAATTCGTAAGATCGAATTCATTTTTAAAGCTATCTAATAGCATGAAATTTCTTGAATCAAAATGCAACATTAATAACACCTGGATTTTAATGTTGTGTACATTGCATCGTTTTAAATGTATAACGATTATTTATTTCGAAATGTTTCAGGATTTGATTAGTTAAAATTGTGTATTTTGTTCTATTTTAATAATGTTGATGAAAATAATATTTATGGTAGTTTTTAAAGTTCAGGAAATTACTATAATTTTGTCCTGTGCACAATATTAACACCTAAGGACAATTTTGTTATCAAATTTTTTTTACATATTTTTGAATCTGTATGAATTGTTATAAAGTATTTGAAAAGAAATTACTCTTAATTTGGCTGGCTAAAAGTTAATTCTTCTGAGAATACAGCTATTTTCAATTAATATTTTTTAAAAATCTAGTTGCTATTAAAATGGAATCAACTATTAGAAACAAAGATTTTTTTTCGCCATCAAATTGCAATTGTTCGTATTTAAGTCTTTAACCATTTACAGTTCAATTACTATTATACTAGCTTTTGTAAACTCCGAATTCGTAGCTCGTCAAAATTCGTCCGAAGTCTTATTATAATTTACATTTTCTCCCTTGTTCTTTTGCAACTATCTTGTCTTAGCTCAACCAAAGTTCTCTTTGCTGATCGCACACAATTTTGCAAAAGAATAATATATTGGATGGGTTGTGTGACCCAATTCGTGTTTAAAAAGTTATCAAAAGAAAATTTCCGCAATTACTTTCGACTCGTGTATGGTACCGGCCTTTTATTTTCTTTTATATTGTGCGCGGAGCCGGTAATATTTTTTTTTTTTTTTAACTTTTATTTCCCGACTTCCACACCAAGCTGCGTGAATAATGTATTGTTTGACGACCTAATTCCCTTTATTCTTCCTCCCCGCCTGTGAGTTTCGCAATTTTAAACCGAATTTGTTTTGCATTTGCATGCTATGAGCTTTTGTAATAGTCGCCTAATGTTTTAATTTTAAATTGGGAAGTCAGAGTTGAACGAATCGTACGATCGAAGCTGTGCAGTAAGCATGCGCGATGTGTATATTCGATCCGTGAAGATTTGGAGAAAGGAAGATTGGCTTCCCAAGAATTATTTTAAGTTTCTGTTTTTTCAGGATGAGTTAAGAAAGTATAATTCGATACACTGTCGGATTTTTGGCGATCTGCCATTACATTAAAAAGAGAATTTCCTTTATTTATTCGAAAATTTAAATTGGAAAATAATCGCGTTAACATTTGAAAGATGTGCAGTACAGTATTCCAACTAAGTTATGTTTTCTTCATCTAAAGTAGAAATTCATTGAAGCGGTTTTGCCATCTTCAATTATTCTAGTTGGGTATCTAAATTCTGAGGTGGCGTTTCTTCAAACGTGTTCTCATAAGAAAATCGCGGTTGCAGTCAAGTTATGTGTTCAGTCATGTTCGAAAACGTTTCTTTGGTTTTAATTTGGAGAACTTAACTGTTTGAATAATTTTCAAACGAAGATTTGCTCTGTGAAACAAATATTTTTAAAAAAAGTTAACCTCTTTTCCGAAATTCCGGTGAAGTAGTTCACTCTATCATGTGTTCCATTGTCTTGTAATGTGTTACAAGACATGTCTGCAGACACAAACCGGTTGAAACATGGCTCTGAAAATCAAAACATCCATTTTTTCTTCTTCTTTGGTTCTTTTCCGCTGCTCTTAGCAATATTAATAACTGCGATATGCATTCTTTTTTTATTATGCAGAGCCTTCCGTCCTCGATTCAAGGTTGTTTTGGCTTCCTCGGTTGTTTTGCGATAATCTGCTTCCAACTGGTTGGAAGCGGTTCCAATTCCCCCCCCCCCCCTTTTTTTTTTCTTCTCCTGTGTGATAAAGAAAGGATGGTTGTTGACATACGTTTTTATCGGGTTTGAAGACTTACCTTAATCAGGGGATTTCCGTGGAATGTTTTTCTCAATTACCACTTAAGTTCGTCATTATTTCCGCTGGTCAGTTGGACAAAAATACCCCTTTGTCTATTGGGTTGACTGGGTTTATAATGCACATCTCATAAAAGTTATTTTAAAATGTGCTAGATGCCTTAACAATTGCATTTTTTACTATTTCTGCAAAATTCAAAATTAAATATCCTCTGACCCATAGTTTGCTAAATTGGGGTTTTGTATCGAACTTCACTTCCATTATGATCTTATAATTAAAGTTGGTAATTAACCTTCTATTAGTGCAAAAACCTCAAGGGTACTCTTCCGTTTTCCGGATGCAAACGATAAATCGCCAAATAATGTAGAATTTCGCCAAATTTCTTTTTACAACCATAAGGGGAAAGTTCGTTTGGGTCCAGGTGCTCTATTCTTTGAATTCACTTTCAAAACAAAGCACGTTTTTCTTCCATTCGCTTTGCTTGGCAAAGCCTCGCGTTTGGTTGGCGACATTTGCGCCCGGATAACAGAAGAGTACCACCAAGTTATTGCAACTATTTTCAGATTGATAATAGTTGAGAATATTATATTCGGCTCAAATTAGGGTTTAATATTAATTTACTGAATGAATTTCCAAACCAAGAATTGTCACAAGTCAAAACGAAAATCTTAAATTATAATACAGTCAAACTTCGTTAACTCGAAATCGCTTAACATGAAATCCCTTATAAAGTGATGTAAATTTCAGCTGCCTCATCCACTTCGGGTTAACAGGGTTTGCTGTAGATATAAGTTTAAATTGTGACATTTTATTAATGCCACTGTAATGGTGTCAGCTGGTAAGACATTGACAGGAGTAGACATTTCTTGTGTCTCTATGAAGGACGACTGCACGGCTTAGTTATTGAATGTAAATGTTGATAGATTAATTTTAACTATCCGTCATTACTTGTGGTATTCATTACCTTCAATCTTTAACAAACTTTTTCTTTCCTCAGGCGTTCTGTACTTTTGCGACAGTGAGCCCTCTGAACGTGTCGTGGCCTGCCAATCCCTGGTCGAACGTCTGGAACAGTGTTTGCGTGAGGCCAAACTGCTGCACCTGCACTGTGGGGAGGTGCTGCTGCCGCACGACCTCATCTGGAGAATAGCTGACCAGGTCATCACTGCCTCAGAATACGAGCCGTGCGGGCTGAGGGGGTGCCTCATCTACATACATTTCCAGGTAAGGAGATCTTTTTTCTTATGATTGCTTGGAGAATTACAGCTAGTGATGATATAAAGGGTGACTAAACAATATTATCAGTGGAAATTTGCCTGTATGCACTAGTTAGATGACTTTTTTAGTTTGAAATAATTTTAATACAATGACAAAAGGCTTTAAAAGACTTGATATATATCACTAGGAAATGATTATTTTTATTTGCCCCGTGTAGATTGGGTGGGATTTTAAAATGGCAGTGACTCTTCAGTCATTTTAAAGGTTTCCTATCATTTCTAAATTTATAAAAATAGATTCAAATATTTTGATTCACTTGTAACTTTCCTGTATGAAATTCTTGATAGTTAACAACTTTTTAGATACTATCATCTAAATGCAAAGAAATGTGCCCTTTTGAGTTAATTTCCTAATGATCCATTTCCTATCATTTGTCTACAGTGTTTTCCAATGTGGCACTGTGTAGGTCAAAGTTCTTAAAAATGGGAAAATCTTGGTATTTATTTTCTCAGAAATATTTATGTGAATTTTATAAATGCTATTAGCCTCTAGCAGTAAACATCAATTTAGAAATGCTGTCTTTTTGTAGTGCATTTTAAAGTTGCATGCATAAATGTAATCCGATACAATTGAAAATGTTATCATAGAATTAACAAATATCTTTTCTTGCAGGATGCTAAAAAACTGGAGCGTAGGCGGGTGGGTCTAGTCAAATGCGACCCCAACACGGTGGCCACCTTTGAGATCCACCTCACCCTCTTCCAGGACACTAACAACTGGTGGAGCCTGAGGCACCTCCTTCCTGACAAGCTGCTGCAGAGCATGGGCAAGAGGTCCAGCCTTGTGGTCAGCACCCACTTCCTGCTGGACAAGAAGAAGCTGTATCGATCGGCCAGCCAGTGAACACTTGCCCAACGCCACACTTTATTTTTTCTTTCTCAGAGTTCCACTTGTAGTTGTGTGTTTTGATATGAGGCAGCGTTTCGTTTCGACACTATTGGTCTGCGCACCCCCCCTTTGCTGCTTTGAGGACCGACCACGGGTGCTGCGATCCTCTTTGATCCTGTTTCTGTTGCCAAGACTCGCAAGTGTTTTGTTTGTGGGTGGCTTTTTTTGTAGTTGAATAGAAACAGTTACTAGCATGTTGAGATTTCATTAGTCACCTCTGCAAAAAAATGTGTTTTGGCCGACTTCAGTTGTCATGAAGGGTTCTTTTTGTGTCTGCATGGTAATTGGAGTTGGAAAATTTTTGCTCTGCTGTTGGCTCAACTGTAAATTGTAGCTGGTTCAACTACATAATGTAGTTGACTCAGTTACAAAAGGCAGTCGGTATGACCAGGAATTCTGCTCCGACAATCAATGAAATCTTGACATCTACATTTGAGTCATTGTTTGTAATCAATAAAAATACAAAAAGCTATCCATATGCAAAGAACTTTAATTAAATTCAATGTAATTGCTGAATATCATCTTGCTCAATTTTGTGGAAAGGTACTAGAGGATCACAGTATCTGTGGTCGGGCTAAGTTTTGGGTGCATATTACTAGTGTTCGAAGTGCACCTGTGCGTATGGTAGGCGAACATGCATTGTATAGCCTGTGCTTTCCATTGAGTCTTTAGACATTGAATTCTGTACTCATTTTGTAATATTCTTTCTATAGAAACAAACTTAAATATTTAAAATTAAATATACCAGTAAGATAATTTTTTGGAAATTCCCTTTAATAACAAATATCCTTCTATAAATTAATGTCTTCTGAGGTGGGTTATAAAATTTCAAAGGGGAGCAATTGCTGTGGTTGAAAAAAAATAAATAAAATGCAAAACTCCTGCCGTTATATATATTGGTATGGGGTGTGTCAGGCAGCATACGAGAAAGCTGTTCACAATTGAAGCTTAGTACCTGTGGCTTACTGCTGGCTGGTTTCCACGGTACATTACATTTATTAACTGTCTGTGATAGGTGAAAACTTTCTTTTTTTGTGGTTCAAACACATTGAATACTGTCCTTTACATTTCTGTTTCAACTTTTCCTGTGACATGCAAATTGATAAATCGGAAAACGGCTTGACGTTAGGGTGGTCTATGTAGTATTTGCAGTGATGATAAATATGCAGTATTTGCATAGAAAGTGGCAAAATTCTGTGAGAAAGCAAGTGCTTTCTTGTAGTGTGCGTAATGTGCCATTATAATTCTGGATAAATTTTCAGTCTCTTTTTTTTTTTTTTCCTCCCTTCCTTCGACTTCCAACCAATCAAGTTTTTCTTTGCAACGCCAAGCCACAAGTGATAACTGTAACGCACAATTTAAGCTAACCCGATTTATTGATTTGCAAACTGTGGGAAAAGTTGTCTTTATATCTTCTATTGTCTCTTAGCATAAGTGAAATTTAAAAGGAAGAATATTTAAATTCATTAAAATGTACTTGGACCAGATCATTGATTTTTTGGTGTTTTATTTCAAATAAATGTTCTTGCATAATTATGAATTGAATGTGTTGGTTTTACCACAATATAGGTCCTTATGAATTTGTGTTTTAGTATATATTTTGATTAAAATGTTTGTTTTTGTATCCAAACTTAAATTGCCATATTGTTTTTATGCATATTCTTCCTTGGAGTTGAGTAATATTTGTAAATCCCCTGGCCCTTTTCCACTTATCAAAGTGTGCTAATTCAAAATTGTTTATTTCCTTTCTGTGAAACTTTTGGAAAGTTAACTATACTTAGAATTCTCATGGGAAGTACTATATTATACTTCAAAAATGTTCTTTCTTTACTTTAAGAACTCCTAAGAGTTTAAAAAACGTGATTTGTAAAGAATTCTGTGAATCCTTTTTAGCTAAAGATGTGATAAAATTTTATCATTAGATGTTTAATTAAATATTTTCATTGTTAAGTGTAAATTGAATGCAAGTTGCGAATTGCGTGTATTTTAGGGAATGTGTGAGTGTCTTTAAATATAACTTGGATATATTTCTTGAATATAGTGATAATTTCAACCCTTTCTTTATATTGGAATGAATTGGTTAAAACTTCTTTGAAAGTTGAGCAAGAATTAAAAATTCACAAACTTCAATTTGATTACCTGTAGTATTAAAAATATCGATTGATAAGTTCTTTAAGGATTAGGGTTTCAAATAAAATTATTAAATTCTTGAAATATGAAAAATTTCATATTTAAATACGTAACAAATTATTCTTGAAAGAGAAGTTAAATGAAATAACAAATGTATCAGTGCAATAAATCCAAAATAGTTGAATATACATTAACTTAACCTGATAACTGCAGAAAGCAAACACAAGTTTTTCCCAGTTCAGAATTTTGTATTTAAGTCTACGTCGTTGTACGTAAACTCGATTGCACATAGTTCATAGATGGCACTTTTCCAAATTTCTGAGTGTTCCCTGTTTATGGATTATATCTTTCCCCTCTTTTCGTGAACTATGAATGCTACATTTATGAATTTTGCAAATATATTTTGTGTTCATCCTTCATCATTTTTACATCCAGATGCTTTGGCGATTGTAGTCTTATAACAGTGGCATTTTCAAAGTGTTATCTTTTTTCTGTGATTTAATTGTATTGTGCGTTCGTAGGATAACCCTTCAAAATGGATATTGTAAATTGCAAATTTTTCTTAAGATAGTTTCAATTGGCTTTTCTTATGGCTAGCTTCAGTTTTTATCTATCTTTAAGTGTACTAGTCAGTATATGATCTCTTTAATGCATTATTAAAAACGACACACCAAACAAAATTGTTTAATCTTGCTTGCTAAATTTAATAGGACACTTTTGTATTGAACTTGTAACATGTACCTTCAAATGCACAAAATAATGATGTATTATCATTCCTGACTTTCTTTCAGTTCGATGTTATTTTGTAATCGATTTAGTTTTTAGATAAGAAACTGGGTTGTGTAGATTATCAGGTATTAAAAAAGCTGTTAGTAGGTTAGTAGTTATAATTCAATTTTTGAAACCAAAGCTCTTGAGTGTTGCATGTGTATTTTACAAAAGGTGTTCAGGAGATATAATTTTGTGTGTTTTGTTCAGTTTGCTCTAAAATGCTTGGAAATTTTTTTGTGCTTGTGTGTGTTACTGGATGAACAACTTTCTGTATGTGTTATTGGATGAACAACTTTTTGTATGTGTTTTATATTTTATAAAAAAAAACAAAATAAAAAATTATTTAAAAATTAATTTGTTCTCATTTTTTGTATCTTGTTTTTGTCTTGTATGATGTAATTGCCCATATTAAATAGCCTTTGGAAGATAGTAAAAAAATAATCTCTGTACAGTTGACTTTTCTTTCAGCATGTTGCATTCTTTCGTCCTGTCATTAAACTCATTTTTAAGCTGGGTGAATAGGCTTTAGCTTAATAGCAAAGTCTTGATTAAGGTATACATCAATTGTTTTGATCTGGTATTTGGTAGGTAACTGGCGTAAATTGCAATTTGTTCAAGAGGTTGAATTTTATTTATTCCTGCGGAACACGCACTCTTGGAGGGCTCCTTACTTACCACTTTGACATCCATGTTTGCCTGCCTAAGAAATAAAGAAATGTTTGATACTTTCTCAATTCAAGTGTTTTGGAATTCTTTCACCATTAACAAAAATTGTGTCCGCTGTAAAATACATGAAAAACCTCTCGGGTCGATTGCGCGTTCCAAAGTGATTTTTTTGTTGCTCGTACCCCAGTGGTAAAAGAGAAAAAGTGTGGGGACGTCCTGAAGTTGGTGGCAAGTGCACCCCTGTATTTGTTGATAAAAATACTTATATCTTTGTACAAAGTAGTATAATATATTTTTTTATAACAGTTTCGCACTATAAAGTTTTTTTTTTTTAACATTCGAAAACTTTAAGTCACTTTCTCAGTATTACTACATTTTGCAATTCCCTACATGCTTAATATATTTTTAGGAAGAAAAATCTGTTTATTTAATTTTAGTCCTATCTAATATTCCATGCCCTGTATTGTTTAATCTTTCAAGAAATTTAAAAACAAATTTTAGTGATAAGTAAAATAGTGGAAAATTAAAAAAAAAAAAAAAAAAAAAAAAAAAACGTTGCGGTTTTTAAAAAAAATTAAAATTATATGCACAGTGGAGGGTAGAGATAGTGATTTTTTACAATAATTTTATCTTTTGTCATTGATTTTACATATAAGTATTGTATCGTGCATTTAAAAATTAAAACAACTAGTAATTAGTTGGTGCTGCCATCTATTTTCAATATTCTACATATTTTACTCATTTTTTGTATGGTTTTAGTGCTGCCATCTACTGAGTTTTAATCATACGACTTCTTGATCTTGGTATATATTTATAAGTGATGCTGCCATCTATTGATAAAATTTGTAAGTTCAGTGTTATATTGCATTTCTACATTCCTAGGTTTTATTTTTTTAAATAAAATTTGAGCTTCATAAATAACTTTTAAAAACACATTTTCTAACCTAAACAAATTTTGTCGGATCCATTAATTTTGAATTTTAATATACTTGGTCGTATAAAATTTTGTATTCATAAAATGACATTTATTACTATTAAAATATTTAAACTGTACATACGACTAAAAAGTATTTTCCTAAAATAACATTTAGTAGTGCATATACATTTGCAGTAAGTAGAAAGGAAGAAAAAATATTGTTTTATAAAGATTTATAATACTCGTATGAATTCACAGGTTTTTTTTTTTGTAAACTAATCCTTATTTGTTTATAATTTAACTAGGAGCTCAAAATTTACAAATTAAGGAATTAAAATAGTATATTTAAAAAAATGGATATTAAAATAAAATTAATAAAAAGGTGTTCTAAAAATCTTGTTTTTTATTATCTTATATTTTCAATTGTTTAATGTTCCCAACTCTTTATTAGTGTGCTTTATTGGTATGCTTTGTAAAGATTTACACTGCAAAAGTTGACAAGAACTGGATATCCAACTTTACATACATCAAGCTACATTTAAAGAGCACATCCAGTGTGTACAAAGTAATTGATGATCATACAAATTTCAACCATTTCTTGCATTGCCTTCAGAAGTCATTCAATTGTTGAAAACACAGTAAAAAGTTCTAAATCATGTAAAAATTAATATTTATTTCACAGCTAACATTTATTACATCTATTACGAAAAACATGCAATGAAGAACTAGCCCACTTATGAGGCAATCAAATCACAAATTAGGAAAAGTTGTTGTGATTATCAATAAGGACACATTTTGGGCAGAAAACTTAATTTTATTTATATTCCTTAGCGATCGCATATTTGTTTGGAATGTATGAACTAATTCTACTTAAAATTCTTAAAGTATTTCTCATATTGCGGATTATTACTTTTAATTATTTCTCAAACAGATAGACATCAAGTTAGGTTTTTTAAATTAAACTTTTCAAATAATTCTTTCTCTGAATTCAATGTGTTGGTTAATAATGTACCAGCGAATAAAAAAAAATTAAAATAAGAAAAATTGGAAAATGTCAAACGAAAGAACAAATTACGAAATTCCAGATTAAGTGCCTGAGAAACTTTTAAGTCCATTGTAGGTTGTAGGTACTTTTAATTTCGTCAAAAATACCTTGCAAAAATTGTGAAAGTTTCTTTAAAACTAGTTCTTTAAAGTGTGTGTATTATTTATAAATTTTGAAGTTAGCAAATTATGATACTGGTTAAAATAAACTTTAAATTCATTCTTAAATATACAAACTGGAGTTGTTTTATATAAATATTTTTTCGTTAACTTTAAACACATTTTTCTTTAATAGTTCAATTTAAATTTTATTATGTGATGTATTTTTTTTCTTCTTTAATTACGATAAAATTGAATACAGTATTTTTAAAATACTTGATCTTATTCTTTCAATCTACTTTTTGGATTACATATCTAAACTTATAAAAAAAAAATAATTCTGGACGGATATATTTCAGAATATATATTAATTAAGAATATATTTTTAGAATATATTAAGAAACAATATCAATGTTGTTAATGTACAGTATACAGATGAAAGAAAATGCCGATATGAGGTTTGACGAGAGATGATGTAATACAAAAACAATTTTTCCTTTGAAGGATATTAAACGCAAAGTTCAGAACCACAGACTTCAGCTAACGTGATTAGATCACAACTAAACAGAGAAAGAGTCATTTAACATCTCCCAGAAGCGACCCCTACTACGATTGCCACCAATTACATCGTCCATGCCGAGAAACTAATTTGAAATTGAAAGATCTCAGCTACCCAGTTGGTTGATGCAATAATTTCTAATGGGACCTATTATCACAAGCAATATAAAAGTGATTAACAATTAAAAAAAACATTTGTTGGTTATAGTGTCATTTGACAGCTCTCCATCCGAATTCAGATTCAGCATCAAACATCCAATGAATGACCCTGGAAGGGAAGATGATGCATATGCGATTCTATAAGAGTCACTGATTGGTGAGTAGCAAACTGAAGCCATTTTGTTTCAGTACGAATTCCTGTCTAGTTCCAGATGACAACGATTCTTGCTGTTATGAGAAATAAGCTGAAATTTATGAGATTCTGAGCAATCTTGAACGCGTAAGAATACATGAGACAGTTTCGAAATAGACCAATGAGAGTCTTTCTGACAAATCAGCTTTATCACGTGATCACATAGAGTCGAACTCTCATTGGCTATCAGTGCTATGACCACTTCCGCGCTAGACGCTTCAGTCCGAATCCCAATAGCATTGCTTAACGATTGTTAAGATGAGCATTAAAAAAAAAAAAAAAAAACTATTATGAATGAACTTCTACAGTTCTGAAGTTTCCAAGTTCGTTATATGCGGGGTGGATATCAGCTTCGGAATCTGCTCGTAGCTGTACACGGCGTTGCACTTGTTCAGATCATTCTGCCTTTTGGTGTCGATAGAGTCATGTGACAGCAGACCGGAACTGGCGTCATCGGAGTCCGTGACGTGGCTTCCGTTCTTGAGCTGTCTGTTGTTGGTGATGAGTTTCGCCGGAGGGATGTTGTTGCTCCCGTACGGGGGTCGCTTAGGGGGTGCGGGGGCTTTCATTTTGACGTGCTGGGCGTAAATGTTCTCTGGGTTGTGACGTGCTGGAGGAAGGTGCTGGTTGCGTAGGACTGTCTTCGTGTGGTCACTTGTGGTTATTTCGGAAATGGCGTTTTCGTCGAGCGAGTTGTTGTCCCCAGAGTTGTGACTAGAGGAAATAGAATGTATTGTTAGTTATTGTTGAATATTGAATTTATTTTAGAGTATGTATCATTGGAATATGAGAGACTAGGCCAAGATCCCCCCCCCCCTCCTACGCAGTAACAATAGTAACTTCAACTGTGAACCTGAACCAATACTATCACTCATGGGCACCGGAAGGGTTACTTGCAGGGGCGTGCAAGACTTCTCAAATTACTAATTTTTCAGTAACGTTGATTGCATTTCCTAATGAAATGTTGATTAATAATTATGCATTAATTTTCTCTTTTAAAAGAATAAAAACAACTTCAATGAATATATTTTAAAATTCCTTCCTCGGGTGCTTTTATTTGGTATTAAATGAATTTTATTAAAATATATATATATATATATATATATATATATATATATATATATATATATATATATATATATATATATATATATATATATATATATATATATATATATATATATATTTTTAACGTTTTTCTTATTTTTCTACGTTTTTTACCATACAACTAGCTGCATGAAGCTTCCATTAATTTTGTCTGCAATTCCTTACTATAAATTACATACAATTCAAGCTATCAGAATTCGTATACAGATTAGAAATATTAAAAATGATACAATAACGTTCCAAATTAGTATTGAAAGATTTTTTTTTTTTGTGCGTTTAAGGCCTTATTTCAGCTACGAAACTCTTTAATAAATTGTTTTTAACGTACCTTATTTGCTCGTCTTCTTTGTACCATTCATTATCGTAAGAATGCATCCATATGGGGTTAGATCTGAAACAGGGATTAAAAATATTTATAATTATATAGAAAATCATATCCAGATATCATGCAAGCTTACATAAACCTTGTAATTTACTTGCAATAGATTTGTAGTAACAGGGTTATAATTTAATCCCTATGACAAGGGTTTTAATGAAAAGGCTTACGATGGAAACCCACCTAAAAGGTTGATTCTAAATTGACGTATATACAGTTTAAACCTTGTAGTAAGTTTATTATGAAAAAGTTTGCACACCTTTTACAGTATAAACCATAGTAAAAGATTTTTTTTTTATAAAAACGGTACGAAAAGCTTGTCAAACGTGAACTAAGACACCTTTCTCAACATTTTAAAAAGGTTGCATCTTTGTTATCTGAATCTTGCCTCCTTTTTCATTTAGGAGGTTTACACAAGGTGTTAGAAAAGGTTAAAATGCTATCTTGGACTTGGTCAAATTACCAAAGAAAAAATAGCTCGATAAAGTATAAGACTAAAAATGAAATATAGTTTAAAACAAACTACAACGGATAAGAAAATAGTTTAGAAATATAATCCACGTTTCAAGAGAAAGTCATTGTAAGGATCATTCTCTATACTCACTATCTTATAATCTTCTAGCCCAGTGCATTTAGAAACTACTTTGTATAAACCTGTGAAATTTTGTGAGTAGGTACAAAAACGATCTCTTAATAAAATGACATAAATTAATAACTCGAAAATAGTGTTTAATATATTTTATTTTATATTTTGAAATCCTTCCATCAATGCATATGCAGTGGCTCCTCCTGGTTTTGTCGATTGCTATTTTCATTTATAATAGATAGACATTAATTTATGATAGACAAAATATTATAAATAGGGAAAATACATATGTTATTTCCTTAAGTGATCTTTTTCGTTCCTATTCACCAAATTTCAATGCTTTATAGAAAGTAGTTTCTAAATGCACTGGGCTAGAAGATTGTAACATAGCGAGCATAAGGAATGATCCTTACTAGATCTTCCTCTTAAAAGAATAAATGAAAAATAAGTAATTTAGAAAGACGTTATTAAAACCTACCCTTCGACTGAGTGTTGATTAGTGTTAGGAACGTCCATTCGATTCAAAGCGGAATCTTGAGAACCTATTAACAAAAAAATAAAAAAATAAATAAATTACAATTGATTTAATTGAACAAATTGAAATGCAAGAGTTTAAAAGGTAATTTTAAACGAGAACTAGTTCTTACCAAATGCAGTGGCAGTTGCTGCTTTTAACTTTCTTTCGTACCTGTAAGCAAGATAAAATATATGAATTTAATAATTTCATTAAAATGCCACAATTTATACAAAGCAAAGTTACAACGACATTATTTAAACCAAGTTACAATATGGTATTTAATAAATTCTCTTTTTGTTATTGATTCAGTGTTGAGATACGTATTTTTGAGATTAGAGAATCGAGTTCTAGAGACTAGAATTTTAGAGAGATTAAGTTAGAAATATAATGAATAATTTTTTGGTGAAATTTTCTTTGAACCCTATGTAAAGTGATAAAATATAAATTTATATTAAATTAATTTCTTTTCAGATTCAATACTTGATTTGAATTTTTGAATTACTATAAGTAGTTTTTTAACTTTACCATTCAGTACTTTTCTATAAATACTCTTTTCGTCGTATTAAAATTTTGGTTTTCAATGGCTTATAAATATGCATTATAACATGAATAATCATATTTCTTAGAATGTACCAAATATAGAGCGTATCGACTTTTAAAAGAAATCAGTTATATTAAGTAGTTTCTGATCTCTGTGTATTGTGTGTCGTAGAAGGCTTACAATAATTTAGATTTTAATAAGCAATATCAGCATTTTTGTCCCGAATTTCGACATAATATTAGGAGAGATTCGAGAGGAAAAATTTTAAATTTGTAATCCCTGATTACTTCTGATGTAAAATTGAGATTTTTTTTCATGGTCTGGTTCATCCAAACGTATGATTTGTAAAAATAATAATAATAAAAAAATTCTAAATATAAATACATAAATAAAATAAGGTATACTAAACATTGAACTTGAAAAATTCAAACTATCATCATTTTTAAGCGCATTCAGTAATTTCTTAAATAAAACGTAACTCACCTGCTTCTCTGTGTGAAACAAAGTGAAAGGACCAGGACCAACATGATGGCCAGGAATATGGACAAACCAATTAGCCAGGCGCGAACCTGCGCTTCCATATTGGTATCAGCAACAGCTGTATCAGCAGGCTGGAATAAAGCAAACACGAAGAATAAAGATAAGTTAAGAATTTCTCTTTTATAAGGAAACGATATGCGATCGAGCATAATTTATGAAACAAATATACAATAATTTCCGGAAATTATTAAGCTTTACCTCACTGTAGAGAACATTGAACTCCTTGAACAGTTCATCTAAAAATTCGATGTTTTTGTCGATCAACCTGAAAATAGTTTTTATAACTTGTGGTTTAAATATTGTAATAAATCGAGGAATTTTAGATAAGGTATAAGGTAAGAAACATGATGATTTCACAAACAATGGAAAGGGTACTTACGACAAAACCGTTGCCACTTCCATTATGGAATTATCTGCTCTGTTCACAAAATGTAAATATAGATCACTCCTAGAAATAAAAAAGTTGTTGTAAATGAATATTACAACTGAAGATAAAAGGTTTTTAATACAACATAAAGTGTTAATTTTTTTATAAAATTAGGTTAAAACTCAATGGCTATTATGTGGAAAACATATCTAGTATCTAGTGCTATTACAATTTAGCATACATTTTTATAAAATAAAAAATAGCATTTCCTAATTTTTAAAGTGGAAATATTTGGTTTCTTATTTGTTTAAATAAAATATGATAACTGTTTCCAATTATTGGCAAAATAAAAATTAGGCACCATTTGTGTATTTTAAAATAATAGTGTAAGGTGGGGTAAAATGGGTAGTCAAAATATATTGTTTACAATTTTAGAAGTTTCTAATATATTCATAGTTTTTAGAATTGCATATGGTAGTATGAAGCCTAAACTTTATTTCCCCACTTTATTTTTGATTTAATAATTTGTTTTATATGAGTGCCAACAGTAAATACACTTGTGTACGGCTTCATCCCATATGTTGTCTGCTTAAAATTTCTGTCTGCTGCTCAGAATATTTAATATTATTACATTACATTGACTTGACTGTGTTAATTGAAATTTTTTATTGTGTTTTATTTTTTTAGTGTTAGGTTTAACATGTGTAGGTATTTTTAAGGTGATAATATCAAGTTTTTCTGAGTAAAGTCTTATTTTTTAAAAGTTAGAATATAAATATGTTACAAAGTACCATATTAAAATACATTTGTGTTATTTAAAGCTTTTAAAAAAATAAAATTGTTAGTTAAAAATCCTTTTCCAAAGGGATCAGGAATCTCTCAACCATGCTATCACTATTTATATGAGAGTTAGCTTCAAACAGAATACTTGTCTCTTCCTATAAAGATTTGAAAGCAGCAATTGTGTTTGCAATATTTCCAAAACCTTCGAGTCTTACAATAACATGAAACGGTATAGTGGTTAGCGTGCTAGCTTCTAGACCGCGAGGTTGCGGGTTCGAGTCTCGTGCTAGGCATGGGTGTTTGTAAATGTATGTTGGCTTGTCTAATGACGAATGTTTCGGTGCATTATAGCCCTCGTGTTGCTGATGGCGCCATATAATCTGAAAACAACCAACCAACTTACAATAACATGTATAAAAAAAGTCAAAATTAAAATATAAACGTGTATAAGTTAAAGCTGGCAAAGTTTTAATGAATGAAGAAGTTATGATGAGGTTGAAAAATGAATCTGAAAACCGAAGCACTAAAAAAGTTAAAACCAATAAGAATAAAAAGTCAAATGAAGTTCAAACTACATTATAAGGCATGGACCTAAAAGTAAAGAGCAAATAGATTGACTCTACAGATTTTGCTTGCATGAGTGAAAGTAGAGTATTTAGGAAAAAATGAAGCAATAATTTATTGGAAAAATTAATGGCAATCCTCGAAGACTCATATGCAATAAAATTCTTGAAACAAATCAAAGATTGGTGAGTTTTATGTTTTCTATGATGTGGAGCACACAGATGTCATTGAAAATAGCCAGGAAACATAAATTTTAAACGAACCAGTATTCAATAATAGGAGGCATTACATTTTTGATAGACTTAGAACATTAATAATAATAGTATTTTTAAGTGTAATACTGAGAGGAATGTAATTTAAATGCAAATGTTACTAATAAACATTTGAGTCGGTTGTATTAACCAATTTCAAATAAAAACAATAAGTTTAAAAGATTTTATGAGTTACTATATTATATTTCATATTTCATTAGGCTTGTGATTTCTTTTGTTAATTATAAGTCTGTGGTTTGTTATTTATCCTTGGTTTATTATTTATTCTAAGGTTTTCGTTGTTAAAATATATTGAACCCATTTTACCCCACACTGTACCCATTTTCACCTGCATGGGGTAAAATGGGTATAGTAAATATATACCTATAAAATGTTTTCTCACAAACATATTTTTGCAGCATAATTATTAAAAATTATGTATGCTTATATACCCCAAGATGTGCAATGTAAAGAAAAGCCAAAATAAAATTGAAGAGAATAAAATTGAATTGTTAAACATTAACATGAAAATTTTAGCTGAACATAAAAAAAAAAACAGTGATTTTTATACCCATTTTACCCCACCCTACCCTACTTTATATAGGGTGACAATTATTTGTCTGAATGAAAAAAAAAAAAAAAAAAAAAAAAACTTCGATAACTTTTGAACCTTGGTGAGATTCAGTTTTAACTTGGCTGTTGAATGCTGGCCATGTTGGGATTTTTTTTTAGCACATTGTTGGTGTTCGTTTTTCGGTGAAAATGTCGAAATACAGCGTTTGAATCATCAAGACCTACAATTTGAGCGATAACTACCCAATTGTGGCTCAAAGGAAATTTGCGACTAAGTACAAGCTGATTGTTATAACAATAAAAAATTTGATTCAAAAGTTCGAGAAAATCGGTAGTGGTTGTGATGCTAATTTTGTAGTACTTTCTATTCGTCTGCACTACATCATAGCCATTAACGACAAACATTTCGAGTATGCCATAAACCGAATATCTGTATTTACTTTTAAAATTTGCATAATTTTTTTTTTTTTTAACACAATAGTTTTTCAAATTTTTATTTTTTTTATTTCGTATAGTTCAATAATAGTCACCCTGCAAATCGAACTTACTTTTTCTTGTCGACTGAACCATCTCTATTTTCGTGGTACTTGGTTTCATCCACATTGACAATAGCCCCCGTGATGTTGCTAAGTACCCTGCAATAAAACACACAAAAGTTTCATTAGATATTCATTTCAATTGCATGATTAGCTGTCATTTATGCTCAATAGAAATATGAATACAATTTACTCACTCTCTGAATTTATCCAACTTTTCCCTTATTTCTTCTGGCGTAAGGCGAAGTACGAAACGTACTCTTTGGTCTTCCCGTAGTAAATAAATCTAAAAGAAAAAAGGATTTCGGTGAGAAGAATTAAACGTTGATATTATATTATACACGTATTACAGTGGTTAGGGACTTTTCAGTTGACAGCAATTAAAACTGTTCGCAAAAAGAAAGGAAAAAACAGTGCAGCTCTTTGGAATTATCTCGGTTTCCCTATTGACTAATTTGTCATAATTCACATCCTATTATTTATTTACTACTGGCATCTTCTTGAGCTGAACAAACAAAATATTTAATCTAGACTCTTTCAATTAATCTATCACCACATCTAGACTTTTCCATTAATCAATCATCACCTTTATATTCTGTGCTTTGTCTTTTTAACTGGTCATCTTTTTTACCTCCTTAAAATTGTCACGAGAAAACCTTTTTATGTCATCAAATATAAACGCCAAACATATATTTAATAAATTCTAAAGCAACCAGTTTCAGTCAAACGGGTTACAATGCCAAAATAATGAATTATAATGATATGAAAATAAAACGAGTAGCAATGGTGTGAAAACAAAATGAGTCACTATAGTATTTAAAAAAAAAAAAAAAGCTAGTCATAATACTATGAAAACAAAACGAGTAATAATAATGAGGAAACAAAACGAGTCACAATAGTATGAAACAAAACGAGTCACAATAATATGAAACAAAACGAGTCATAATAATATGAAGGAATAAAAAAAAAAAAAAGTTACAATCACATGAAAACAAAACGTGTTGCAATGTAACTTACGAATACTCTGGCCGTGTCCGAGAGGCCTTCGGTGTCATTGGCGATGATCTCGAAGTCGAAGTAACCCTTCATTCCCTTCTGTGGGTCGAAATTAAGGCTGATGACCCCTGTGTCCCTGTTCATGACGAAAGGGGAGACTTTGAGGGACTCGAGACCTTCGGACAAGGTCATCTGTACACTGCCAGCAATGTAGTAGGAGACCAGGGCGTTCTTGCCCATGTCCAGATCGATAGCCTGTTAAAGACAGAAATGGATGTGTCAATAGATCTCAATTTAATTTTAATGTCTGGTGTAGCTTTGGATATGAGTATGAATGTTAAGTACGCTTTTATTTAACAGTTTAAAGCATAATTAAAGAGTGCCTTGGGGGTGAAATAAAGCCAGCTCAAATTAGTAGTGATTAATAAATTATAAAAATAAAACCATTTTGTTAAATTTGCTTTGATAAGTTCTCTTGATTGAGAATTAAGGATTGTACAACAATACAAATTCCTGCATTTAAGTAGATATTGTTTACAAGCAAGTTTTAAGAGTAGGTATAACTCATTTGATGAGTATTAATCTTAGTGTGCAATTAAAACTAATTGCACTTTTTTTTTTTACTCCAAAATTCAGTATACATAGAGCCAGGATCTATGCCCCATATAAAAGATCAATAAAAACGGTAAAATAGAAATACATATCAATCAAAAGAAAAACACATAAACAAACTTTCATGTCATTGATTAAACTAATACCTATAATATATTATGTATAGGTAGGGGTTTAAAAATAGCTTCTTACTGCATAGTCTGACAATTTTAATAAAAAAATAAAACAATACTTACATAATACTAACGATAATGTAAAATAAAAAGTGGAAATATATTAAATAATGTATATATCTATATACAATAAAGGTAATATCAATTTTCCATTTTCGACATGGTGCACCAAAAACCTTCTGAATTCTGAAGTTTTGAATTTTTTTTCAGTATACCGATCATATCCTTTTTCCACTGCATTTTATAGGGTGAAAAAATTATATTTTAGGTTGTAGAGTATTAAATTTTCTACCACTAATGTAAGTGCAAAATTTGTTATGTAGAACTATTGTATGAAAAACAAATTGTATGAAAAGCATCAAAGCAAAAACTCTTTCGTAAAAATACCATTTTAAGATTCTTGTCTAGTTTTTAGATGATATCCATAAAAGTATATCACAAAAATTGTAGAACCCTAAATTTGCTACGTTTTATATACAACGTTATTTTATAGGACTAATAACAAAAGAGCTACTTGGTAAGATCTAATATTAAAAACAGTTTCTTACTGCAAAGCCTGACAAGTTTAATAAAAAATAAAACAATATAGGTATTAAAATAATAGTATTATAAATAAAAAAATATAAATATTATAATATATATATATATATATATAATAGTAGTAATATCAATAAAACTTACAATTTAGAAAACTTATAAATTCTTAAATTTAGTTTCGTTTAGCCACGAAGGCTCGGCTAGTTCCTCCCCATTTCTTGAATTAAGAGTTCTGTTGGGTCGTCTTCATCGTTGTCATCAATTATGATGTTCGCTGTATTGTCACAGGTTTGTCCATGACAGTTTTTACATATTATGGAGCACTTGAGATCGGCCTTTCTACAACCGCAGGCCTTAGTGCATCCTATGTTGCGCTGGCAGAAAATGTAGGTCAGAATTGATTGAGGAGCTGAATCCCTGGTGGTTGTAATTGGAAGAAGTCCTTTACTGTCCATCTTCCACCTACAGACCAGAGGATTTTTCAATTGGCCCATCTATGTCTTTACTTGATGGTATGTGCGAAAGACATGGTGCGTAGCAGCTTCTTTGGTCGGAGGTAGCTTTGACAGATTTAACTTGCTCCCAGTTGTTGATTTGGAAAATTGCTTATAACGCAAATCATTTCAAGTTGTTGCCCTGTGACCACCAAAGAGAGCAACAAGAATGCTTGATACTGCTTCGGTGATGCTTGAAACACTGGCATTAGGATCTAGGAAGATCTTTGCAAATTCCTGTAATATTGGATATGATGAAGCAGCCAACATTACAACGCATGTATTCCAATATTAAGTAGCTACACTGAGTGGTTGATATTCTGTCGGGATGGTTAGTGGAGGGGAGGGTTGAGAATGGTTTTTCGGTTCTTCTAATCTTCTACCCTGAATTCGGCAGTGGCAAATCTCAATCAACAGTATATGGTGTTTTCACGGAAACTGTGTCCTTAAAAGAATTCATTTACATGTCACTAATGTCACCCGACTTGTGATTTTTCTATTCTATCTCAAAAGATCCGTACCCCACGTAGTTTAGAATCAGCCACTTGAATGCAGTCTATGTCTCATTTTTACTTCCGAATGCAGAAATATTTGGTGCATCACGGCAAAATGGTAAATTTTATATTACTATTATTATCTATAGATATATACATTATTTAATATATTTCCACTTTTTATTTTACGTTATCATTAGTATTATATATATATTGTTTTATTTTTTTATTAAAATTGTCAGACTATGCAGTAAGAAGCTATTTTTAAACCCCTCCTATACATAAAATATTATAGGTTATCTTCTCGTAAACCTTCAAAGAAGAGTAGCTCCTTAGTTATTAGTCCTAGATAGTAACTTTTTTTTGTATAAAACTTATAGAAAATTTATAGATCTACAACTTTTGTATAGTATATTTTTCCCTACGACTTATTGTAATGAAGATATAATTGAAAAACTCGGTAAAAAACTTAAAAAAAGCAGTATTTTTACGAAAAAGTGTTTACTTTGATGCTACGTAACTCTTTATATAATAGCTTTACAAAAGCAAATTGTTCACAAAAGTTGTAGAAAATTTAATATTCTACAACTTTTAAACTTAATGTTTGTTTTTAAAATGCATTGCGAAAGAGTTATCATCTATAAACTGAAAAACGTATTTGTTTGTGGTGCACCACGAAAAATACACAAAGCAGAGTAACTCCTTTGTTATTAGTCCTAGAAAATAAGTTTATATAGAAAACTTGTAGGAAATTTATTGCTCTACAACTTTTATTCACAAACTTTTTCTCTATAACGTACCATTATGAAGATATAATAAAAAAACTTGACACAAATCTTAAAAAAGTAGCATTTTTACGAAAAAGTTTTGACTTTGATGCGACATAACTATTTACATAATAGGTCTACAAAAAAACTTAGTATACAAAAGTTGTAGATAATTTAATATTCTACAACTTTTGAATATAGTGTTTGTTTCTAAGATGCATTGGAAAAGAGCTATGACGTATAAACTGAAAAACGGCTCAGTTTTTGGTGCACCACGGAGAACGCACAAGGGTTAGGAGGTCGAAAACTTGGTTTATAAACCACGGGACCTACCTTTATAACATATTAAAAAATCAGAACTACATAACCTTTTGCAAGGTAAGACCTCTTTTTCAGTCTCTATTCCCCGGACTATAAGCTTTTATTCAGTTCCAAAGACTTCGCAGATATTGCGGAGTACATTTAAAGTATGATTGTTAAGCACAGCGAAAGTTCAGAACCATTGAATTAGATCAAAGTTTTTAATTGTTCTACCAATAGCAATCAGCACTGCCATCATTAAATATGTCAACTTTAAACAGAAGGCCCTAACTGCTAGATCAATTCTTGAAGAAAATACCTGCTTACATAAGATTTTTACATTGGTGATCAAAAGACAACTCATATCGGTTCCCCAATCAGTCGTATCATTATTACAAACTTTGCAGCTTCAATCCAAACTTCTTCCTCAACAAACACGCTACTTACCTTGACAATCATGAAGGCAGTCCCGAAATCAGTCTCTGAAGTGATCCCTCCTGTAAACACCTTTTTGACGAACCTAGGGGGGTTGTCGTTGGCGTCTCTCACACCAATGTGTACCTGTAGCAGGGAGTTGTCACGGGGATCGAACCTGGAGACTGGAGAAGGCTGGTGGAAGCAGTCGTCGGAAGCCTGGACTATCAGGCTATAGTTCATTCGCTCTTCCCTGTCGAGGGTTTCTGTGGCAGACAGCTGGTGGGTGAAGATGTCCAGTTTGAACCGGCCTAGGTGGTCTCCGCCTGAATAGACAGCAAGATAGTCAGACTGTTAGTCGATGCTTTTAGCTCTCATATAACTTACTTAGAGTCTTAAAAATTTTTAATGAAGGAATTGGAAAAAAAACTGCAGTTTAAAGTAGGTTCCGAATAAGAGACCATAAAAGGTCTTCAAGCACTGCTTCCTAAGAGTACTTTTTTAATATTACTTATTTTATTTTATCAAAAACTGCTTATGGCACTGATATGAAATATTAAGCAGTCATTTTGAGAAAATTTTTAGATGCTTTGATGAAAGATTTTCAAGAGAGCTAAAAATATAAATTTGTAAAAATATTTTGTTAAAAATATTGCAATTAGCATGCTTAAGAATAAGTAAAAATTATTTAAATATCCATTTCTGTAAGCCTATGTATATATTTTAGCTAAAGTGTGTTGTAAAAAAAATCCAAAGCAAAAAATTCTATTGATTCTGAGAAGTTATACATTTGCTCGCAAAATACCATTTCAGGAAAGTAACGTTCAAATATATAGACACTTGTAATTCCCTAAAAATCTACAATCACAAATTCTTTTAATATCGTATGAAGTTTTTTTTACACATCGTCTAGACTATTCTCAATTGTCCTAGTTATTTTACAGGAAGTGAATTTTAACAATTGTCTTCTGCGTTACTAAAATGGGTTTTACTCATTATGTCAAATGCTCATGGGAGCCCGCAGAAATATTTGCAAGGGGGTGCAAGACTAGATTTTTATCAAAATCATTAATTTTTTAGAAATTTTTATTAATAGTTATGCATTTTAAAATATACTCTTTAAGAATAGTTTAAAAAAATTCATGGTATATGTTTTTGAAAGTACAACCCTGTTAAAAAGAAAAAAATAGTAAAAATATTTAAAAAATATATTGTTAACGATTTTTTCTCATCCAACTAGATCTCACGACATTCAAGAGACAGTGTTTCGAACAGAGGAACACGAAGATGCAAAAATACAGAAAAGTAACATTATATTTCTTCCAAGTTTTGGAAATAATAATAATAATAATAATAATAAAAAAAAAAAAAAATAAAAAAAAAATATCAAAATGAAATACAAAGGCAGTATTGGATATGTTTGATTGAATTCTAAAAATATATTTCAAGATGGTACATCTGATGACTTAAAAAGTAAAATATTATTCCTAGAATTTTGAGAACTATACAGAAAATGATTATACAATAAAGGAAATAAATATTTCAACTCAGCCTCCAATAATCCTAGACAATGGGCGCCAGTAGCTATAAAAAAAAACCGCATAGAAAAGAAACAAAACACTAAAATAATAGACAAACAAATGCTTATTGTAACATAAAAACCGAAACTGCATACGAGCTTTTCTTTTTATCTTGGAATTTACGCCTTTTCTCTCATATATATTTTTAACTTCCAAGAGCTAGGGAGGTGCAAGTGCGCCTCCTTGCACCCTCCTGGGGGTGCCCATGCAAATGCTTATTCTTAACAACAGTTCTCTTGACACGCCTATAGATAAAAACTATAGAATCAGTTTTTCTAGGTGATACGTAACACAAACTGGATAAGTTGCTACGCAATTCCGTGTTGCTCAAAAGTACTAAATTTGAGATACTCACCTACGATGAAGTAGCAAGGAATGGGCTTTCTCGATCCATTGTCGTCATCTTTATCCACTGTAGCGATCAGTTTGAAGCTCTCCTTACCAGCTTCCAAGTTTTCAGTAAATATAACTTCGTACTAAAACAAAGAAATTGAAGTGAGCACGAGCTTAGTTTTATGCAACGACTGAATATGGAAAACATGCAGGCATTTTTTTTTTTACAAATGTATGGTTTATGATTGAGAGAACAAGCTAGCTGCTTTATTTTTTTTTTACAAATGTATGGTTTATGATTGAGAGAACAAGCTAGCTGCTTTATTTTTTTGATTAAAATAAAGATATTTTTTGTAATTTCAATTTGATATCACAGTACATATTGTGAGGCAATAATTAAAGTTCAGAGCCACCAAAGTTCAGTAATCAATATCAAGTTCAGTTATCAACATCCATGTAACAATCAATATCAATGTAATAATAAAAATCAGTATATCAACAAGTTCAGTAATTAATATAAATCAGTATATCAACAAGTTCAGTAATCAATATAAATCAACACCTTGTCTCAAAGTAATTAAGGAAATATGACTCATGTTATCTTAAAGAAAGAAAATAAAGCGATGTGAACTTGAAAAAAGTGAAGGCCGTCACTGAGACGCAAAGTAGGACTCACATCATCTTCAGTGAATTCAGGGGCATTGTCGTCCACATTCACAATGAAGATTGTCAAGTCAAGATCCGTCGACAGGGACGTCGGTTGTCCTAAATCATAAGCTTCGACTCTAACCTGGAAAAAAAAAAAGAGCACTTGATTGAAAACTCCTTGCACGTATCAGCTTCCAAAGGCATTGGGTGGTTAGCAATTAAGTATGCAATTGGTTAATGCCATTTTATAGAGGAGTATCTTATCAGTCAAGATGAATGATACTTATTTGCATGTAAGGAGGTAGCATGAAATGTGGTCATAACTAAGCAAACTGCTTCTTTTCAAAAATAACTACTGTGAACTATAAATTTATCTCGTCAATGCAACAATGGATTTTAAGAAATCTTTGTCAAAAATCAAGATTCATTTTTATTCTACTCACTATTTTATGAGATCTATATTCACGCGGTAAGTTTGAGTACTTATCGGATTAAGGATCAGTTCCCAGGAATATAATCTTTAAAACTCTGGCAGCCTTACGATTCCTCCCCCCTCATATCTCATTACTTATTCTTATTCCAGTAGCTAATCCTAGGCCGAAGATGCTTTAGCGTTTCAAGTGTGTTTTTTCTTTAATAGAGTAAGTAAAGATTTTCATATCGACAAACAGCAATGCAATGTGACTTTCAATGAGTCATTCATAGCGAAATTTTTTTCATTTAATCAACAAAATATTTAATGACATTGCATTGTGCATAGTACATACTGCGAAGTCCAATTTGATTGATATCAACCTATTCAATAACAACCCCATTTTTATGCAAGGGAAATCTCATGTAGTTAATTTTAAGTGTAATTTGAATGTAGCCACAGTAGAATAGGATTGGGGGGGGGGGGGGAAAGAAGAGGATCACACATATTCTATCAACTTTTTTCCCTAAAACTTTCACTTAGATATCCAAACAAGCACTTTACTACATCGTCCCTCATAATTTGAAACTTACTACTATCACACATACTTGTATTTTTTAAACAATCAAGGCCAAAAAGCGTTAGAGTGTGAGGGATAAAAGACTCGAATGTTACGTTGCTTATATCTTACTTTCAAATATTAAGAAAACAAATATTTGTTTATGGATTTTCAATAATCTTCTTGGATTCTTCAATTTTTAATTGGTTCTTAATAGGCAATAAGAGTGATTGTCGGTTTTTTCAGACCCATAGATCTAATGCAATATTTTTCAGAACACAGAATGAATTTTTAAATATTACTTTAAAATTTAGCATCAAGTATAAGCACTAGAGCCCGAGAAACAAAACTTGAAGGGATAGTAAAATAGATTTTTTTTTACTATATTAATTTTCTCTGTATCAAAATTAAATGTCACATACTTTTGTATTTTAGTGGTGACATCTGTTAGAAAAAAGACACTTGCAAATTTTTATTTTTAACTAAAAAAATATTAATTTTCGTTAAAAAATTAGTACTAAAATGGTATTTCAGTTTTTATATCTTATATGAGATATTTTGAGACTAGTGTTAAGGAAAATATTGTATTAGATCTATAAAGCAGGAAAAAAGACTTGATAGATCATTCTAAAAAGCGCATTCTACATATATACCTACTCTAAGATATTTACAACATTAAGGATGAGTAAAACTAAAAGTCCTTTTCTTACCTCGTATACTTTCTGTCGCTCTCTGTCCAGTGGTTCCCTAACCGTGATGATACCTGATATCTCGTGTATGTTGAATGCCTTCCAGTGACCATTGGCCAGTTTCTTAAACCTGTAGCGAACCTCTCCGTTCAGCCCAACGTCTGCGTCACGAGCACTCACTTCCACCACGCTGCTGCCCAGAGTGGCATTCTACAAAGAAATGGAGACAGTTTTCACTTTATGCAGTAAATTTTTTTCTTCATATTGAATACTGCAATTACTAACTGATATTTACAAGGTAGACTCGGTAGAACTATTTGGTATATTATAAAACAAGGGAAACTCGACATTGGATTATTGTGCTGTATTGAGGAAGCTAAATATGAATACATTGGAAGAAAGAAAGTGTAGAGGTGATTTGATTCATTTGTTTAAATGTATCAAATAGGATGACTTCAAAGGTTCAATAAGGGGGAAAAGGATAAGAGGTCAGCTAGTGGACCGGAGTCAACAGTTTTAAAAGACAGCTGGATCTATACTGGGGGGTTGTGTTCAGAAAAGTTAAATCGGACGAACCTTGATAGGCCTTGGGCCTGTAGTTGGTCTTAATTTTTTGTATTTGTGTATTTGTAAGCAGCGAAGACAATATGAAAGTGAGTCTATGGATGGTTGTGATAGTGTAAAGACAACTGGAGTAGTGCAAAGACACCACATATTTTATACGTTATAGGAGGTCACTTAAAGACATACTCGTGATGTGAATTTAATAGTATGTTCTTGAGGGGAGTAGATTCGGTGATTCAGTTTGGTACAAGAGATGACATAATAGGTCGAAAAGGCCAACCTAAGGTTTACAACGTGGTTGTGATTTCTCGAGGGAGGTATCTTAGGTGTGATTGGATAGAGCTTAAAGTGGAGGACACATCACTGCGGAGATTAAAAAAGCTGGGTGGTCTCTGATGGTATTATTAGATTTTGCAGGATTATTTATCTGCTGTTGATATTTTGTCACTGCCCAACTGGTACGCCAGAGAGGTTGGCGTGATTGAAAGGCAAAATGTCTTATTGAGATCATGAACGTGCATTGACTAGGATAGTAGATATTTATCTGATATCTTGAGATTGAGTTTAGGGCTATGTATTAAGTTCTAGGGACCGCTTAAAAATACTATATGCTCTTCGATTAAATTCTGCATGTTGACGCAGATCCCTCGAAACATTTCAACCATGACATCAGCCCAAGTAAGTTCAACTCCCCTTTTATAAGTCACAATTTCCCTAAATATTCCCTGAATTTTATGCACAGTAAAATCCTCCAGCTGTGGATCATTAATGCAATGTATAATACATTAATTTTACACTCTAAGAAAAAAAAAAAGAAAAAAAAAGTGTAAAGTAGCACATTGTAAAATTATAAGTGAATAAAATTTTTTCTGCCATTCTCCCACACGCACACCACTTATAAAAAAAGATATGCACACTCCTTCCAAATCTAGCAGAAAATCCGTTCCTTTTCCAAAAAATGCCGACACTTACCTCCAGTACTCGAATGGTGTAGTTCTGCGGGGGCTTGACGAACACCGGGCTGTTGTCGTTGACGTCGGTGACGCACACTTGAAATCGGGACGTGGTGTGAAGAGATGGGTTGCCCGTGTCCTGGGCCTGAAGGACTAGGCTGAAGTTGCCGAATCTACCACGAAGAGAGTAACGAGAAACAACACGGGCAGTGTTCGAGTCCTGGTTCTCTATTCCAAACAGACCTGTAAATAGAGAAAACCGTTGAGGTTTGGAAGAATTATTTGATGTTGCTGTTGCGATAGTTTGATATTTTTATGGGGTTGGTGGTTGATGTGTTGTGTTTTTGGAATTTTCAAGATAGTGCAGCAGTATTGGTAAATGTCGGAAACAGGGTGTTCTGAAAAATTGGCCTATTCTGGCCGAAACTCGCGAGTTCTTCCAAAATATACAATTTTTTAAAACATAAACTTGTAAAAAGCATTATAAAACATTAAAAAACTTTTTTTTTAGCCCTCCTTTCTTTCTTGTCAATAAAATATTTCTATTTTAAAACTTTGCATAAATATTTCAAAACTTTCATTATATTTTATCCAGCATTTGGTGAGATTGATCAATATCTGTAACAACGGCTTGTTTACAATGTTCCACATCGGGATTGGCCAATGTTGAGCGATATTGGCCATCGTTGTGTTACTGGGTTTTGTTCTTTAAGCAAAATTTATGTAAAATACCATAAGGTAAAATTTGTAAGTACACTATAGGTCTGCAATAAACATTAATCCAAGGACTTTGGAACCCTCTATCGAATATATGGTCTTCATTGTCTCTGACAAGCACATAGCATACCTCTAATAAGCATTGAAAATTCAGACTATTATACCAGGCTTTTTTTTGGCCATTTCAGCGCATTAATAACAAAAAAAAGTTTTAAGGGGAGAAAATAACCACGACGTATAATACTTGAAACATGAATTTTTTTTGCAACATTTTCAATTACATTCTTGTAAGCTAGTTCAAACTGTGAACTCAACAGCTATTGGGCTAAGGTATGTACTTACCTTCATCATTTCCACCCACAATGGAGAACTGGAGTTTCCCATTCGGTGTTAAGGGGTCATCGGCGTCACTCGCAGATACCATAAAGATGGTGTCTTTTATCCTGTGGAATTCGGTCACAGTGGCACACACTTCTTGTTGAATGAAGACAGGAGATTCGTCATTTACATCCGTCACTTTTACAGTGATCTGCAACAAAGCTTCACTTTAATATGAAAGTTCATCAACTGCTAGTAATGTTGAATAAGTTACACCACTGTCAGATGTTTATTTCGATATGATAGTATGCTAACTCTAAAATGTCTCTGCAGTTCAAAAGAGATAATTTTTGAAAAAACCATATCCGAATTTGTCATGTCCAATTTTCTAATTTTTGATAATTTTAAATAGTAGGCTATGGATAAAACATTATGGAATTTACGCACCTGTTTGAAGGCCTTTCTACTTTCTCCAGTCGAGAAACCATAGTCATAGTTATCCCATGCTTGGACAACAAGCGTGTACGAATCCTTGTCTTCACGATCAAGAGGGGACGCAACAGTTATGGATCCCTGCAAAAATAAAAAGCATACACAATTTAAACATAAATATTATTTCTTTATATTAGTAAGGAAAGATCAATGTTTAAAATAAGGGAATTCTCTTGAAAATTTGGAGAGTTGTAATAGAAAAAATAAAGATTGGCTTACTGACACTAGTATATTGTCAGAAATGTGTGCGAGTTAGATTTTTTTTTATAATAAACTTCTACCAATTATTTAAAATAATTGGTTCAGAGGCACTCCCTCAACCAATTATTTAAAAATAATTGGTTGAGTGGGCACAAAATAGATCAGTTAGTCTTTTTCATTCAATAATTGCTTTGTGAAATTCAGACCAATTCAATGATTGGAACAGAAAATACCATTTCCCCATAAAAAGAAATTTTCAAAGTGTGAAGTAACGGTTTCAAGGTGAGACCGTACTTGGTTGACAATTTGAAACAGAAACGTAATATCGAAATGGCAGATCATCCTCTAACATTGATGCCGTTATAATTCATTCTTGACTCTGTTTTAATGAGTGCTTTAAATGTGAAATTGCTGTTTGTGCTGTGAGCGAGATTGAGAGTGTGTGCCTTGTCGACCCAATGCATTAAGTATGAAAAATATACTCGGCCGTCAAGGCAAGTTAAAGTTCTATCTCTCTTATGACTAAGCCGAAAGACAGCTAAAATTAAATACTTTTTCAAATGATATTTTTCTGTTCTAATGACGTAGAATGGTGCCTATTATCACGATGAGCGTACCGTTTCCTTGTTGATCTTGAACCTTCCCTGAGTGGACGAAGTATCCAGCAGGTAGGTGATCTTTCCGTATTCACCAACGTCCGCGTCTGTCGCCTGGACAAGAGCAACTTCGGTGCCAACGGTAACGTCTTCGGCTATTGAGAAGTCCGAAGAACTGGTGATGAACACTGGATTGTTGTCATTCTCATCTAAAACCTGAAAGGAGAAAGAGTTGAACATTTCATTCAAGGCAATCACGAAGTTCAATCTTGTATATTTGGTCTATTTTTCGATACAAGAGTATTCAATGCATGACCTGATCATCCATAAAGATAAGATGTAAAAAAAAAAATGCATTCATGTTTGTAGGTGGAATTATTTGCTGAGAAGAGATAGATAGATAGATAGAGAGAGAGAGAGAGAGAGAGAGAGAGGGAGAGAGGGAGAGAGGGAGAGGGAGAGGGAGAGGGGGGGGGGGAGGAAGGCAGTAGATCGCATGCAAGGTTGTAAAATGCTTTTCAAAAATAGTAATTCTTACTCGAATGTTAATTCATATCTATACATTAAACTTTTTAATTGAATTAAATACTTTAAATCCAGTATTATACTTTTTCCAGGTGAATTTCACTGCTTTTTATTTTAATTGTAATTTCAGCTCCAGGGAGAGGAGCAGGGGGAGGTGGGCATGTATTTGGCTTTGGCTATATAAGGTGGCGCCCATGATCATAATAATGAAAGTTTTATTTTTGTTCGTACTTTCATTGAGAAAATGTTAACTTTAATATAAATATAAAAGAAAAGGAATACATCTATTGTATTTATGAGAAATAATGGGTTAATAAATTCAAGTTTAAAAATTTCAGTCAAGAGAACCATCTACAAAGAGAATAGTAAAAATTCCTACAAAGTTAGAAAGATACAATTAGTCCCAAACTTTTATTCATAGCACACTTAATTGTGGTTAATGCATAAAAGTCCCATTTACACGCACGGTTTTTTTCATTTGAAGTTGATATTAAAATGGTTAGGAATTTTGTTGAAACATTCATTAGTTTGCTAAAACATCTTCTATAAATAATAAAATGCGTTTTTTATTTGTGAAAATTAAAAGTGGATGGACTAAATTATAAAGCTGGTTGAAGGAAATTCGAGTTTTTCTGGCTGTAAATTGAATTGCTGAAACTTTCAAATCATACTTTGTGGTTGATATTGGCATTAAAATGTATCTCTGTACAAAGGTTCATTTGGTTGATATTAATCAGTACTGCAATCATTTTTCATCCGCTAGAACAATTGGTAACAAATAGATTTTAACGATCTTCTGAATTTTATAAGAATTCTCTTGCAAATTTCGCAACAGAAATGTTCCATTAATATAAACTGGAAGTTTTGTGGGGTGGCATATATATGGAATCATCATAAAATTCTACTTATGTAATAATTCCGTGGACACATACGGACAAAGTAAAATTCAACTAGATCCTAATATTCTGCTTACTTGAATGAATATATCTGCTGCGCCGGAGAGCGGTGGCACGCCGTTGTCGGTGGCTATGACGGTGACGTTTAGCCAAGAGAACATTTCTCGGTCGATCTTGTTGCTCACGCTCACCTCCCCTGAATAGAAAAAATAAATAAAAATAATGAGTAATTAAAAGTACGAAATACTATGAAACGAGCAATAAAAGAGAAATGCATTTTTTAAAAATAAATTTGAAAGTACCAGAAGACTTAGTGTAAAGCGATTTCTCTACACAATTTCAATTTTAATTAAAAATTCCAATTTTTCACAAAAATGAAGATAAATTTTTTTAGCAAAAATTGGTATTACAACATAAATTTTTCTCAAAAATTAATCTATTTACAAAAATTCATTTCTTAAAAAATATTTAAAATATTCAATAAAAAATCAATAGTTAAAATGTTATTAACTTTCGAAAGGATAAACTTTTAGTCCTTTTTTCCTTCCTTATTTCGCCTTAAGTGCCTTGACATAAGAATTTGGTAGAAAGCCCTTAAATCTCATGTAGAGAAGGATACGTACTAATTAAAAAAATAGTTCAGACGTTATTGGTAATAAATTTTTATTAAATGCTGGGACATTATTTAGAGTTTAAAGTGTCATATAATTTCTCAAACATTTAGTTCTATTCTCATTAGATTGGTTTTACCTCTAAGGTATTATGTAAAAGAATATTATGATCATGATTTTTATGACCACAGTATTAACCGTGTTCCAAAACTTTAAGAAAGCAGATGACATTGGAAGGGTTATTCAGGTAAAATAAGCTTACCAAATAAAATGGTGATCACATTTAATTCTGAATGCTTGGAATTCGACGCATAAGAGAGTTTGATAGTACTCAAAGCACATTTACTGTTAAGATGTGTCATCGGCCTGACGCTGCACCAGAGACCTAATTCTTAATTGTTTCGGATGCAATCTAAGCTATTGATTAAAAGCTTATGAATTTTTATACCAGATATAAAAACAGTAATAAAAGAATATTAAAAAAATTTGAGTGGAAAACAATTTTTTTTTTTTTTAGTTCCTTTCCTTTCAGAATTTGATCTTTAATTACTTTTTTTTTATATCTGGGTTAAAATTACACCTGCTTAAAACCAATACTTTAGATTGCTGCCTAAACAATTAAGCAGTCGGTCTTTGGTGCAGGGACAGACTGAAAATCCATCTTAATTAGAGTTGGTTATGAGAATGAATACTTCATATGAAATAAATGTAAGGTATTGATGTGAAATACTTATAGAAATTTTTATAAAGTATCATACTAAAACTTAAATTATTTCCTTATAATATATATAAATGTAGTATAATATCAAGAATTTAATAAATAATGTAAATTTACGAAGCTAAAAACCCACCTGTTTCTGGATGTAGCCACAGCAAACCAGTAGATTCTACAATAGTAAGCATAGAACAATAGAAAAGCATGGTTAGTATATAAGCCCGTTCACCGATGTTTTAAATCTAATATTAGCATGTTAATAGCCAATTAACAGAAATGCAAAGCAACATTGGAAATGTATTGTGTATTTTCTTTCGATGATCGTAATTGTTTCTCGTTCATCGAAGTAAGTTCATTTACTATACACGTTATTTTGTCTCCAGAGATAAGATATAAGATTTAATGAAACTATAATATATTAGTTTGGCAGCACATTATATATAGATAACAAGTTTTGTCTTCATATAACACTATATTTTAGTTGATAAGTTATATTTACATCTGGAGACTTTTTAAAAATTTTCACATTTTTCACATTAAGTCTAAAAATATTCCAATGTAGATTTGCAAAAATAGCATAATTTCTAAAAGTGTTAAATATTAGAAAAATAGTTAAAATTCAACAATTGTCTAGCGCAAAAGCGTTACTCAGACTTTAAAATTATGAGCACTAAAAAGCAAGCCCATTCCGGCATGTTTCATCAACAAAATACCATTTTAGTATTAATGCCATTAAAATTGCATTTACTGTTAGTGGTACAAATATTATTTTAGTACTGAAACATCTCTACCTATCTAAATTGAATGTGTTAGATATAGTTGAGAACTCAAATTCTTTTTAAATGTACAAAAACGAAGTAAAAGTTGAATGGATTTAAATGCAGATCATGAGAAAAACTTACTCATGAGAACATATTTATTTCTAAATTTAACAAATCATTATTTTTCGGCTGGTGATTTACTTTAGAAACACGAATGTTCAACACTACATTAATCTATTAATATAGTTTTTAATTTCTTTAAAACTTAATAAAATTTACGAATGAATGATTTTACAGTAAAAATTATGATTTAAACAAGAAATGCATTTTTGTCAAGGAGATTACCCTCAAGATCATTTTAGTTTTTGCTTACACATTTTTCTTTAAAAAACTATGTTTAGTTGGCCATTTCAAATTATTTCAATAGAAGAGTAATCTTGAGTTTAAATTTTTTATATTTACAAATTTCTGACGTACCTGATTTTTTATCCATTCCCACGAGACCGATAATATCCGCGTTTCCTTGCAGTGAATAGGTAAGAGATCTGTTCTTGTCAGCGTCTTCAGCTACCACAGTGACTATGGGTGATCCTGGTTTGGTGTTTTCTGTCACGGCTTGCCTGTAGTACCTCTTTTGAAACCTCGGTCTATTGTCATTGACATCTTCAATTCGGACGGTCAGAGTTGCTGCAGAAAAATCCAATGCATCAGAATGGTCTTTTAGTAAATTATAAATAATATTATGAGCTGGACAAAATGTTCTGCTTTGGTTATCTAAGCATTTTGAATTTTTTTTTTTTTTTAATATTCCAAAGCCTTTTTACAAACTTTTTGAAGAAGTTAATACCTGTAGAAAAATATAACGCATAAACCTCTTACGAACGGCCAACATTTCAACCAGAAGTTGACTCATTTCATAACCCGTCGCCATAGTTCGATATCTGCACTTAACAACTTTCATGGCTGTAGAAACCAGTCTTTTATAAACCGTTTTTTATATGATTGAAATACTTTGTACGTAACCTGCCACCCTAAATAATTAAACTATAAAATCTCTTCACAAACCAAAAACTCACACTTACAATTGAGTCCTTCATAGAAGTTATATCTTAGAAAACAAACCATCATACACCACTAGAAAAGTATGAACTCCTAAACTATCGACAAACTCATTAAAGACAACACCTATACACGGCATATACAACCAGAACTTATAGAGTTCCTTTATAAATCAGCTCTATATACCTGTTGACGTTTGACCCTTGGTGGCTGCAGCCAGGTCTTCCACCTTGATGGCTAACTTGACCACTTCCATCCTCTCTCTATCGAGGGGCTTACCCACGGTGACAGTTCCATCGACAGCATTGATGACGAAGAGGTTTCCGTAGTCATATTCTGAGGGTGAAACCAGTGCCCCGTCCTCTTTTCTGGCCTCGCTGACCCTGGAATCGAGAGAGAATCGGAGAACTGGTCGCTCGTCCGCGTCTGTTGCAGAAACTCTGGTTACCACTGTACCAACTGGAGCACTTTCTGACACAATGGCCTGGAAGAGAAGTCGAGTTTATTTTATGTACCATGTTTATAGCGTTGTCCGTTATTTTATTACTTTGCTATTTTCAGCAAGAGGATAGCCTTTATTACAAAAGGCGATCATGAATTATTTGCCCGGTTAGAAACTCGATTAAAAATAAAGTGTAAATATGTCGAAAAAGGTTTATTGAGTTTTATTTTCCAACTTAAAAGGAATTTGCTGTAATTTGTTGCAACGTCAAATTGCCTTAGTTACGTAATTGAAAATAGCATTCGCATGGGATAAAACGCGTTTTTAGCTGAGGAACTCTAACTGAGGAGCTTATTAAAGTACATCTGAAACAATTCCTAACAATTATGAAGAAAATTGCTTCTTCGTTTTCCATAAACGTTTAAGAAGTTATGGAACAAAACATAGACAGATACTAATTCACGGCAGAAAACAGGGTCTGAGAATTTATGCAAAGAATTTCCTTGGTCTAGTATATCCTTTAAAAAAAAAAAAAAAAAAAATTAAATTCAGTAAATAGCACAAATTAAATACAGTATATAAAACAAATTATATACAATAACTAATACAAATTAAATACAGTAAATAATACAAATTATATACAATAACTAATACAAATTGAATACAGTAAATACAGAATAATTTATGCTCAATTTGCATTTTAAATGTACTCTCACAAAACTTACTAGACTATTGGACACTCACCATTTTTGGATCCACAAATTTAGGCGCCTTGTTATTCACGTCCATGATGGAGATATTAACTTGCACTCGGTTCTGTTGTTGTTCAATACCAATTCCTCCATCCAATGCAACTACATCCAGCAGATAAAAGTTGGATTTTGGTATCGTTCTGTCTGGATCTAAATTGGCCCCTCGAGCAACGCTGATAATTCCAGTGTTGGCGTCTATCACAAACTTGTCCTGAGCTCCGGACTGGATCCTGTACACAACTTGGCTATTAGAGGAGGAGGCATCACCGTCTAAAGCCCGGACTTGTACCACTGATGTACCAGGATCGATGTCTTCAGGGATAGATTTGCTGTAGTACGGTTGAACGAATACTGGCGGAAAGTCATTTACGTCCTGTGAAGATAGAAGAACGTAACATGTTATTTCACAGGTTATTTTCGAGTTGTTAAAGCAATATTAACATCGACTGCATTTTTGTTGTTGTTACGAAAGGTACCTAAAGTCTGCTCTAGATGCTGTCTTAAAATGCCTTTATCATAACTGACTGTTTGATGTTCACGGAGGAAAGGGGAAGGATGGATTGGTCTAGAATGTTTAGATGAATCTACAAGATTGATTTAGGAAATTAATAACCGTTAGATAGTGTTAAGTCTCGAATATTACAAGTTTTATTAATGGTAAGTGGAGGCAACTCATGTTTGGTAATATCAATATACTTATACTGAGTATACTTATTGTCCGACAACTATGAGAAAAGCATTTAACAGTGTCACCTCAAAGACGCATGCATATAAGGTTTAAAATATATAGCACTCGTGGAGGTATAGCTGTGGCCCACTAAACAAGACCTGTAGAAGCAAATTAATAATTTTTTTAAAGCTACAGTCTCTTTAACAAGCGTACGTTCAAGGCTCTTCTCGTAACGGTCAGATTATCTTAGATATTACTGCTTTCTTGGAAATATTCGACGATTTCTGGTTGAACGTTATATTAAACATTGGGTAAGAAATTTAAGTTAAGGACAACAAAGATTCTAGAGGTTACCTGAACATAGACAACGACAGGGACATCACTATAAAGAGAGGGAGTTCCGAGATCGTATGCCCTGATTTTGAGGCGAAATGTTCTCGTATCGCCCCTTTCGTTGCTCATCTTCTCAAAATCCACCATATTCCTTGGTCTTATTTCGCCAGTCATCTGGTTGATGGTGAAATTTTTGAATCTGTCACCGTCCACTATTTGGTATCGGACTTGACTGTTGGACGAACCGCGCAAGTCATCGTCTTGGGCCTGCATAAGAAAAAGAGGAAAAAATTTAGGAATTTTTTTTATCTTAGCTTTAAATTGATAATTTTTTAAACAGTCAAGATATTTTTTTTTTTTTTAATAATTGGAAACGTAATTTATTACAAAAAGATCTGCACAAATAATGAACGATACATATGCAACACATTTGAAATAAAAGTTATTGATAATGTTTATTGTTTCAAGTCGTTTGCCTTCGTCTATGTCGTAGTAAATCTTGGGAGACTTGGAGTTAGTGGTTAAGATGATATAAAGTCTTTACGGGAGTAATAAGAGAGTAAAGGTTTTCTAAAAAAGATGCAGGGACATAGCGAGTGGAAAGATTGAGCTAAATGCACATTAAACTATCGTTATGATCATATTGCTGTAAATGATTGTAAATGGTGCAAATATTTTTTTTTAAAATTGCAATACAGTTTTATTCAATAATTAATATTAGGTATAAAAATCACCTCCTATAAATTTTAGATTAATAGAGAATATATATTTTGAAGAAGTGGCAAAAATATATTGTTGAAAAGATATTAATAACTTTCGGTATTCTTCTTGTAATTTACGGACGTGCGTTGAATATTTTTCTAAGAAATAATAGATTCATCATTTCTATTTAATATTGATATAATTGAGCATCCAATTTGAGCGCAGCTCTGGTGTATGAATCTACTGCTGTTATGTAGTTTATTGTTGAATATTCTGAAAATGAGAATAGAGTTATTACTTGTAAATTTGAACTTTCATTCACCCGGAAAGAAACTCTCAGCACTATTTTAGTACAGACCATCTGTCCATTTCTCACCTGCACAATGAGTGGCGTGAGGAAGTTGTCTTCGTTCTCGTTGAGCCTCGCCTCATACTTCTGCTGCAGGAATCGAGGCGTGTTGTCGTTGACGTCGTCCACCGATATCACCAGCTGGACGGTGTTACGGTTGCCAAGTCCGTTACCGTCACGCGCCTCCACAGTCACGAAGTACTGGGCGGTAGTCTCGCGGTCCATGCCGTGGTCGCCTGCTTTTATGGAGATGACGCCCGTCATTGGGTCCAGGTGGAGCCTGATTATATGGTACAAGAGAGACTCATTTAGAAAGCTATTCATTACGATTTCCTTTTAAATGACTTAGCCTTCAAATATCCACTATGGGAAGCATGCAAGGGAATAAGCGTTTGCTTAGTGAAATGCTGTGTTAGATCAAATAAAGTAAATTTAAGTAAATTAATCATGTGATTTTTTAATGATGGGAGTGTTTCTATTGTGGGTCTTTTAAGCATAAAAATCTAGTTAATTTCAGAATTAATTGTATTTACACAAATATCTACTTTTCTTATAATATTTTTTTTTTTTTTTTTTAATGGGAAACACGGGAAATTGAATAAAACTTAAAGATCTGAAAACTAGCATTTTCCTATGGCTTCTGCCATATTGCTTCCAAATGAGTTTTTTTTATAATCCGAGTTTCATTTTTAATACTTTTTAAAACTGCATTCAAAGAGATTAACTTCCTAAATTTTTTATAATTTTGTGTGTGAAGTAGTAGTATCCGAAACTTGGTAGAATACTCTCTACCAAAGAAAACAAATTATTATTTTTTTGACTAAATCCAATAATTCCCATGACCCAAACGAATAATTAATCTTAAAAAAAGTATGAAACTCATATGTACGAATAGTGTTGTATTTCATAGATTTTAGTGCGAAACGTGATAGACCAGATACACGAAACAAAGGAAAAGATAAATAACAGGCAAGTTATCTTACTTATCAGCGATTTGTCCTCTGAGATCTGTATAGCGGATGCCTCTGGTTCCGAAATCCCCAGAATCTCTATCTTCAGCCTATAATCAATTACAAATTTAAATTCAAAATGCGTTATAATAAGTAATATAACCTTGAAATGTAAAAATTTTCACGCATATTTTTTCACAGGTGAAAATATGAGTACATATATATTTTTGATTAAGTAAAATTTGAAGGAAAGAACTTGAGTTCTGCCGAAGAGCATTTAAAATTACATCAACACTCCAAATAAATGGTTGTTATCTTATACGGTTTCAGAAAAGTATTCGTGCCCGACAATACTTTCAATTCCACATCTTTCTGCCTAACCATGCGATAATTAAATCGGGAGCTATGGTACTTGAGGAAAATTAATAGTATGGCTGTTGGGTTTTACCTTGATAGTAGTAAGAATGGTTCCAGCCTCTGCATTCTCAGGAACTGACACACGGTACACATCTTCTGAGAATTCCGGGAAGTTGTCGTTTACGTCTCGTATGTAGACTGTGACGTCAGCTGTGCTGGACTTTGGCATGATTGAGACGGTTTCTTGAGCGACAATCTGAAGAAGTGAATGAATTATGTTTAAAACTATCATTGCCGAAAAGAAATTTTATTGCTAAAATCAGCTCTACAAAATTCAATACTGCATAGAATTCTAAATTCTTACCCTGAAGTTGAATTCTTGAATCCTCTCGTAGTCCAATGCCATCGAATTCTTTACCCTGATTAGGAAGGAAGCTTCGTTCACACCTTCCGAAGGAGTCACATCGAACACTGAGTCATCTCCTTCCAGAAAGATTCGGAAGGTTCCGTTGTTACCCTAAATAAATATAACTTTATTCATTACTATATATTAGCTTGGTAATATTGATAGAGAGATTCTTGAATTATATTAATATTTGATTCAAGAATAAGTTAATATATGATTGACATATGACAAGAATTGGTATACATTCCTAATGCAATAGTGAAAACTATTGAAAAAGTCATGCTTCATTCATGAAATTTTTTTTGATTCATTACTACAATCTAATATTACATTTACGTTCCATTATTACAATGTATTGACACATTTATTCTACAGTTTTACAACCTATTTATACAATCACATGACACTACTACAACGTATTTGCAGATTCATACTACAATATTACACCCTATCGATACATTCACAATGCACTGCTACAATGCATTGAGAAAGTCACTTTACAAAACTGTAGCAAATTGATGTATTCACTCTATGTCATGGATACCAGATGGCCGGACCACTTGAGAAGCGCTTTACTGCTTTACCTTGGTAGAAGAGGGAGAGATCGTCTTAGGTTCCGAACAAGAAAGACGCAGGCCTTTGAGCTGCGATTGTATTAGCTTTTTGGCTTGAAAAATGTTTAGGCACAGTCCTAACATTTTGTAAAACTAAACAAGTTGAGGAATTGTTAATAAAAGTTGTTTGTTGTTACAACAACGTGTTATAATTGCGTTTTTTATACTTTTAAGATAGATAAAGGAAAATCCATCACACTCTACACTACTAAAATGTATTTACAGATTTATGTTACCATGTTATAATCTATTGATACATTCATGGTACACTACTCCAATGTATAGATATGATTTTTTTCTTGATTTATATTAAATTCTTAATAAATTATATCAAATGAGGATTACAGTAGAGTTAAATCTTTTGGTCTATAATTCTTTTGGAATTACAAATGAAAAACAGTTTTTGAGTTGTCATAAAAAATACATACGGCAAAGTCAAAACCTTTTTAGTTACCCTCCATACCATATTACAATTATTGCATCTCTTGAGAGCTATAATACCCACATTAGTACATAATTGTACCTGATCATGATCAAAGACTTCCGCAATGCTCGATCCCAGTAAGTTGACAGGAACGTTCACTTCGGCGTTTTCATTGATCTCGGCAATGTACTGACGACTTAGAAATGTCGGTGTCTCGTCATTAACATCAGTTACGATAATAGTGACTTCTGTGGTGACGCTTGGAGATGGAAACACACCCAGAGCCACTTCTTGAGCCTGTTTAGAACAAATAAATAAGTTAATACATCTATATTAGAATGAACTTATTGAAGGAGAGATAAATTGCTTATGATACTTTCCAGTTGACGTTTTTTGTATTCAAATGGAAAGTTTTGAATGCTTCAGAAAGTTTGATAAGTTTTATTTTTGAGATTAAATTATTACGAAACATATAATATGTATCTTGGTAGAGAGACCAAAAAATTGTATTTTCGAGTATTTCGCAATTCAAAAGGATGAGATTGGAGCAGTTTGGTCCTTGTGTTGCCCTTGTACCGAATAAATCTGAAATCCAACCAATCAAAAGGATGAGCTACACTTGAATAAGTAGTAGCATTTAATTTTATAGAAATTTCATCTGATTATTGAAATTAAGTCTTCTAGAGCACCCTTTATCTATTAGGTACAAGATAGTATTGAGAGAATAAAATTTAATTAGCGACGTTGAGGAAATTACAGGAAACATAAGGACGGTGCGAACCTAATAAATTTTCATTAGAAACCGGCGAAATATATACTCAGTTGCACAGAATTGTGATTGATACATGCATAGAACACGACGATCTAGGTTTATGTTGAACAGTTTATTTGATTGAATGTTTGAGTTAAATTCTATTCAATATTATATAAGGATCATAGGCAGATGTTGAATTATTACCTCAATTTCTAAAATAAAAGCCCCGTTTCTGTTGTCAGTATTTTCTCGATCAAGTTTACCACTGACGATGACTAAACCACTGGTACGATCGATGGAGAACAGTCCTCTGGAGCCTATGCACGAAAAAAAGGTTGTATTATTTGAAGCTAATGAATGACACTACACTTGTAGTTTAATTAAAAATAGTAATATGAAATACATGAAATTAGAAAAATATCAAAAACATTCCTGATTAAACAAATGTGTGAACTCTAACAAAGAATAGTTTATCAAAACTATTAGTTGGAACTTAACTCGTAAGAAATGCAGATGAGAATACAGTAAGTGGAAAATTATTTTTACCTTAAGGGGAACTTCTAGTAAGGATTATTCGCAATACTCATTACGTTACAATTGATCTGACACAGTTCAATTAGAAACTATTTTGTATAAAACCGTATGAAATTTGGCTAGTAGGTACGAAAATGATCACTTAATGAAATGACGTAAATAAAAAAAAAAATCGAAAATAGCATCTAATAAATTTTATTTTATATTTGAAATCTTTACGTTAATTCACATACAGTGGCTCTGCCTGTTATAAGTCTTTTGCTATTTAAATTTTTATTCATAAAATTAATTATATCAGACGCTATTTTCGAATTTTTTAATTTATGTCATTTCATTAAGGTGATAATTTTTGTACCTACTCGTCGAATTTCGTACGGTTTTATACAAAGTAGTTTCTAAATGAACTGGTTGAAAGGATTACAACATAGCTTAGTAGGAGATCCTCTTAAGTTCAGGGAAGATGGTGATACTTAAAATATATAGTCGGCTTGGAGTTAAACGGTGCTACCTACAATTTACCCGATTTTTCAAACCAAAACACCCATTTAAAATGCTATTTAAATATGAGTTAAGTGATTTTGCTTAGAACTCATTTCCCATGAATTCATTTCAGTGATCAAGTTGCAGCTTTTATTAATCGATTGGTCTTCTCTTCCTGTTTAGCGCCTTTTCACTCCAAACCGATCGTATATAGAATTAAAGAGAAAACAGTTTGAAATATCAAAGAAAGGAAAAAAAAAAAAAAAAAAAAAAAAAGCAATTCCTTCCAAAGATTATTTTTTATATAGTGGAAGCACAGAAATAATTTTAATATTAAAGATAACACAAAACGAATAATTAAACTTTAATATGAAACAGGGAAAATCACAATGATAGATTAAAAGTAAATTAAAAATGAAAATATAATTTTGATATTAGCTTGGAAATAGTGTCGTAACATCATTAATCAGCTGTACTTACCCTTTGAAATTCGATAAGTAATAGCATTATTTACACCTCTATCTCCATCGACAGCCTTCACGGATAATACAGCAGAGTTCTATAAGTTTAATAAAATAATTTTATTAATAAAGACATTCGCTGAACGTAGAGCACCAATTCAAAGTATGTCATATTTGTTAGCAAAATCCCTGCACTTACTACAGGCAAATCCTCAGGTATCCTGGTGACAGATGGAACAGATATAAATACTGGTGGTTGATCCTCAACATCTTCTACCTTTACCAAGATAGCAGCGGTGGCTGTATTTCGACGACCAGTATTGGCTCGATCCTACAAAAGAAAGTTACTGTTAATTTGAACTCTGGGAGGACGTAAGGGCACTAGAGCAATAGGAAAGAACGGTTTAAGTCATTTGGAATTGATTAAAAGAAAACGTAATTTAAAGGCTTGAAAATGTGTAGAAGCATATTAAAGCGTATAGTTTCTTTTGTTAATTATCTCTCAATCTATATCGGTTCTTACCTCTCGTTGGACCTACTAGACCAAAATGACAGAAATGTTTAAGGAAACTTAGTACCCTTAGAGTAAAAAATATAAAATGATTTTGAGATTTTTATCTCGCATTTTACGTTTTTTAGCCTTTCCACTGATGTATTAATTTAATTTCTACTCAAATTGGAAGTGAGCTATTAATTATTTGCTACATACGGCTTTTATCTTCAGCTTTGATTTTCTCTAAATATGAAATTTCTAACGTCAGCGTAGTTTTTATAACTAACTAGTAGATATATACCATTAATATTTAATGAAATTGTAGTACATGATTAAGCGGAGGTTAAAAAATTTCCTGTTATTTTTATAATAATTTTTTTTTAAATACAAAATCTTTGCAAAAAATAGTTTTTTCAATAAATAGAAATTTCCCGTTGTATTTTGGAGGAAAAAAAAAAGAAAAAAAAAAAAAAATTGGAAGTAGTAATGTAACCAATGCTTGGCTTTGAATCGTGGATTCTCCCATCCAAAGCTTGTTGTGTCATTGATTCCGAAAAACGGATTTCGTTTTATTCTTCCTTAAAGTAGTAGAGAATATTAACTTAAGAATTTAAAATTAGTTTGTGATACCACATTGATGGATTGAAATCAAATATGAGTTAGAATATGACACCATTGGTTTGGTAATCCAGACAAATATAGGATTGTAATTTATATGGATAAGAGTCTTTCTCTACCCTTACAAGTAAAAATTTAGACGTTACCGTACGGGTAACTCTGTTATAAAAATATAATCAATTCTTATAAAAATATAATCAATTCTTATAAAAATCAATTAGTATTGGGTGGCTAAAATTGAAGTGACACCATTTAAAACAGACTGCAGAAAATTACAGATTTTGAAATCTACATGTATTCCTAGGATCATGGAAAAACGATCTATTAATTACGGCTACCCTGTATATTCATATATTAGATATATCTGCATGTATTTAATGACCAAAATGCACGAAAATAAATATTAATTAATTTCTAAATTATTATAAAATTAGAGTTATAAAGAAAGGGTAATTAATTGAAATACATTATTTTTGAATAGGAGTCCTGATATGATTGAGAACAGTACTTACTATGGCCAGCACTCTAAGTTGGTAAAGGCTCTTCCTTTCGTAGTCTAATGCCCCAATTAGATTTATGACACCCTTTCCCTGAGTAGTTTGGACGGAAAATGTTTCGGATGTGTCTTTATCGACATTCTGTGGAAATATAGAAATATGTAAGAAAAACAGTGTACCATAAAAATAGTAGATAAAAGTTTTACTCTCTGATAAAACTCCTGCACAAAAATTTGGTATATTGTAAAATAAGATTAAAAGTAGGATAAGTCGTCAAAATAATTTTTGATGTTTTATCCGTTTTTATAGGAGAGCTAAGTACTCAACTGTCAATCTAGAAATGCCTGTAGTTATAATAATATAATATAGTCCTTGTTACTATATTTTGGTTAAGGAATAAGTAACATATGCTTCACTAATTTGATATTATTAATGGACATTAGAAGCATTTAGTTATTGGATTACATTAAAAATAAATAAAGTCACATTGTAGAGACATATATGAATAGATAAAAGAAAAACTATAAAGCATATGAGTATTTGACAAAACTATAATATATAATATAATATTCAAATATAATTTTATGAAACAGCGTATTACTTACCCCGAGCTGATATATAACTTGGCCGAACGGGCCAGCATCGCTATCTATTGCTTCTACTGCTTCTAATATTTTAGGGGTGGAGTCCTGCATTTATATAAAATAAATTAAAATGTACAACTTAATAAGAGATTTACAGTATTTTTTAGTTCAATTGATAACTTTATAGTATTTTACAACTTTGATTTCTTTAAAAAAGTTAAATGTTATTTTATAATTTAAAAATAACATTGGTAGTACATAAAATAAAGTACCTCTCGGACATTAATAGTTGATCTGAAAGACTTAAAAACTGGCTCGTTGTCGTTAACATCATCTACTATAATAACCATGGAGTGTCTGATCTGAAAAATCAAATCAAATATGAATATATTACGAATAAAATTTAAAATACATACATTAAAGTTTTATTTTTATAAATTAAATAGATCTGCTAAAGGGTTGATGTAAGTTGTTTGTGTGAAATGCGTACAGAAAAGAAAGTAGATTTAGCTTAAAAAGTTTTCACATCTTATTAATCTAAACTAGAATTACTATAGTTAAATAAGTTACTAATCTAAATGTATTTTCATTTGAATATTAACTTATATAATGATTATAATGATGTGAAAGAAATAATAACATACATAATAATTTGTATACAACAACGGATTGAACATTGAACTATTATATTATTTTAATAAGAAGCTCGAATAAGAAAATTCAATGTTAGATGGTTTAAAATATCAATATAGTTAGTATATTAGGGTTTGAAACGCTAAATTACAAAATCTACAAAAGCAATATAAAAGATTATTTAATAAATTGTCATTTACATTTGTGTGTAGTATATTAAATTCATTAATATAATTAGATGATTTTATTATAGTGTGATATTAACTGCTCAAATTTCTCTTCCTCTGAACATTGAGTTTATTTATTAAATTAACTTCTGCTTTAAAGTTAGTAGATTTCATTACTAATTATGCATTCTTTAAGGTCTGGAGTATTATAGTTTTACATTTTAACTATTGAAGTTTGGTATAAAATTAAGAATTTATTGTAAACCGTAAGACATAATATAAACATTCAAATTATTTATATACAGGTTGCAGAGTCTTATATGCTAAATTGGTAAAAAAGCTTTTAAAAACATGCACACAGATAAATTACAATTCTTTTAATGTTTTGTTTGAATCCTTTAGAATTTAACCCTTTTTGTTTGAATCCAATTAGAAGAAAATAGATTATAAATGGAAACACAACACACACATAAAAACATGTAGGACTTGTTAAGGATGTTACAAGGACACAAAATGTTACCAACTTGGAATATCAGAAAAGCAGAGTTCGCTAACAACCACTTTCGTACAAATCAAGCTATAATTTTAGAACATGTAAGTGTGTTCCATATAATAGAGCAATTAAGAAGGAATTTCTGGAAAGTATCATGCAATAATGTAATCAATGTGTAAGGTATGGACCTACCATAGTAATCATCATATTTCGGTCAAGAGTAACTTAATACTTAACGAAAGAAATCTTGAATTCTTTTCCAAAGAGTTTAAATGATAACTATAAATATGATTGCTTAATCAATATCTGAAAATATTGCAGAAAAGTATATATTTTATACCAACTATTTGGAATCTCGAAAAGTAGTTTTTATTATATAGTCTTGATTCATTTTTTATTAAGAGAACTAAGTAAACTTTTTTTAAAAATTAATCAAGTAGAAATTTAACGCTTCTTTGCTATAATTATATTTCTGAAGGTATTTACTTTATCAAAAAGTTGTGAATGAAATTTTGAATCTTTAAAAAAAGCCTCAGATAAAGTATGGAACATTTGTCAGATAATTGTAGCTTTGTAAACACCAATATATTTCCACCTAATGGCAAAAACCTAAAATTTTTACATTATAGCATGTTCACCTTTATTTAAATATCTTGTATGTCAAAAGGATTGATTCTATGTGATTTTGCACGCTTCTAACCTGATGCGTTATTGTAGAAAAGACGCACTAGGTCATGTTTACCTTCCTTCGAAATCCTCTTACCAGGGCAACATGTCTGATGACTAGTTTTAATATCTCTGAGGACAAGTTTCACCTCAAGCTCATCTGACCCATTTAAAGCACGTTTCCTAAACTGTAGAGGGAAAAGTAATTCTGTCAACACAACTCACTCTTTACCTGAGTTTCTATGGTTACGGAGGAGGGGGCAGGAGTCGTTAAGTAGCTAACTATAATTGAAACGATCCGGATTAAGAAAGCATACTTTTATAGAGGAGTTAGCACATCCTTAAGTACTATACATTGTATAGTATGACATGGTTGAAATGGGACGATATTTAGTATTTTAAATTAATACATTTTATCAAACTAATAATACATTTAAATAAATAAAAAAAAAAAAAAATCAAATTTCAATAACTTACAAATTGCCCGTCACCCAATCGCCCGTCTGTAAGTGTGAGAACCAATGAGTATGAATCTGCCATCTGAAACAGAAAAAATAAAGTTAACATGAACACACGCTTCAAGTTATACTTCAGAACTGGCAATACAAAAATCTGAATTGATCAAAGAAATGTTATGATGGTTTACACTAAAGTGAAGAAATAAAAAGCCAGTCTTTGGCTACTGGTCATATGCCGAGTGTTAACTGGCCATATGCCGAATTACTGGACAGCTGGAGCATGCCAATTCTCCAGCTATGATGCCAACTAAATGGCCAACTTTTGTTTAGTACCCATACTATAAGCAGGAAAGGCAACTAAAAATTAAAAACATATAATTGATATAAAAATATAATTGATGCAGTTTGCACAGAAATGCAAAGAAAAAGATCGTTGTTTATGACAAATAATAAAGATAGTAATTCTTTTTAAAACTATTTGATGGTGCTTTACGCCAATTCCCTTCTCCCTAGAGCTCGAAATCTACTTAAATATGTCTGTGTACTAATTCGCAGATTCCATTTGCGCCATCTGTTGAATAAAAAACTAACCATTTTCATTTTTGCGAGGAAAAAATTGATTTTGTTCTGTGCATGTCTGTGAAAACTATATCATCCTACCGTCAAATGCTGACAAATATTTAATTTTTCTCTCCTTTCTTATTATTCTGTACTCATAATATAAAATTACAAGTGGCATCCGGTTCATAGACTTACCTCCCTGTCGAGCTCTTTATTGAGGTAGACGTTGGCCTCCGCAGCACCGAGCCTCTCAAACCGCAATATCTCTTGGCCAATGGGGCCGGCCACCCCGAAAGTGAGGCGGTCTCCGTCAGCATCTTCACCACGAAGACGGTATAACAACTTTCCTGAAGTGGAAGAACACAAAGAATTAAGTATGCAAAACTCATGGTTCGGAGGTCTGTCTATCATGTTAGAGGAATTGGGTTTGATTTTCCGCATGGTCTCTTTACAATCTTATTAAAATGAGTAGACTGTGACTTATAGTTGCGTTTTGATTGAAGGACTTCCTTTTGGAGGTTTTATGGGTTTTCTAACATTCGCGGAGCAGGTACCCGAGGAAGATTTCCAGGAAGATATAAACCTCGTGATATTTGTATATTCGTGCTCCCAGTATAGTTTATATTTTGTTTGTAACGATATTTTGGTGCAGTACGTCAAACTTCTACAATCCGAAAATTCCAATATAAACAGTGAGTGATAATCGCGTTGCAGATTTATCATTAAGGAATGATTGACGACTAGACAAAGATCAGTTAGCTCCATTATATTGATAAATACTAAAAATGACGATCACTATTAAGTACATAAGCAAAGTCCTAAATTTGCTTTAATTGTCTTTTCAAATAACAGACGAATCATCTATTTGTAAAAACAACAGTTCAAAAATAAAACCACCAATTTGTTAAAAAATATCCATTTTAAGTTTTTTTTTAACTATTTCTGATCTGATATAAAAAATTCACAATTCCTTTCATTTCAAAACGACTTTAAATGAATTGAAATATAAATTAAAAGCAATTTGTAAAAATTAACAAATTTACTTAAATTTTAATCTTATTTAGCGATTATATGCTGATAGAAACATACGTTTCACTTTAAGTCCGATTTCCATTCATTCAAGGCAAATATCAGGATCTCAATATGAAAAAAAAAAAAAAAAAAAAAAAAAAAATGTGAAGACCATGCATGAAAGGGTAAGAAATAAACTCTGACAAACACCATTAACTATTTAACAAAAAAGTAATTTTGCGTGTCTTCATTGACATCACGTAATCAGCTCGACAGTATTCAAGAAGCACAAAGAAAAGAGTTGCCATGTTAATTACTGATTTTAACACTGCAGTGGAGAGACTGTATAATCTCTGCTATCAAACTACTGAGAGTGTTATTATTATACATCTGGTTGATATAAGACAACCTCAGGACATTCGTAGAAATCGAAATGATTGAAATAATTGGAGGATCTGCTTCGTAGATGATAGGGGTTGTATCGTACAAGCTTTTTCGAAAGGTTCTATCTAATTATTTCAATGAAAAGTCACTGGTTTTTATTATAGATGATTATTTAAAAATATTTTTGAAACATTCTTTGTTGGATTAGTTTTTGACTCTGAATGTGAAGAAAATAACTGTTTTAAAGAAAAGTAATTGTAATTTATGAAGAAATGTGAATTATTGTATACTATTTCGTAACTTGAGGAGATTTTTTTTCTTTCTTTTCGGTGTTTTTTTCTTCTCTTTTTTTTCTTCTTCCGGTGTAATACATAACATACTATACTTTTACAGAGAAGGGGAAGAAAGTTGGTGTGATAAACTTCGTTTTTATGAAAATTGTTATGTAAGGTTTTCATTGTATAATTTTAAAATAACAATTTAAATTAACCAATTTGCTTTAAATTTATCACGTTTTTTAACATTATAGAATATAGTAAAGAGATGAAATATATATAGAGAGTAAAAATAGATGAAATATATTTCTTATACATTTGACTACAAAAGAATCAAAAGACATTATTATTTTAATGGCTACACATTTTTTTGGAACAATATCGATAAACATAGCTATAATATAAACATGGAAATTATAAAGATTCTTAATATATCAATAATTGAACTTACCAATGCTGTCTGGTCCTTCTCTGACTTTAACAACTATTTCACTTGCCCCGTCTAGGGCAAACTTGGGGGGCGAATTGGCTCGCACTAAAATGTAAGAATTTTAAAATAATATACCGGTATCATAGTTGTATTTATTATTTATTTCCTTTAATCTTTAAAAATTTGAAGTAATATTAGTGAAAATAAGAATGTGTGTCGTATAAAAAGGATGTATTAGTATATACGTTTACAATACAAAGAAGCGAATATCAATAGATCCTTCAAATGATTTTCAAATAATACATTCCATGGACTAGGCAATACAATTTTTATATTTTTGATATATATTAAAAAAATATATATATTAAAAAAGGTTTTCAAGATCACTAAAAATACATACATCAAACTAAATAGTTAATTTTATAATAATTATATTATAAAAATAAATTGTATGACACAAGAGAATACACTCTTATTAATTATCAGAATGTACTATCTGAACAAAATTTTAAAAGTAAAACAATGAAGAATATTCATAATTTGTGTTTTTACCTGAGTGTATACCAGAAAAGCAGAGAACCAGAAGAAGGGCCACCTTCATCACCCGTGCTCCCTGCATAGTACCATGGCAGGACCCAACACAAGGCCAAGCCTACCTACAATACAAAGAAAAACATCACCATATTGAACATTTAAATAGTTCAAGGTTATGATTACATTACATTTTCTATTAGTAATTGTGTTTAAGCATTCAATCACTATCTCTTTTGGAAGTATATCGATCGAAAATTTTGGTCCGTCGAACCGGATTGAAAATTATTAACTACGGAAGTTCATAAAGTGAAACAAAATTCTATTTTACGGTGGGTATTGCCTTTTTTTTTGTGTAGAAAAAGATGCGATGTCTCGTACGCAAGGAAGCTATAAACATTGGAAACAGTGTTTAAATGTAACATAATATTAATTTAATAACTATATAGTTGATCGGTACTACAGAATAATACATGCGAATAATGTCTAGTACAGATGAATTTTTTGCAATTGCGTCTTGGAAAATGCAACTATAACCAATATCTTTTCATAATGCAACTCCCAAAAGTTTTACTTATTATCATTTATGGTTGTAAACATGACATGACATGAATACAGTTCGTAATGAATTCGTTAAGATGATTAACGAATTTGGATTTAAACATTACAAATGGAGTTTTTTTATTTTTAATTAATAATGCTGTTGGAAAAAGCGTTCTTAATTAGAAAAAGCTTAAATAAAAATATTCATTTTGGCTGGTTGGTTGGGGTGTTATGGCGCAAGAGCTACACTAGGGGTATACTGCGCCAAAATATTCATTTTGAATTAAGTCCTTCCTCAATAAAGGTTAGAAAAATTTAGTGATTGCGGTTCTCTGAAGCACTTTTCCTAAATGTTGGTAGATATTTATAATACATGGAAAGAAATTGGAAGACTACTTGTAATATATGCATTCGAATGCAAGTTTGTGAGCTTCACGGATCTGTACGTATTTGCTTACGTCAACATGATGTTCTTTATTACCTCATGCAGTTGTCTGAGTTCTTTAAACATAAAAAGGTCCTTCGTTGCATTTGTAAGGCATCGAATAAAATGTCACACCAAAACATAAAAAGCATAACTTAAGCTGTTGTGACATTATAAGAGATAAAAAGACTTGACTTGAAGGGATTTATTTACGTAAGAATTGCAAAGGTTAAAAGTTACGAAAAACTATTGGAAAATCTTTTTGGAGGAATCCCCTTGGGTTAATGTTTTTTTTTATTTATTTATTGAGATAAAAAAGCTCTGAAGCATTAAATACAAAATATTTCAACACATAAATTGTTACTTTAAAAACAAAAAGAAAAAAAACATTTTGTTTTGAAGCAGCGAACTGTTTGCCTCGCCTGATCACGTATGACTTGAAGTTTATTGTCATGTTGAAAGAAAAGAATGTTGAAACTGCATTGTTAAGAAGATACACATATCTTTTTGAATGGTTCATTTTTTGTATAACTAAAAAGAAAGAAATGAATGATTTCTTAGAAAAAAAAATATTCGAGCTTATAAGTAATATAGGATTAGTTACATTAAATCTAATACTTCAAAATAGTAAAAGCTTCAGAGAGAAGTTTTCGTTAAATTTATCAAATACTTTTTTGAGTGTTTGATAAATTTAACATAATAATAAAAGTTTTAATGATAAAAGTATTTGCTATAATAACTTTAGAAATAAGCTTTACTTATAATTGTCATTAATCGAATACCTAAGAAAGTAAAGAGCTTCTGAGATGATCTTTTGTTTCATTTATCAAATACTTTAAATTATAAACCTTAATATTAGTTAATTTTTATTAAATAATTCAAAGTACTAAGAACTTCAATTAATTTGGTATATATTATAAGAGCTTTAACCAATAATTTATCAATAGTTATGACTATTATGATACTTATAATTTATCAATAGAAATTATATAAAATATATGATAGACGTGACTCCAAATAGCATTTTAAGAGTATTAGTCATTTTATATAAATACTAAAATATATCAATAATTTCTTAATGTTCTCTATAAGTTTTTTTTATTTGAAATTGATCCTTTTATTCAGTAGCAAATTGAGCATATATTTATCAAATGAGTCACTTTCTATATAGTATTTTCTGGTATTAACATATTTATACTAAGATATACATTTTCTTTTTCTTAATGTTGTTGAAAAAGCTGTTTTTTAAAATTGTGTTTTATCTTCGATAGGTAATTGCAAAAATATTTTTTGAAATCTTTTAAACATAAAATATACATTTTAGATTAATTCGCTTAGCATAACATACATTTTGGAAGTTAGAGTAAATTATGATAGATCGCGGATGAAGTTTTAATCATACATTTTTAAATTTGTAGAACTACACGAAATGCTCTGAGGATTTTGAAAAACGTGACTGAGATACTTTAGGTAAATGATCCATATCAAGTTAAACACTATCATAGGTTCATAAAAGCTAATGGAGTGAATCTAAATCGTGGAAATAAAAAAAAGAATTATATTGATAGTTTTTTAAGCATCAAGATGATGTAAAAAATACTTTCGGTTAGTGAACTTTCCAAGCACAACTATATATCTGAACGCTGATAAACCATAAAAATGTATGGATTAATAGTTACACATTCATTTTTTTGATAATGTTGTCAAACTGTTTTAAAAGTAGAATTTCGGTGCCAATTTATCTTTCATAATTACGTCAGATATTTTTGTTAATAATATATTGGAGTAAATGTTATGTCGAGTTCTTTGCTTAATAATTAGTAATTTCAACTATTTTAAAATAATAGTTTGAGATTTAAAATTTAAAATAAATTGAATTCAGAATTGATTTTGGCACGGTCAAATTTCAATATCATTTTATCTGATACTTACGTCAGATGTTTTTGTTGATAATTTATTAGAGTAAATGTTATTTTGTACTATGATTTTCTTTGCTTAGTAACTAGTAATTTCAACAATTTTAAAATGAATAGTTTGAGGTGATTTAAAATCTAAATGAATGGAATTCAGAATCGATTTTGGCATGGTAAAATTTCGATACCATTTTATCTTTGATAATTACTTACTATGTTTTTGTTAATAATTTATTAGATTAAATATAATGTCGAGTTTTCTTTGCTTATTAACGAGTAATTTCAACAATTTTAAAATAAATAGTTTGAAGTGATTTAAAATTGCGAATGAATGGAATTCAGATTCGTTTTTAGCACGGTACATTTTTTATACCATTTTGTCTGATATTTAAGTCAGATATTTTTGTTGATAATTTATAAGAGTAAATAGTATTATGAGTTTGCTTAGTAACTAGTAATTTCAGCGTAATGCATAGCAGCGTGGATTCCAAGCTATCATCAACTCCTTCCTATCAAAATTAAACAACAACTTACTGGCATCAAATCCTTGGCACGTTTACATACGTAAGTAATTTATCAATATTTTAACTACCGGTTTGGAGTCAGTAGTCTCAATAAACCATTAAGTATCTGTAACATCTCTCCTTTAAATAATAACTATAAAAGTTAACCAAAGCCCACATTATCTTTCCTAAGACGGGCATTTATTTTTTGATCGTGTAACTTGACTACTTTGGGGGTCATACTTAAATTATGCATCGTTAAGTAGTTCTTTAAAAAATTTAATGGTCCTTCCATTTAATTAATATCAGACTACAAATTAAGTTATATACAAATTGTTTGTCCCCTTTACAATTTAAAACTGTTTTTTTGTTACTGTAGGTTACTTAACCTACTAATTAACAATGTCACTGTAACGTGACGCTTGTCTTGTTTCAGTAAAACTGTAATTAAATTCACTCTAACATAATTTTTCACTTTTTCACAAGTCTCTCGTGCATTAAGTTATTAAACTAAAACAGTTTAAGTTTAATTTAAGCACCACCTTCTAAATTAAGTTATCAAACTAAACAAGTTTGACTTATAAGTAGGCATAAAATATAAAAAATATATGTGGTAAATTTGAAGATTGATATTGATTTTTTTTAGTTTTATATACTTTAGAATTTTTGTATTATTCATGAAGACCGTCCAATCTACTTTTAAAATATGAACTATGTTATGAAGGAGATTGTCTTTTTTATAAACTACAGTTGCAATTAAATTGAGGAATGTGCAAGTTAAAATGTTGGAGCATGTTAATTATAATGGGTAGGATAATGTTTTTGTTGTATTATTCAAAATGATCATGTTTCTTTCTTTAAATTACACCTTTGTAAATGACCAACATTTCTTGTATAAAATTACTTTCTCATGATCCTTAACCATTGCAAAAACCTGCTACACACAAAAAAAAAAAAAAAAAAAAAAAAAAAAAAAAAAAAACTACCATTAAAATAAAAAGATGAAATATAACAATGAAATAACACGTATTTAAACCTCCATTTTGATTTATAGATATTTAATTTGAGAATGATACATGTTATGTTGACATTTCGCATTGCTCCCACATACTTTTAGACATACAATTCAATACCTACATATTTACACCTACACACATCATCCCTACACAATAAGATACTAGAAAAGCAACAATTTACAGATGATAAATCACTGTTTGAGATACAAATAGGCGGTATATTTAGGAGAGTAAACAGCACAACATCCCTTTCATATGCACAAGCACACATAAAAAGTACCTGGGGCAGTCGTAGGTAAAGAAGACACCCGTAAAGAACACTTGACATCCCAACATGATTAAACCTCCTAATATCCTCTCCGATTTTATCTAGGTATGCGGTTAGCATTGAAAAGCACAGTGGGAAATCTCTAGGTGGGCCACTTGTACTTAACACTATTTTATATATATTTTTTGTTTTTCCTCCATCAGCCATCAGTAATTGCCAACGCTGGAAGCAGTTGACAGTGGACAATCCAGCGACATCGCTTTACGGTGAACACGCTTTCAAAATCGATACGGGTAATCTATTTTCATAGAAGATCGATGATTAGAGTTTTTTGGTGTCTTCAGGAGATCGTTTTTATTGCCCCCTTGGATATCAGTCCTCCTTATTGGCAATTTATGCGCATTAATGGCTATCGCCCATGTTGAGAATGCGGAATGAGATCTTTGCAGCCGGGGAATATATTTAAAGGTCTTTTATATTTGAACTGGAAGGAGTGGTGGAGGTGATTAGGAGACAGTTTTATGATGATATAGGTGAAGTGATAGTCCCCCCTTCTCCTAAAGGTAGAATATTGCTGATGAGAGATTGTCATTTTGTGAGTGAAATTTTATATCAAGACGAGGAGGGTCCCACCGCTGATATTACGCTACATATTAGTTAGTTTGCGCAGTCAAATGGATACAATTGGAGTTGTTAATGAAGATGATGGTATGCAGAGAGTTTTTGTACACAGAAGTGTGTTTAAGGGGTAGTAATGCGACTAATTGATTCAAATTTGAATCTTGAAAAAAATTTGCTGCGATTCAGGTGAGGATTATTGAACTGGGGATCTATATTTATTGGATCACGTTATTCTATTAGGGAGAGAGAAAGAGAGAGAGAGTAATTCGAACAAGTAATGTGTTAATAAAAATAACTTATAACAATTAATAAAATTTTAATTTAAAAATAAATTTGAAGACAATTGTTAAATGATGAATCTTTAAATATATATATATATATATATATATATATATATATATATATATATATATATATTTAAATTAGATCAGTGCGATCCATGCGAACTATGTTCTATTATCATTAGCTTGGTCAAAGTTATTGTATTTGGTCAAGTATAGTAACGACAACACCTCCCTCCCTAACTTGGGCTTAGTAATCATGTCCTTTTACATCAACAACTGCCTTTTTAAGCACTCAAATTGCTGCCTCATGGTTTAGAAATAAGATTTGAAGTATGCTGATATGTACATAATATAAAAAAAATAATTGTTCAGTGCGGACAATTCCTTTTTAAATAAATAAATAAATAAATAAATAAATAAATAAATAAATAAATAAATAAATAAATAAATAAATAAATAAATAAATAAATAAATAAATAAATAAATAAATAAATAAATAAATAAATAAATAAATAAATAAATAAATAAATAAATAAATAAATAAATAAATAAATAATGATTTATCATTCTGTAGAATTTTAGTGTAATTAAAATAACCCATACCAGATAGAC